>VZTQ01003492.1:0-46388 GCA_013400755.1 Pelecanoides urinatrix | reverse complement strand
CCCGCGGGGCCGCCGCGGAGCCCAGCCCAGGCCGGCCCCTCCGCCCGCCGGCCCTGCCGTGCCCTTCAGCCGCCCTCAGGAGTGCCCCCCGGCCGAGGCGCTCCGTACCTCGGTACCTACCAGGCGATCTGCCCTGCCACCTGCCCCTTCTGCGGTCCGCCCGCCTCGTCTGGTATCAAATTGACTCTGGCAGCCTAAAGAAGCAATTTTGCGGGTTTTGAAACAATTTTTCACATCAGAAGGGTTGTTGCAAGAGGTTTTGGCATTGTTAGAGGACGCCTGCGGGGAGGAAAGGGCTTTTCCCCACTGTCCTCTCCGACAGCCGTTGACTTACCGATTCCCCTCTGCAGACAGCCCTTTTACACATCCAGAGTGGCAAAAATGATGGAGAAGCTGCTTGTGCAACGCGTACGAGATCAGTGCCACGTTTTAAAGCACTTCACAAAACGGGGTACTTTGTCTACTCTTCTTCTATCAGAAACAGTGTTTTGACTGTTCTGAAGTTGCAGTGATCGAGTTTGGTTATCTGGGTGCCGCTTTGGGCGGCCTTAGCAATGCATCTCATCTCAGCGAGCTCGTTCCACTCGTTGCACCCTTCAGTGAAGCGTAAGGAAAGGAGCAAAGAGATTTGTACAGAATTTTGTGGAGACTAAGAACAGCCTCTGAAGGTTGGAAACAATCGCATGTTTAACTAAAAAGAGTTGAATTTAAAGCTGTTTTCCAGCATCTCTAAGTACACCTCCCTGATGTTTTTTTTTCATCATGCTGGAAGCTAAATCATATGCAGAACATGAATGTATAAACGCTTCATTACAGAAGTGACCCACTCACCTACATTATTGACATACCCATAGGGGAAAACACTGAAAACCAAATGTTTCTTTCAAACCTCTCCCTAAAATAGCTGGTTTGATCTATCTCATCTTTCCAGCAGCTCCTGCTAACATCTTCTTGAGCTGCTATAGCAGCGAGCCTTTCCCTGTCCTCATTTAACTTCCTTTTCACATCTCCATCTTTATTTAAAAGTCTGCCATACCAAGCCCCTTTCCCATTTAATCACTCTTGATCCATTTCCTAATTTAGCTGGCACACTCATTTTTCTTCCCTGTTTTACACTGCAGTATTTGTGAAATAAAGGCACTGGAGTCACTTTTAGACTCTATGAGGGTAGCTGGAGGCTGGTTGCACTCCAGCTGGAAGACTGATCTTTTCAGGTTCAGGCTTTTCCGGATTGAGTTTTGCAGCACCAGGCCGATTCCTCTACCAACTATGAAAGTGTGAACATTGAATTAACCCTATAGTATTCTGAGTCCTGGGGACTTAAAGTCTTTTCAGTTTTCACTTCTGCATTTTCTCAATTTCCAACGTTTTCTTAAATGCAGTATTGATTTTTATTAGGAACTCTTGCCGATTAACATGGCATTAACTTTTATCTTGAAATACTTGCGAGGTTCTTGCTGTGTCTCGAAGGCTTCTAAGCTGGTCCTGACCATCAAGAAATGGATTGCAACTACACTGAGATATATTTGCTAACATTTTTGTAAGCACAACTCCACAAGATATGTCTGCTACTGTTTGGTAGCAACACCATTGCTGCCACTTACTTAAGCTTCAGAAGTTTTAGTAATAGCAATTTAGTTTCAGAAAATCTTAGTAATAACATTAGTATATACAGAACTCTGGGCAGGTGCTGATACCTGAAGCAGAATTACTCTGCAGTATTGCACAAAATGAGTCTATGTGACAAAGCATCTAAATTGTTTCTGGCTGCCAGCAGTTTACCGGACCAGCTCTTCTCATAATTGCTGGTGGTTATGATGAACAATCAATAATGAAAAAATTGATTGTTCATCAGAAGTGATGGGATAGTCAAGGAAATAAAACTAGCAAAGTTTACCACCCTTTTTGTTTCTACTCTGGCTTTTCAGAGATTAGAATATCTGAAAAATTAAAAACAGTGTATGCTGTGGTGCCAGTCTCCCGGTCACGAGTGGTGTTCCCCAGGGCTCAGTTTTGGGGCCAGTGTTGTTCAATATCTTTATCAACTATCTGGATGAGGGGATCGAGTGCTCCCTCAGTAAGTTTGCAGATGACACCAAGCTGGGCGGGAGTGTTGATCTGCTGGAGGGCAGGAAGGCTCTGCAGAGGGACCTGGACAGGCTGGATCGTTGGGCCGAGGCCAACTGCATGAGGTTCAACAAGGCCAAGTGTCGGGTCCTGCACTTCGGCCACAACAACCCCAGGCAACGCTACAGGCTTGGGGAAGAGTGGCTGGAAAGCTGCCCAGAGGAAAAGGACCTGGGGGTGCTGGTTGACAGCCGGCTGAACATGAGCCGGCAGTGTGCCCAGGTGGCCAAGAAGGCCAACGGCATCCTGGCCTGTATCAGGAATAGTGTGGCCAGCAGGAGCAGGGAGGTGATCGTGCCCCTGTACTCGGCGCTGGTGAGGCCGCACCTTGAGTACTGTGTTCAGTTTTGGGCCCCTCACTACAAGAAGGACATTGAGGTGCTGGAGCGTGTCCAGAGAAGGGCAACGAAGCTGGTGAAGGGCCTGGAGCACAAGTCTTATGAGGAGCGGCTGAGGGAACTGGGATTGTTTAGTCTGGAGAAGAGGAGGCTGAGGGGAGACCTCATCGCGCTCTACAACTACCTGAAGGGAGGTTGTAGTGAGGTGGGGGTTGGTCTCTTCTCCCAAGTAACCAGCGATAGGACGAGAGGAAATGGCCTCAAGTTGCGCCAAGGGAGGTTTAGGCTGGACGTTAGGAAAAAATTCTTTACTGAAAGAGTGGTCAGGCCTTGGAACAAGCTGCCCAGGGAAGTGGTGGAGTCACCATCCCTGGAGGTATTTAAAAGACGTGTAGATGAGGTGCTTAGGGACATGGTTTAGTGGGCATGGGGGTGTTGGGTTGACGGTTGGACTCGATGACCTTAGAGGTCTTTTCCAACCTTAATGATTCTATGATTCTATGATTCTATAATTAGTGAAAAAGTAAAGGAAAACAGAGTTTCACAGAAATTTATGTGAGGATTAAGATAATACTGTATTAAACACTGAAAGTATAGTGGATATCTTGGCAGATTAACAGTAGTTTAAATGAAGAAGCAACTAACAATATTAATCTAGATTGCAACAAGAGAAAACCATCTGTAAATATAATAGACTGGTGCCCCATAAGTGGCCTTTGCTAATGAAGCTATGATATAAAGTCCTTACTGAACTGTATGGAATTCATTATATAAGATTATGCAAACTGCTGCTAATGTATCTGCCTTTTTTTTTCTAGAAAGCAGAAATACTCCTTGTCCTATGGAAAGTTCACTTTTGTATAAAACAGGGAAGGTTGGACCACTATCTGGAAGATCCTCCAGATGATCTGACACTCATTTTATTAAGTTCTGCACTTCCACTGCCTTCCATCCCACCAGCTATTAACAGTTCTATGAATGATAGCCAGCGACTATTTTAATTATGTCAGATGCAACCTTTTCATCAATGACTGATATGACTTTTTTTTTTTTTTTTTTTTTGGAGTGTCATACAGAAAGTAAATAGACCGGATAACTTGTAATCACCACCAGAATGATTTTTAACAACAGAGAGACTTTAAAGATTATGCTGTTATATGTAGTATAAATCATAAGTGGTCACAATTATGGCATCAGAAAACCCTTTCATTAACAAGCTCATGAGACACACCACAGGATTGTATATTTTAATTCATGTTATACTCATCTATTCAATGGGAATTTTGTCATGAGCTTGCAGGTACTTTTGCAAATCTCGTTAATTTTCTGTTTATGTTGTTCAGTAACTAAGTAGCCTTGGAAATCTGCCCCATCAGGCCTGCTTTTCTTTTTATTGAGTCTGGTGGAAATTTGCCTACTAACTGGGGCAAGTCTGGGATGAATAGAAAGAATAGCCGTCTCAGCATGAGCCACGCATTAGATGCATGAGGTGAATTAAAGTCAGAGAATAGTTTTCTGTGTTTTAGAAGTTACCATAGAAACATTACCAATGGCAATTTTAAAGGAATAAATATACTTCGAGAAATTAGGATGTTGCAGTTTTGTAACTGCACATGTTTATATACTGGACAGATGATACAGAAGAATGACATTATCTGTCTCATTTTTTTCCCTTAGTCTAAATTTATGCAAAAATATGAAATTCTTTTTAGTGTGATGTGTAGCTGTGCTTTGTCTCTTCTTATACAAAGCTAAGCAACTTCTCTAGATTATAGTGTTGGCTGTCAACTGCAGTGTATTGATGTTACACCTAATTATTGAAACAGTGGAACAATATTTATTTTATCATAAAAGGTTATAATAAAACAATAACATTAGATATCACAAAAATGTGTGCAGATACCTGTTTTAATGTAGTTTACATTGTAAATTATTCCATATTTTATGTTAAAACAGCAAGATGCAAAACAATGAAAGACAATCAAATTTGTACTAAGAAGATGACGTTTGTCTGTCTCTTATAGTCTTTATTTATATGAGTTCAAGGATTTTTATATGGAATAAAGTTCGAGACTTTAGGTCAGACTGAAATTTGCTAACTGAAATTTTATTTTCCTATCTAACTCTAAGATTAAAAATAATATGCCACTTAGTAAAACTTATTCCCCTCGTTTCCCCTATTCAGCATCAGCAAAGGAAATCACAAGGTAAATTAAAGTTCTGCATGTAATTAACTTGAGGTATAAAATACACTGAATTGCTGTCTGTTAAGGGAAAAGCTACCGAAATGGGTTTGGGAATGTAGTTCCAGGTTTGAAAGAGCAGCATTTCTGAATTTTACGGAAATGATTAAAGACACTTTCTTCCATGCTACTTCAATAGAATAAAGGTGACCAAGTTTACTTTTAAATTCCAGTTGTAGTAGGAGTTTGGATCAGAATGTCCAGGAAGCCTAGACAAGATCAGTTGTTAAAAACAAAAAACAACAAAAAAAAAGTACATTTTTCAGCTGCTGGGAAATGTATGCGTTTGTACAAAGGAGGTGATAACTGACCATACATTGTTTATGTTGTTGCACAGAAATCACTCCAGGCGAGCCTTTCAAGTCTGGATTAAATTCATTTCCAGACAAAATGTCTGACCTCAACAAAAGGTGCAGTGATTCACTCATCCATGCTTTTCTGCAAGTGTGGCCATGTAATACAAACACAGCATTCATCTGGATAGAATGAACCCACCACCATGTACTGACTTTAAATTGTACTGATAAGCTGTACACCAATAAAATCATTCAGTTAAAAATCGCTAGAATAAAGAAATCCATGCTGTGAAATAAAAGAGGGCCGGGGAGAGATCTCGGGGGCTAGACAGCTGGCTGTCCACAGGCTCCTTGTTTGCTTCATGCTTGTCTTTGTTTAGGATGGTTCCAACTAGCTCCAAATCAAATCTGTTACTGTGGGGTCAGCCCTAAGTAGTGATGAAAGCTGGTTCTTGCCACGAGGCACTGGGGCTTCTTCTGTGCAGTAACATGGCTGCACTTAACTAAAATAATCCCTGGGATCCTTTGCTTAGGTTGAAGAGGGAGATTCTTCCATTTCTAAGGTGAAAGTTGTTCCCTTGAGGGGACTTAATGATCTTAAGGGTTTTTTTCTAACGTAAATGATTCTACGATTCTATGACTTTCACCAAACTGCACTGACAGAATACAGTAATTATTTACCCAGGGAAATAAGCAAGAGATAGTATTTAGATGCTGTATGCCCCAAGAGGTGGGAGTACTATTTGTGTGGATGACTGGAAGCTATTCAAATGCTCATAGAGACCTAGAAAAGGCTTTCTACAAATTTACATCACGTCCTGGGGCTCTTAGGTTTTTCTCTTATAAGACATAAAAAGATCTTACATATGCAAATAGGTCCTCACTGATCAGACCTTTGAAGAAGCTCTTCACTTTTATTTCAAACAAATGTTGGGTTGTGGATGAAAAACAGTGCTTGGCCATTTTCTCAGTTTTGGATGTTGACCATGGAAATAGCTGGGTAGCTCGTCAGCTCTCAATGTGGAGAAGCATTGAGAGCTTGTCAGCTCTCTATGCACTCTTTTCTGGAGGTCAGCAAAGACTGAAGCTGCTTGATACCTTTTAGGAAGCTCCTAACACTACTAGTTCCTACTGGACACCACATTTGTGGTAGGAGGTATTTGGGAGGCCCAGATCTAATGAACTGAAATGACACTTTTTAAAATCAGTGCAGCTGCTTGCTGAGATGGCTACTTTAACTCCATTTTTCAAGGTACTGCTGAAGGATTTGTATTCTACATAGACATTCTGTAGTTACTATAGGTGCATGTCTTCTCAGGACCTCATCAAATACAGTCCTTAATATATTAAAAACAGGCATGTGTTATTGTTTTCTTGTGCATTTTGCAGCAAAATCTAGCCTCCACCAATTAAAAATATGTGGTCATGGAGTAACTAGACTTCTCCCTTTATATGGCAAAGACTTAAACTGTGAATGTCAGTTTTACATACATCTATATTTAGTGCTAGAGGGTCATATGCTATTAGCCAAGGGAAAACAGGAATTCTGTCTTCAGATGCTGTTTTGTTTATAGAAGGTGGCCTCTGGAAGAAGCCTCAAAATCTGACTTTGTTATTGACATTACCAAGATGATTCTGGCTTCAAAATCTTTCCTTCCATTCCAAATATGTTTTACATTACTTTGACACACTGGGGAATCTGGGCTTAAAGGCCAAAGTGGGTTCTTTTGCTCAGGTGCATGGCCACTAATAAAATAATCCTTTAGCATAACCCATACAGGTATTAACTTGCAACCTTCAAGTCCTCCATAAAAGACAGACCACTCTGTTGCTACACCATGGACTCTTCTTTAGTTTGCTGTCCTTTCTTCTCCCAAATGCATTGGAGTTGTTTTGTTTTGTTTTGTCTTGTTTTTCTGGAATCCATTTTGGTTTCTAAATGCTGTGATTTTGTGTGACATCTCCTGCTGTCTCTGGTCTTTCAGTTGAGTAGGTTTGGTAGCTACAGGCACTGTCATCACTACTCTTTACAGAATGGCATAATGGTTGAGGTTGGAAGGGACTTCTGGAGGTCATCTGGTCCACCGTCCCCCCGGCCCCGGCTCAAGCAGTGCTACCTGCAGCTGGTTGCCTAGAACTGTGTCCAGACAGCTTTTGAATATCTCCAAGGATGGAGACTCCACAACCTCTGTGGGCAAACTGTGCCACTGGTCAGTCACCTTCACAGTAAAAAACATTTCTGACCTTCAGACAGGACTTGGTTTAGTGGGCATGGGGGTGTTGGGTTGACGGTTGGACTCGATGACCTTAGAGGTCTTTTCCAACCTTAGTGATTCTATGACTCTATGATTCTATGATTCTATGACTTCCTGTGTTTCAGTTTGTGCCCATCGCCTCTTGTCCTGTCACTGGACACCACTGAAAAGAGCCTGTGGCTCCATCTTCATTGCACCCTCCCTTCAGGTATTTATATACATTAATAAGATCGCCCCTGAGCCTTCTCTTTGCTAGGATAAACAGTCCCAGCTCTTTCAACCTATCCTCATAAGAGAGATGCTCCAATCCCTTAACCATCTTTACGGCCCTTTTCTGGAATCTGTCCAGTAGCTCAATATCTTTTGTACTGAGGAGCCCAGAACTCTTGTACTCAGCTTGCACAGACCTGCGCTCTGTGACACCCGCTCCACTTGCAGCCATTAACAGAACATCACCTTGTTTCTGAGTCTACAGATCTACAATAAGACCTTGTAGATGCTCTAGTAGCCTAGTCACGTATTTGTTCTCAGATCAAGCCACCATTCTCTGAAGTGGACCTCTTTGCTTCTAACAGCAATCTATTTTTTATCTCCAGGAAATGTAGTATTCTTTTTTCAAGAGGAACTCTCCAAAGCTACTTCCTGCTCAAAAATACATTTTGATTTCTCCAGGGAAAAGTTCTCCCTAACTTGTTTTTAGCTGTCTCCCCATCCTTGACCTTTAGGTATCATTTTTTCTGTGACCTCCCCTTCATGACCCTTCCCTCTTTCTCTGCTTTGCTAGAGAAGACTACCTATATCTCTTTCTCTTAACCTTCCAGGCCAGCAAAATCATATTCTCCCCAACATCAGTCAGAAATTAACTCCTTACAACTCCTCCCACCACTTTTTTAAGCTGGAGACTTTCTGCTACTGGCATTCATTTTTTCCAGGTAAGCTTCCCTATTATGATACTATCTCAGTGCAAACTTCATTTTTCCCTAGTTTGCATGGGGTACAAGTGTAGTCTTCTAGGTTCTGCTCTATCATCTTCTTTCCTTTGTTAACTGTTCTCTAAAGCTACTTTCTTCACTTTTCCTTGATCTTTTGAAATCCTGCTTCTGGCATATCTCTTCCTGTAATATCTCATGTACTTTCTGTAGCCTTGACCTCATTTATTGAAATCTTTCCATAGAAGAACTTAAACTTTACTGGAAACCACAGCCACAGAATACCATTTCTTCTCAGAGCAACCCTCTGGTTTCTTCTTGAACTCTCCTGGTTCAAAGCTTCTGAATATGACATGAATGTATTACAAGGCCCAGAGAGACCTCCGTATTCATAGATTTGCAGGCTAACATCATGACCCACGTATCTGTTCTGACAAAACTGATATTCAGACATTGCTGCTATCCTCTCACCGACCCTTCATAGATTAAATTTGCTGACCTTTCTTCTACTGTTTCATTTTTTATCTCTGGAAATTTGACATTGCTCCGTTTCTGTTTGCAGAGGCTTATACCTCCTCTGAGTCCTTCATGAAGCCAGTATCTTCTTATGGACATATTTGTAGTCTTTTCACCATAATTGAGTAAGGACTGTGATTCTGTAGTAAGTGGGCAGAATATAGTATCTTTAATCCTGTGTTGTAATTTCAGCTTTAGGTTCCAGAAAGACTATACAAGCAGGTGAGAAAGTCTTAGAAAACTTGTTCCAAACTTAGCTGCAGCCTGCATGAGTCTATCTTGCTAAAGACTCTTTGTAAGCAGGGAATAAATTCTCCAGGGTTTTTCACCTGCAGGTGCTGAGAATGTCCTTAAAATTCCTAAATATTCAGCATCTTGAAAAATGACAAGTAGATGTTGTAGTTTTCAAGATTCTTCTGTCTTGCATCATTCTCACCATTCTTGGTTTGTATTGCTCATTTCTCATTCTCCACCGTGCCAGTCTCCTGGTGGCCTACCGACCCAACTCTAGCACACCTTTGTCTTCCTGTGTTCATCAATCTGCACAGCAGATTAAATAGTTCATGAATTTACTCCTGTCCTCCTTGCCCCTCATCTCTGGTGTGTTTGTCATTCATATGCAATTGTCTTTTAGAATGGGACCATGTAAAATGTGCAAAGTAGCTGAACAGAAATTCACAGCATTGTATTACCTCATGTTAGCTGGAGTGTGCGTTCAGTTTGGGTTAGCAAATGCAGCTCTGGGTACTTTTTGGAAGCAACTTTAACCCGCTGAAAACTCAGTCTAAGGCCATTTCTACATTTTTTTTGTTTCTAGTCAGAACTGAAATTGTGCAATAACTATCTTTCTCTTGGTTCCTCATCACTTCTGTTTCTGGTAAGAATTAGAGGAAGAAAATTAAATGACAATGAAGAAAAGCAAGAGCAAATATCACAGCTTCCAAAAGGGTCATTCTAATTTGGGTGAAATGTCAAAGAGGGTTTTATTATATCTGAGCCATTTCCCCTATTTCTGTTCATTGTCAGCAGAATGAACTTGCTCCTATTATGTTAAAAATAAAGTACCAAAGTTGTATTTTTAGATTAAATATAAGAGAATGATAACCCATTAGCCCATGTCCTCACTACAGATGCCTTGCCTGCCTACTCTAATGACGTGAATGAAGATCAATCCTTCCTCTATTTTAGACACAGAATGCCCTTGCAAACAAGACACTTTATTTTAGTAGGAATTTCCTGGTTAAATACAAGTTACATCCCTCAGACATGATTCTTGTGCATTTAGATTGATGCAACCCTTCCTTGGAATCACTTGACTGAAATGCACATATCTTTAATAGTCGTGTTATGCCAGAAGTCCAGATGCTAAGAGCAAAAAGCCATGAGAATTAGGGCAAAGAAGATAAGATGCCATAACATTTAAGAATGCAATTGTAATTTTCTCTGCTGTATGATAGTTTTTGTAGTAACATACAATTTGCCAAAAGCATCTTGTCAGTATGAATATAACAATGTTAAAATTAATTCCTACTAAATTTAAACCCCTTTTACAGACTGATAAGTGCAGAGGAGCAGATTTACAACTCCTTATTGATGGTATAAGTCAGTTGAGGTTAGTTAACACTGTTATACTTCAGACCAGTAGTAACCCTGCCAATGTATCTCTGTGCTTGCTATCACTGTTAAAGAAAGATACAGTCCACTCCCTTTCTCATCATTTCTTTTTGCAGCTATTTTAAGCAATCCCTTTGCCCCTTTTAACATGTTAAACCCCAACAGGCTCAATAGATGAAACATGAAACTGGTATACGTATTTCTTGCATCTGGAATAAAAAGGAAGGGAACAGCTAAAGAAATGGATTCCTTTCTTAACTTTTTCATGTTAGCTGCAAATGTGTAGTCAGTGGTTCCTACCACATATCAGCGGCTGAGTGATGAATATGTTCTTAAGAATGTAAGTCAACCAACATTTCTGAGGGCTTCATGTCCCACTTATTGCCTTCCCCTTGGCAGGTGATTTGCTTCAAGAGCATGCCAGTCTGTTAAGCACCATGAACAGTTATGGATCTAAACACTATTGTGCAAGAGCAAGATTTGGCAAACAGGAAAGAGTAATTCCCTGTATTTCTTAATACTGACAGATAGGTTAAGTTCACCACTCTTCAGAGAACCCACACACAGCAGTGTGGTTATGTCTGTGCCAGCTAGCGCTGGCCTAGCTAATGCCTGGGTGTGTTATGAGGATAATGCATGATAGAGACTGTGCCAGTAAGAAATCTGGACACCGCCACCTTGTTTTGGGGCGGGAGGGTGGACGGGGAAGAGGGTTTAGATGTGTGCAAGTAAGTCGTGCCATGCTACTGATCTTCGGGTCCCTGGCTAATCTTATTTACTGATACAGACATACCCTGCAAGTTCCAGGGAAGCCTTGAAGACAGGGTTACAGTGGACCTTGGATCTGCCTTCTGCACAGGGAGGAATGACATGCAGTTAGTGAGTCACTCACCTCAAATGTAAGCAGACGGAGCTCTCATCGAGTCAGAGCTGGATCCACTTGTAATGCAGATAGTGGAGAAGATGAGCAGCTGATGGAAAAGGGTCATCTGGCAAAACAATGGAGCGTTTCAGCCTGAACTGTAAGGAAATTGGCAGCTGCGGAACAGGGAAGAAAAAAAGCCCATCCCTTTTTAAAGCTAGGTGGAGAGCTATCTAGCTTAATGAGTCTCTGCAGGTTGGCCATAGGATGTCTATGGAGTGCTGTGTTGTGTCTCAAAGAGTATGATGCAAATGAGGCCTTCAGCAATGACTGGGCAATAGTAGATGGATTCTGGCTAAATGGAGCTCTGTTTTTCCTGGTCTCCTTGTTTACCCGCAAAAAGTGTGCTGGAGGCTGTACTCTTCATGAGAGTAATTTCTATATCAGGCACCTGCATGATAGACGCTAAACCTGAAGTAGCTTTTGTACAATTTCTTTGCATGAACGAATTCAGTTGTCTCTGAAGGTGACTAATTGCATCTGGACATTAGGGAATAAGATTGCTCAGAGGATTTGTCTTCTGGGTAATCTACTATTCTCTCTCCTTTGTGTCTGGTGAGAGTACAGTGACTACCTCAGATTTAATTTTCAAGCTTCTAGATGTTTAAAACTAGATGAGATGAAGCCCAGTGTTTGAGTGTTAGCTGGAAGAAGATTTAGGATTTGATAAATAAGTTAAAAAGAGAAGTTTTTTCCTGCATCTGTTTGTTGCATTTGTTGAGATTCCTCATCTTTCTCTGTGTCTTGTCACATAAATTTTACATCCACTCAAGGGCAGATGATGTCATATTGCCTCTTTTATAATTTATTCCTCTTCTTAACATCTGTTTCCTAACCAACTAATTCTCCATGTGTAACTTTAGTCACCATTTAAGCCACCAGTAAATTCAGATCACTTTTTCTAGACAATGGCTCATTGCATGTTCCATACAGTTTCCGTTTCTAAAATCACAGTCAGAGTGTAACTCATACTTTGATTCAAATGGGTTAATACCCATGATCAAGAGGAAACATTTCCTTTATCTCTATTTTCGGCGTAAGGAACTAGCCAAAAGCTCAGACCAAAACAAACTTTTTCTTGGAATTGGTTCAGATAATTTGGACTCAATCCTACTCTTCTGGAAATCAATAATAGCACTCCCATTGGGCTTCTGGAGGGACAGGACAGGGTCCTTCATAATAAATATCTTTGGTGAATTCAATTATCTTAAAGTTAAAAACAGTGATACCAAAAGAAATAAATTAGTGCTAGTGATATATTTTTCTGGGCAAAATCCAGATTTGATAGATATGTCATAAGTAAAGGACACAGGATACTCCACATTATTGAAAAGAGTTTGACAGTGTAATATTTTTTTGTTCTCTGATAAATGGAAATTGTCTATATGGAGCATCAAAATGATTAAAACTATTCAGAATATCTGAAAATCTAAAAATCATTAATGTACAAAAAGTAAGTTGAATGGATTTGATGGCCTAGGCTGTCTTTGTTGAGTATGCACAAATAACACTGAAGACAGGTTTTGACCTAAGAACTTTAAATTATCATGCAAGTAGTTTGATAAATAAATAAATTTGGACTGGTTTAGTTCCAGCTAATGTACGAACTTAAATGAGTCATTTTTATTTAGAGTTTAAGTTTCTCAGAACCCCTAGATTCCATGGGAAAAGATCAACATATGCAGAGTGAGATCTGGACCATATGAAATCTGAAGGACCCATCTCTCCTATTGGCAAGAAGGGAAACTCAGAGCAATAATGCTCTTAATTTAGATGTCTCTTTCATCATATATTATTAGAAAACTAAGCAGTATGAAAATGTGAGCTTATGCATTATTCTGCAACTGTCAGTGTTTTTAAGTTGTTAGAGTAGTCCCTGACATTTGGCTAGCAATAGCTACCTATATGACGTCAAAGCATTTGAGAGTACACTTGAGGGTCTGTTCCCAAGGGGTACTATGAATGATACCACCATTCTTTGGAAGGTGAAAACATTTATCTGTAGAGACTCTAACTAGGCCAGTTGGCCTCAGAGCTGAAGCCTTTCTATTTGGACATGTAGGCCCCACCAGTGAAGTTAAATGGGTAGAATTTGTCTGAAGGAAATTATTTATCTCCTTGCCTTGCCTTGCCTTGCCTTGCCTTACCTGGCCTGGCCTTGCCTTGCCTGGCCTTGCCTTTCCTTGCCTTTCCCTACATTGCCTTGCCTTTTCCAGATATGCATGAAAGCATTTCAGATACGATTACTTAGGACTGAGTTCTCCGAATTCTAGAGGGGGACTATATGCTAGGAGTTTGCAATGTTTATTGTTTCAACCTTTTTTTGTCCTTTGTGCCTGGAATTGACGTAGGCGCCCAGTTTGAAAAATAGAGACAATTGATGACAACAGAGTCAGTGCTTGAAGTGCTTGCTGGTAAAATGGATTCAGCCTCCAGAAAACTGGCCTGAAACCTGGACTTGATTCCAAGTGAAATGCATTGTTGGCTCGGAGTTGGTGTCCACTGGAACTTTGTCAATATAATAAATTCACGTTACTATTTGTCTGCATTTGACACAATGGGCAATGGGTTTGGAAGTACAACGTAAAACAACAGGGCATCACCTTGTCCCAATCTTGGGTGGATTGAAAAATACAGGGCCACAATAGGGCTTCACAATGCTTAGTACAAGATGGTACATTTGGGCCTAGGTTTGGCTTGTTTCACAAACCAGCTCTTTTCTGATGTCTTCATAAACCTTACTTCTCATTCTAAAAGGTTCCTACCCTTGCTGCTCCACCCAATATTTTCATTTTTTCTTTGAAACAGGATAACCTTATTCACTCTCACTCATCTGTAGCCACAGATGTGCACTTTTTATAGTCATTGACTCCTATATTTTTTCCAGAATGAATCCATAGTTCTGGACTTATCAACATGCTCTGACTGCTGGCATACTTATCTGCACAGGCATGCATATATAATGCTGGTTTTGCATCCGAGTCTGAAATGTCTAGGAAAGATTGGTGTCTGGACAGATCTGAGAAACAGTGTCCCCACGTCATAACAAGAACCTCTTTTCTGGGTCGTGCATAAAGAAGACACAAACAGAAGTCTGTTCTCCAGTTGGGCAAAGGAAAAGATTGAAACCCCAAATAGCTATTCCTTACAACGTTGAAAAAGTGACACCTAGAGAAGCTACAAAGTGAGGTCTGTTCACGTGCATACCCCACAGGTGCAGCTCCTTGTGTCTTCCAGGCTGCTCAGCATTTTCCTGAAGCAGCTCCTCAGACAGACTAAGGAAAACTGAGAAAACAGAAGGCTTACACATCCTTCTCAGTCCTAGACCAAGGAAGATGAGGGGAAACATGCCCAACTGTTCTATTCTGAGGATAGTTCTGTGAAAACAAGGTTACTTCTAAAACATGTTCTTGCTATATCAGTATGGATTGAAAAAAGAAGCTGATTGGAATCTACTTTTTTTCTGCAGCGCATGAGGGACGAAGGGTGAGAAGAAAGAAAAACAGAAGACTTCAGTCTTTTTGTTTCTGCATTCTCACTGCAGAGACTGTTTCAGATGTGGCAGAAAGTTAGCACTCATCACCATCCCAAGAACCTCTGGCTATGCCTGTATAAGTAAACTAGACATTCCCAGGGAACATCCCAGGCACAGGAATTTGGAGGTCCATGCTGTTAAGGTATGCTATAGTCCATGGCACAGCTCTAGTGGCTAGCTATCACCCTCCCAGACAATACCTGGGCATGCTTCTGGAGTTAGCAGGGGCAAGAACTATTCCCAACAAGCAGTTAGAGTATAGCTCTTTTGTCTTGAAAACCGAGAGGTTAACTGTATGGATGTTGGCTGTCCCATGCCGTTCAGCCTTGGTGCCAGGGAATAGCTCGAGCCTACTTATTTCACATGTGGCCTCAGTCCAGGGACTAAAATTGAAAAGATCCTTTCTTGACTTGTCTTAACTATGCAGATTAAGTAACATTCAACAAGAAACTGCTGCTGCCATTCTACCATCTAACTGACATTGGCATTTGGCCATTCCCCTTTAAATGAACAGCTATAAATTTTTTGACCAAATGGAAATAGCAAAGAATTGGACGTCAAAATATGTAACATCTAAACCCAAAATAAATGACTGCTGGTACTGTGCTGCCTCATTTCTCTTAAGGACTTCAGAGTTTCTTGAAATAGAATATATATAATATCTATGAGCACAGAGAGGTTATGGCAAAGCACCACAGGGCAGCCTGGGACCATTGGCCTTGTATCCTTCTATCCCTGTGTGACTGCTTCTACATTTATGTTTCCAAGAATTTCTTTTGAATGAGTCTTGAGGAGGAACCGGACCATATTTGAGATGGCATTGGGATTGCAGGACCTTGGAAGTCTAGCTGACTTCTTGTGACATTATTTTGTCAAATTAATTGGTCCATCCCCTCCTTACCCACACCATGCTTGGCTCCACCAGGGCTCTCAGTCGCCCATTTGCATGAGCAACAGGTTTCCACACCAAACAAAGAAGGGTCTATGTGTGTATAAGGCAATTTAATATGTAATGACATTAATGCAGTCCTTTCTAAACAAAAATAGATGTTTTCAGAGGGAAAGGAAAGCTATAGCTTGATGGAAGAAGTTTAGCAGCAGCTCTGTCTGACCCAGGGTAGATTTTTAGTGAATGCTGAGAGATAATTACCCACTCATAATAGCTAGAATAGGGGATAAGCATTTTGCTTAAAGTTTTGCTGTTGCCAGTTCACTTTAACTGTGTAGTGGCAGGAGGGAGGGAAAGATACTGGGAAGGAAATGATGAATTGGTGTTTTTGCAAAGCTTGACACATCACCGCTTTGGACTGGCTGAAAACTTTAAAAAAATATTATGATTATCGCAGTACAGTGTGGTTATTTTTTAATAAAAAAAGAGCTGTGGGACATGTTTCACTTTTCCACTACAATTTCTGCCATCACATAGTTTGTTGTTTAACTTGATTTATTACAGGTCTTTCTCTCTCTCTGTGCTTTTCTCAAAAAAAAAAAAAAAGGTTTTTTTCAACTATACATCAATGCTTGTGAATGACCCCAGATATGATAACCTTAGGCATACGTTGTAAGTTTTCATCTCAAGCAACTGATTCCCAAAGTACAATGACAGGAATTCAAGTTAGTAAGTAACAGGGCCTGTATTTCCCCAGAGATACAAGTGTGGAAGTCAGGGGAAATACAATGACGTTGTTAATGTTGTATTTATAACTGTTAGTAGTCCCACCCTCGGCTTCATTGTCTGAAGTGCTACTGTTATTTTCATAAAAAGCACAGCAGGCAATTTCTATTTTATACAAATGATTTATTTCTACACATGTGAGGAAAAAAACATTTTTATTGGCTGTTTGTGATCTATTAAAAGAATCTTGTCACGATGTTTTATGCTTTAAAACCCTTTAGTTAGATAAGCTCATTAATAATTGGACATCCTTTTGAAGGTGTAAGATTCTGGGCATTAATTTTCATCTCACAAAAGATAATCTAACTTTAACCATTACTTCTGTGCTGATAAATGTTTTTACTAAAGATGGAAAAACTGATGCAAAGGTGTTAGTGACTTCAACAAGGCCATCATGGGAGTCTGCTGTTAATGCAGCTAATCAGCTCCTGATTCCTAATGTAATTCCAAAAATTTGAAATGTCCTTCCAAATTCCTTTTTTTTTAGTTTATATGGATCTTTTGTCTCTTCTGTCTTTATTCTTTTCTTGTTCCTTTCTCTTCATTTCTTTCTTCTAGCATTCTTCTTGTTTTGTTCAACTATAATGCAAAGAAACATACAGTTACCATAAAATCTTTTGTAAATGTTATAATGTCTTACTTTAGCATAACTGATTGCCAATTGCTCATTATAATTCCTGATACTTTTACAAAACAACTTAATTCATAAAAAAGAAGTGAGATTATAGGAAACACAGTTAGACCCATCATTCAGAATATCAACTGAAGTGAACTAAAACCCTTTCCCAAAACCAAATCAATCAAATCTGGTTAGCTTTGTTTTTAAATGGATACAGGGCATTATTTGCTGCTGGATTAGATTTTTAAGAAATTGCTATTTTCATGTATTTTTGGCGCAGTCAAAGCTAGGAAGTATTTGAGAGAAACTCATGCCATGAAGTTGTCACGAAACACAACTTAATTAAGTTCAAATGACCTTTAAATAATCATTTGGACATCTCTTGGTTTATCCAAGCTTTCCAAAGTTTGCCCATGATTTTATGTATGAAAACACTTCATTAAGTACTTAGCTAGTTCCCAAGTTTGAAGTGAATGCAACCTGACAGAAACATCACAAATCTTTGTAACGTTGTTTTAAATATCCAACCAAAGTAACATGAAGTGAATTCATAGCAAATTGTGTGATTCAGCTGCTAATCAACTAAGCTGTTATTCGGGAAAGTAACAGAACAGGGTTTTGCTTTTAAGGTGTTCTGCAGATCACACAGGATATTTCCTTTACAAGACTGCTGAAAATAAAGGAAATCTTCTGGTTCCATCTCAAAGGACTCCAGTGAGATGTACTTATGCCAGTATTATGAAATACAGCTGACCCCTGAACTGATGTGTGAATGAAGGCCTGGAAGATTTCTTTGAGTGGTATCACAAGACAAATACTTAAGAAATAACTAGGAAGTTGAAAAAAGTGTTTAAGGTATTTCAGATTATGCAGATAGAGACTTCAGACATCCCCACAGATACCCAGGACTGAATACAGGAAGATCCTGTCTGAAAGGCAGTCAATGAAATACCTTAATAAAAGAGCTTCTTGAGAGCTACAGACCAAAAAGGAGGATTATATGCTTATGCTATAGGGTGAAGAATTCTTTGGAGTTTTCTTTTTCACCTGAAGCACTAATCAACCCAGAAGGAAGGAGAATTTGGCTTTACCAGAGAATGAAGTTATTAAGGAGAAGAGGGAATCTGAAACAGCCGCTGTGTCTATTTACATCAATAGGTAAATCTCACTGCTACAGAGATTTGGAGTGGCCACTTTTAGATATCTTTGTGTGGATGCTCTTAGTGGCTTTGGTAAGGTTTCCCGGCTGTTTAATAGGGACCAAATTACAGAGATAGAAGTGTAACATAAATGTGGGAGGTATTTCATGTCTTACGTGAGTTTTGTTCTGGATTATCATGCAGGAGTCCAAGTGGTCTGTGTTCTGCTGTGGCTTTCCTCACTCTCAATTATCAGAAACAAAAAATGCAAATGACTGAATTTTAGCAGGTTTATGTAGCAAAATGTATGGTGAATAGGATAAGCTGAAGAGTTACAATAAAATGTAGCTTGAGATATCTTTTTATGCTAAATATTTGAATTTAGGCTAATTCCCTATTCTGTCCCAGCTTTTTTTTTATACTTACCCAGTTTCTTATCATCCTTCCTTTGAAAGTCTTACCTCATAAGGCTTCATTTTTTTTGCATTGGAGATCACATAATCGCAGAATCACAGAAAGGCTGAAGTTGGAAGGGACCCCTGGAGGGTCCACCCCCCTGCTAAGCAGGGCCACCTACAGCTGGTTGTCCAGGACCACGTCCAGACAACTTTTGAGTATCTCCAAGGATGGAGACTCCACAACGTCTGTAGGCAACCTGTGCCAGTGCTCAGTCACCCTCACAGTAAAAAAGTGTTTCCTGATGTTCAGATGGAACAGGTGGAGACGCAGAGAATAGCCTGGATTTCATGCTTAAAGTGTTTGGAGGCAGTTAAGGAGAAGCCTAAATGACATGATACAATCTCATCACATATGGTTGTGCAGTTTTCCTGTGCCCTGAGAATAAGGCTTAAATAAAAGAATTCTATCCTATAGAGAGGGTAGAAAATGAAAAGCTATTTTAGGCGATTCAGCGATATGAAATTACTGTCTGAACTAGAATTAGGAATAATCTCTTAATATATGCAGATGTGTGGACAGAGTGGAATAGGTGGAAATTTTACTGATCCTGGTAAAATACATTTATGCCATCACTGTGGAGGTAAGACCTTAATAGGTCATTTTCGACACATGGTGCAAGGTCTGTGCAGCAGCAATCGATCTGCTGTCAGAGGAAGAGTCATGCAGTGATAAGTGGTAAATTTGGAAGATTTGATAGATCTTTTCTGTGCCCACTGAGATCACTCTGCTTTTTACTTAATACATTCATGGAAACCTTTTCTACCACCAGCAATACATTCCCTTACCTTTTTACTGTTAAAATTGTGCTAAAAGTGAACAATAGCTGCCTAAATAAGTCTACGGGACTCGATTATCATCTGTATTATGGTCTTTTAAGTATACGATTTTATAAGTTCATTTAGTACTCAAGCCTGTGTGTCAGCAAGTTTCTTTTTGTTTCCACTTCTGAACTCATAAACATATTTGATTCAATTGTGCCTTCTTTTTGTAGTAAGCTGGTTTTTTTTTGCCTTGGCTGTGGCTGAAATGCAGAAAGCAGCAAAAGAACTAAATATTGATAATTTCTGAGGCAAGACGGGCAGAAGTGTTAGAACATGTTCTTAATAAAGTGCTGGTGATGCCATGTGCTCCACTCTTTATCCTTGGATTCTTTGGGATCTCAGACAATTTTTCTTTCCGTATGAATAACTTTTACGATTTCTTCGTCTCTCTCTCCAGTAATACAGGAGAGAAAGTACTGCCTTTATCTTCCCATAACAAATCCTGAATGCTTGCTTGTTCCAAATGTGTAATGTGCATGATAACTTCAGAAGTTTCATATAAGTTTTTTCTCTCATTAAAGTACCACAGAGGCGGACTTGATCTGCCAATATACTGATCACTCTTTTCCTGACCCATAAAACAGTTAAACAAATACTCCAGTGGATTCCTGTCTGAACTTCCCTTGACTAACGACATCGTGCAGGGCTAAGTCCTTAGTTACGTTGTACTGATGAGCTCATTTGAAGGCATATAAACAAGTGATGTTGTCTTAGCCAAAGAACAACAGTGAGTCAAGCAAAAGAACAAATGAACAGCTTGTAATCTGATCCAAAATGCCCTTCGTCAGTGTAAAATACTGAGTACCCTAGTGTTTTTAATTATATAACACTTACTGTTTTGAATAAGCAAGCCCCAAAAGATAGCAATAATCTAAAACTAGACCACAGAAGCATTTGGAGCAATTTTTGTGACAAGCTGTAATTTGTTCCAGGAGAGACAATATAATAACAAATCATTCTAAATTTGAGTTGTTTTGATTTGTTTCTCTCAATATCATTCCTTCTAAGATGCTAACGTATAATGCTGTCTGTTTTCTGCCCGTGCTAGTCTCACTTCCAAGGAACCACTAAAAGAGGACTACACTTCTGTAAGGCATTAATTGTCTAATGAGAGTCAAGACCATGTCATGACTGGAGAACAAAACAATGACGTTTTTATCCAACTTTCTTTTAAGGCTTTAAAGAAGAATTGATAGGAATTTGCCAGGACAATCCTGAGGCAAACTGCATAAGTTTTTTATGCTTTAGCCTGTCATGCACTTTGCTTTTGTTATTGCACTGAAGGAGCAAAGTTTACTGGCTATTGACCCCTTATAAAACAGTACAAAATAGACAAATCTGGGGCATGATGGAACTAATTTTTAACTGCTTTTCTGTCTGCTGTGTTTCCCAAGAAGGTATAGCTAACTGGTATGTCATAATCTAATTCTAAAGAGACTCGTCCTGCTTGTGAGTGGAAGCAGCTAACAATTTCTCAGGAAAGTGATTTTTATTAGAAAACTGTAATTGAAATCAAAATCCTTTGCAGAAATGTGCTGCATTAGATTAAGATTTCATAAGAAAAGATTTCGCAAACTTAAGATAGAACCACTTTTGGCATGGGTTTTGGCATGCTGCATGAGTGGTTCTGTTTTGTCCAAGATATTTAAACAAGGTCAGTTCATCTGCAGTTATCTTGCTCCTTTGAAATTACTACTTTGAAAAGAATTCCTGACTTTGGGAGGCCAGGTCAGATAGGAGTTGTTTTCCTAATGCTGTGTGGTCATTTGTATCCTTATTTTGTAGGTATCTGCCATAAAGAGAAATGAAGCAAGGAAAAAGAGGAAAAAAAAATGGTGTGGTTACAATAAGAGCTAGGTCATGTCTGAGGAATTATGTAGGTAATGGAAAGCTGAAGCTGAAATGATATGCATACAAATAAGACTACACTCGGGTATCACATAACTCGAAATACTCAAATGCCTTAGAAAATTCGCTCTGTGACTTCCATGTTTCCAATTACACCCAGGTTTACTCTGTTTTTAACAGAGCTGAGCATCTGAGCCTAACTGAGTTGCAATCTGAAAAGTGAATATTCCCTTGCCTATCTTCCCTGATAGGCCTGATACAGCTAATGTGTTCTGGGCACGTATCATACACGCTGACAGGTTTTGCTGCCACTTTCTTTAAAAGGACAGCCCTGGCTTTATGATGATGCTTTTTACTCAATAACTCAATGGACTTTGCCACCAGCTACCAGGACTTTTGCTGTATTTAATTTTGTCCAGGCACTCAGTAAACTGGGCACCGGAATGAGAAATTTAGCTTCTTCTCCTAACACTGTTTCTGACCATTTAGCTGGACCATCATGCTCATAGGTACGCTTTTCCTTTCTGACCTAAAGATTTGGCTGCACATAGTAGAAGTATTTTTTTATATATCACTTTTCTTATAGGAGTCCAGATAGCAGAAGGAAAGATTTCAGCTCTGAGGAGCAGTACTCTGAATGCACAGAGACCTCATGGCACAATAAGTGCCTTGATTCGTTCTCTGCTTTGTTGACTAGCTTAGAGCTCATTTTAATAAGGACCAAAATAAAAAATTGGCATGCCACTTCCAGAATGTCTTTTCCCTGCCTAAAGCTGAATTCGAACTCCCTATCCAAAGCAGAGGGCAACAAGCTGCCAAGTAATATATACTTTGTAATAACACTGAGTATTTTTAAACAGTACTTCCATTAGAAATGTAATATTTCTGGTTTTAGCAGGTCTTTGAAATCTCCTGAATTCTAATAATAAACTTAAGATATGTTAGAAATTGTTTTAGCCTATCAGCTTAAGGTAATTATTCTTTTTAAATGTTAACTAACTGCAGGGATAACAATTTGAAAATAGTCAGAGAAAATAAATGTTTTGAACCTTCAGAAATTACTGTGATTGTTTGGTTTTGTTTTGTTCTGTTTGTTTTGTATTTTTAATTCAAGTTGTCTCACAGATTGCCAGGTTTTGCTTCAAGATGCACTACAGCTATTATTACTGTTATTCTTCTTCCAAACAAGTCTAGACCCACCAGAGAAAACAAAGTTGGACCTAAGTGGCTTTTTCTTTTGGGTGTGCTGCAACTTTACAGCCTTATGAGTTTGAAAGTGCTCTCATCAAAAGTATTAAAAAAGGTATTTGGAATTTGGTAAAGGAAGATGGGATGTGGAGAGAAGGAAGGAATGAGAAAGAGAAAGAAGGAGAGAGGAGGAGAGAGGTGAAAGTCCCAAGAGAGTGAGGGAATGCAATATGAAGTCCCATAGGAGACATGCTCATTTGTGATGTAAAAGTCTAAGGAGAAACATGTGAAAGTTCTGCAGTGTGATGTCAGGTTTAAGTGAGAAGTGTTGTAGATACTGGATCATAGAACTGTATTTCAAATGCATACTGAATTAAATAACTTTGAAAAGGAGTGTTCCCACCCAGATTCTTTTCTCAGCCATATGTGCAGAAGATGCAATTGTACAGATCTTGAGAATGGTCCAGGGGAGGGCCAACAGGATGCTCAGGGGCGCTGGCACACTTGCCCTTTGAGAAAAGGCATGTAAGCTTGTTCAGCCTGGAGAAGCGGTGGTTTTGGGGGACCTTACAGAAGCCCCCTGGTACAAGGCAGTCATCAGGAGACAGAGCCAGGCTCTTTAAGGAGGTGCGTGGCAGGAGAACAAGAGACAACACTAGTACATTGGAACAGAAAAGCTACCAAGTGGTACAAAGCAAAAAAAACCCACAAACCCAAAACCAAAACCTTGAGGGCAGTCAAGCAGTGGAGGAGGTTGCCCAGAGAGGCTGTGCTATCTCTGTCAGGTTTTCAAACCCCACTGTACGCAGCCCTGAGCAATCTGATCTTACCTCAGAGCTACCCCTGTGTTCAGCAGCAGCTTGGACTAGAGACCTGCCGAGGTCCCTTCCCAGCTAAATTATCCTGTGATCCTGTTATCCTATGGCTACTTCCCAGATATCAACATCATGGTTACAGGTGAAATATGGTAAGGTACATATTTCAGAAAGTTCTTTGAGAATTTGACTAACTATTGATCTAAACGGAAACTGAGATACTGCGTCATGTATAATTTCTAGGACTTCCTTCCCCCTTTTCTCAGTAGGCTTTTTATTTTCAAACTTGCAAACAGACACGTCCAGTGGCTGGATTTTACACATCACAGGTTACACCTTTTTCTACAATAAGCCTTCAGAAGAGCACAGACAAAGGAAATTACTCTGCCACTTGACCTGAGCACCATTCCTGGCTATTTTATGATCTAATATAGATACAGCCACTGGACCTAAGCATTCACTACATGGTAGCATGCTCAGGGCAAGGGCACGCATAGGTGGTGACCCATGCGGTAGCCATATGAACATAGCATATTCTGAAAGTGAAGCACATTCCCATGCTGCTTTTAAGATGTTTGTATCAGACAAATGGTCACAGCCATAGCACCTAAGTTTTTCTTACAGACTGAAATACTTGACAGCACTTAATAAGCTTTGTAAAAATCAGGCAAAAATACAGGCTTGTAGGGAAAAAGATGATCACATCCCTGGACCTTGTGAAATCAGGCCATTAAATTATACCAACTTCTACATCACTAATTTACTATCTCTCTTTCAGACTGCCCTGGGAAACCATATACCACTAAGTTAGCACTGTGAAATACCTATGAAATACATCTCCTGTGGAAGAAGAGCAGAAGAATATACACAAAAGAAATCTGCAATTCTCAAAATTTTTGACAAGCAGTGCCCCTTTATGGCCTCATTTGTCACTATGTAACCTTTGGTTGCCTAACTAGCTTTAATTGCTGGCCGTATTTGAAGCCCTGCTGGGCTGGAGAGTTAAGTGACAAATGTGGTAACTGGCTCCCAGTATAAATATTCTCTCTCCTGCCCTAGATTACTTGAGTTGCTGCTGACTATAGGTTGGCATATTGTATTTGTATTGGTCCTGAGAATTTTCTTCATTATGTGTGTAGCTAATTTGATCCAACTAAAAAGCAACTAAAACTTTTATCCATGGTTTGAGAAAAACAGAATTAGATTTTTGCTCTTTTCTATCACATTAAGCAAAACAATGTAAGTCCTGTAGTTTTAAAAGCCTTATGTTTATAAGTCACTCCCTGGTCACAGGAGCACTCATATCATCATGATGTCTCATGAACCATTGGTGTACTCTCATGGTTTTCTTTGGAATAGAATGACACACAAAAGAAACAAATTTTTTTTAAGAACAGCAGCATCCTTGTCAAACGTAATGGATGAGCAATTGCCATTTCATTTAGCCTGACTATGGAACCGGGAATAGTCACTCAGGAATGTGGTGTTAAAGAGACTTTTATGTGCTTCCATGTCTTGCTAAAGAAAGACATTTTGTCTCTATAGGTTCACCAGCCACTGTCTTTGCATCTTTTATGCGTTGTTTTTTTTTTTTACCCTGTTGCAGATCTGACTTTTAGTTTTGGCTTAATAGTGCAGCTTTATCTTCCTGACTGTCACTTAGGTACTTCTGGTTTTCCTCTTGATAAAACAACAGTAAAATGTAGATGTAGCATAGTTCAAAATAAAAGGAAAGTAAGAAGGGGAAGAAACATATTCTTCCTAGAAATTTTTTGAGAAACTTTTCCTCTACTACAATCGTGATTTCATTAATTCCCTAAAATATATTTATAAAACAAAAAAAGAAATTGAATTATTGAATTCTAGTGCATTTCTTTCAGGAATAGTATACTGGTACTTACTACTCTAGTAAACGCCGCTTAACTAGTGAGCTGAGCTGGGCTGATACTGCTTTGCCCCAACTGTGCCAAGCAGCCAGGGCTTCACAGAGAATCAGGCCATCGGCATGCTAGAAAGTCAGTGAATGTGGTGTAACTCTCTTCCCTGGGTGCCTTGGAATGTTATTACTTGGCACAGCTTAAAAATACCACTTGAAAAAGAAAAAAAAGAAGTGTGATTTAGGGCCAGATTCACTGACACATTCCAGTTGCTTTGTGCTTGTCTGGTGATAGAAAACAGCAGTAAACTAACAAGCTAAAGTGGATTTATGATTGCTTTGTATATCTGACATGGCACGGGGCTATTAGAGCATACCAGAGGGAGTGCTTTCTTCTTTAGTGATGGGCTGGAGATAAAGGGAGAGGGTGTTTGTTCTTGCTTATTATAGAATTTCTGGTGCTATGAAATAAAATCGTAAATCCAGCTTAGTCATATATTCATGATTTTTTAGTATTGATTAAATTGTCTTCTCCTGATAATTATGGACGGATGTTAAGACAGCAGAAATGTCCCTTGGAGACTAAAATGGCAATGAAGTGGAATACCAACCCACAGATACAAGAAATAGTTGAAAGCTTTTTTAAGCAAAGACCGTGTACCACATGGTAAACTGCACTCAGTATGGGCTTCATATCCTTCCTGCTCACATAACTTTAACAGATCCAGCCTAAATGAAAGTCCATTGCTATCAAGAAAGAATGCCACCAATGTCATGCAGAGCAGATACATTCGAGTATGTCTGTCTGACATGTGACATAAAAGGTTTCACTGAGCCATAGCAGCGTGAATTGCGCAGTGGAGAGCCTTTGTCATCTCAGTTGAGGAATGCCTTAGACGTTCAATTGGCCTTGGCATCTCTGACATGATGATAAGTGTGCACAAATATTTCACCAAGCACCAATTATTTAGAAAATGAAGTGCTTGTACGTTTTGCCAGGCAATGAGTTCCTCATGGCTGGCTTCAGCGTGTGTGCATCAACAAATGCTGTTAGAATTCCCCCATTAAGGTTTTTCTTCACTGCATTTGGAGTGTTTTTCTTGTGATGGTGTCACTGCTAATTGAGAAGCATAGATTTATGTATTAAGAGTTTCATAGTCTGAAGTGTGGCTTTTGTGTAACACTTGCGTGGTCCCCTAGGAAACAATCAAGTACTAGGACTCTGTCCAGATATGTAGAACTGTTCTTCTGGCAGCTGGATGAAGTGAATCTTCCAGCTAGGAATGTATTAGATTGAAACGTTTCTCAAAGTAGAGGGGACTGGAAACAGGACAAAGTCATTCTGCAAGGAACCAAACTGAAGTTGTAGTGTATGGGACCCATACGTACCCAGAAAATGTGTAAGCATGAATGATACCTGCTGCATAAGAACTGTAACCAAAGCAAGAAAGAGAAGGTGGTGTGACTACATGCTCAGCTGTATTCACTTGGGTCACTCAGTTCCCTCTGTGTCTGTACACTGGCAGACACAAGGATATATTTCTGACGTTGGTACTAGTCAGATCATTCCTGACTGGATGGCATACCCAGCTCTTCCCCCTGAACATCTCGTTTGAGTAAGGGCTATGTACATGAGCAGATGTCTTCAGATGAAACACAGAGAAGTTGTATTTTTCTGGTGGCTGCCTCCACTAGTAACTAAAATCAAACCAACTTTAAACACTTGTTTAAAGACTCTAGTTTGAGCATAGCTGTCCTTAATAAGGCCTCAGTTGTTAGATTACAGTTTTTCTGGCATCTTACAAGAAAGTCTAATTCAACATTTAAAAAGCTAATTGTCAGATTGTTTCATGAAAACTGAGCAAACTTAAAGGTTAGTTGACAAGTTGTCGTGGTTTAACCCCAGCCGGCAACTAAGCCCCACACAGCCACTCGCTCACTCTCCCCTGGTGGGGTGGGGAATAGAATCAGAAGAGTAAAAGTGAGAAAACTCGTGGGTTGAGATAAAGACAGTTTAATAGGAAAAGCAAAAGCCGCCCACGCAAGCAAAGCAAAACAAGGAATTCATTCACTGCTTCCCATCAGCAGGCAGGTGTTCAGCCATCCCCAGGAAAGCAGGGCTCTGTCAGGCATAACGGTTACTTGGGAAGACAAACGCCATCACTCTGAACGTCCCCCTCTTCCTTCTTCTTCCCCCAGCTTTATATGCTGAGCATGATGTCATATGGTATGGGATATCCCTTTGGTCAGTTGGGATCAGCTGTCCCAGCCGTGTCCCCTCCCAGCTTCTTTGCACCCCCAGTCTCCTTGCTGGTGGGGTGGGGTGAGAAGCAGAAAAGGCCTTGACTCTATGTAAGCACTGCTCAGCAGTAACTGAAACATCCCCGTGTTATCAAAACTGTTTCCAGCACAAATCCAAAACACAGTCCCATACTAGCTACTATGAAGAAAATTAACTCTATCCCAGCCGAAACCAGCACACAAGTATTATTTAATCAACAGTTCTTGGAGGCAAAAATAAATACCTCTTATTTCCAATGAAAATATAAATAGAAATATCTCCAGCCCAATGCATTGTGAAATAGATGAATGGTATGATGTACATAAACATCCACAGCATTTTTTGGCCTATTTTCCAAGACCTTCTCTGTCTTGTCAGAATGTTCAGGGTGATATATCAGCAGTCTAAATGAGAATGGATTGCTGTTGCAGATCATAAAATTTAATTATGGTAGAACTTTAATCTGAGATAAACTCGAATGTCTCTGCTGGGAAAATAAGTGACCACCAAAGCAGCCTGGCCACCCAAGCCAGTGCTGATGTGGTTTCAGATACTTTGTTGAAAGCCAGATGTAATGAAATAAATTTTTAATTCTCTTTGTGTCAGATAAGCTTGTTGTGAAAAATATTTTCAGACTCAGATATTCAGCAGATATTCTACACATTTTCCAGATACCCTATCTATTGTGGGCTCTTTCTTCAGCTTCTTCCCTCTTTCCTCTTGTAAACACATGCATCTTCATACAGTTTCCATTATTCATACGTCAGTCTTGCCTTTCCTGTTCACTGAATTGCCATCACCACTATATCTAGTGGACAACTGACTATAAAAGAGCTACTTGGGTTTATATTGCTGGCCAATAGTATAGTTCTGCCTGTAAGTGTAGCATTTGTTGGCTTTTATGAGAAACATGTTTCATTATTCGGAGGTTTTGTCATTTGCATTTATGCTGCATATTACCAAGCTACAAACAAAACAGGGTTGCAGCCCAAAGCTATGGCTATCAAATCTGCTCCTGAGTCTGAGAAGTCATGTATTGCCTTCTTCCCATTAAGCATATGATATGATATTTCATTTGTAATAGAAAAGTAAAGGATAAATTGCTGTCTGGATCCTTGGAGGAAGAGTGACTAAGTGGGTTATGAAAGTGGTTAATCTTTGCTTGTGAAAAACTGGGTGGAGCAGATTTGAGATTCAAAGGAAGTGTAAATATAACATGCAGTTTTCAGCCAAGGTGCTGGAAGAGCCATTGCCTTAAGTTAAGCAGTGTAGATGTTCAATGGTGAATGTGGCCAAGACATGCATAAACGAGTTTTCGAGGTGAGATTCAGAATATGGAAGATAAGGGTCCAGTCATACCTATCTATCTGAAGTGAATAATCCTGATTATTTAACTGGAGCTGTTCATGTGTATGAGGATTACTGGCAAGAATAAAGGCTTCTAAGATCATGCCCAACTCTGGTTTCAAGGCACCAGAGATATTGACCATGCTGCATATTTTGATTGACAAGCCAACCACCTTTTTACTGGAGCAAAATGACTTTAACGTGATGTGCTGGATATTGAACATTTAAAAACTGTAAATTATGACCTGTGAGACTGACTAGAAATCATGGGAGTAAAGCAAACAAAAATGTTATTTATTGTAATTCTGTGTTTCATATATCTGCTTTATTTTGAGTTTAAAATATAACCAAAATGCCATTGTTGTCTACATCTTCTTTTTGCTAGAGAAGTGCTAAGCATTTCCTTGAGAATAGCATGTAGCTATGCCACAAGGCATGCTACGATGCCATATCTATATAAACTAGCTCTTTATGAGCAAGATCAGGTTCTGGAAGCAGGATATACCTATAGTATTCTGTCCAGCCTAATATACCTTTTTTCAGCCTCCTCCCAGTAATGTTTTCATATCAAAATGTAGCCACTGATTTGTAGCAAATGTACTTCTATATTGGAGGGACGGTGTTGCAAATTATGTCCTGAGTAAAGTGGGGGAGAAGCGTAGGGGAGGCACACGTGTCTTGGGAAGGGAAGGGTAGACTGCAGGACCTCTCAGTGTAAGGCACAGGCATGGGACTGCCCCTCGGTCAGTCCATATGCTCCAGGCCACAGATATAAAGCAGTTTACTCAAACTCTCATTGAATAAACCACATCATTCTGGGAACCTTTTTGTTTCCCTGAAGCTCCCTGTGCTCAGCCTGGGGCAAAGTAACTCACACCACGCATAGCGTAGTGCTGCGCTTAATGGCACAATTGAGACCATGGAAGAAGAGAACACAGGAAACCTTTATTTTTCTACAGAACTGATACAGTACAGGCAGAGTCTGCACCATAATGCTTCATTTACTGCCTTTCTCCTGTTACTTACCTCTCGGTGACCTAGCAGAAGCAGAGGTCACTTAGCTGCATGGTAGCTCTGAGTTCTGAAGCAACTGTAGGAGACTGCCAATTATTCATTGTTTTCCCACAGTTTATCATGGCTCTGGAATATGAATCTCTGTAGTGTTCTGAGAGGGAAGGGACTGTCTAGGGGAATTGTCATTCCCCTCCCTCATCATTGCACAGACCAGCTCTTTTCACATCTGTAGCTACGTAACGTTCCTGTAGCGATCGCTATGGAAGTATTCAGTGTATTTCTCGCTGTCTTGAAACGCAGTTTAGCAATAGCAAATGGCAAGGAAGAGCCAGCAAGCTGTGGCTGGGTAACTTTATATGAATCACCAGAAAGAGGGACTTTCCTTGCACAGTCTTTCCTTTACAGTACATAGAACTACTGTATTCTATCTAACAGCCAGAAATACATTTTATTTCAACAAGCTTCTCATTTCATGCAAAAAGATAATAAGACAATCACTCATTCCCAATTCCTGCTGGGGTGCACTGCATTAAGGCATATAGGAAAGACACAGAGCTGATAAGAAAAAGTCTTCCAGGGCAGATTGCCACCATGCAAAATGGTTGCAGACTTTCTGCTTACCTCAAAATCACCTTAGAATTGAATGATTAATGCTGATCAGAGGATTGTCATGATACCTGTGGAATGTACTGGTTCAGAACATTTATATTTCATATTGTTCTCTAAAGTATATCTCAAGAAATTTTAAAAAGATTTTTCTCTGTAAAAACTTCTATAGGAAGTGACTATCTTTTGTGGGTTTTCTGAAGTAGCAGATGATTAAGTCAGGGTGACTAAGAAATTATCTTCATATTTCAGTGTTCTTGCATTCTAACGTGTTCAGACTGAATGTTATCTATAGATGACATATACTGTGCATTATCAGCCATCTGTATTTGTTCTGGCTGTTCCTCAAAGGGCATCTAATGAGTCAGACTGTTTTTTTCTGGTGGACCCTTCACCTGCTAGAGGCAAGAATCTTTAATCCTTCCGCTGGGGGGAAAACCACAGAACACCAGGCAAAGTAAACTCTCTGCACTTTTTTTTTTGTCACTATGTATTTTATTTTACATTTGTAACTTTTCCACTTTGATTCCTGCTTCAGAGCACACCTTCATGCTTTGCAGTCCTTATTTTCCAAGAAATAGCTACCACAGTCTTAAACATGACAAAAGTTAATTTTACATTGCCAAGAAAGTAACTTCCCAAGCCACCCCTGGATCTTGGCTCCAAGACTGCATATGTGTTTCTGCTTAGTGTGAACTAGCTAATTCCCTCCACCTAAGACATGTATGTAGTTTGGGAGATACTTGGCTCCAGGGGTTGTTCCCTGTTTGGAGGTGCCATGCTTGGCTCCTTCCACGCCACATGTTCTCACATATTCCCCACGAATCTCCCAGCTCAGAAATCCTTGAAAGACTCTCATGCAATCACATTCCAGGACATGTAACATGCACCCTCCGTTCCCTACTACTGAATGGTCTTTGTGGTGGGCTGCAATTTGGGCACTTTGAATGAAACAATGGCAAAAAATAACAATTGTCAGGATCTTCTGAAGGTGAACTCTGTAAGGTATAGGGTTTTATATTTATTTACTGCTTTGCATAGCCACTGATTTCACATTGAGAGCTGCTGATTGTGTACTCTGGTCCCATGCCAGTGAAATGCTTAGACCCTAAGTAACCCCGTTCATTATACTCTTATTAACATAAGTCCTCTTCCAGGTTAACGTGAAAACATCTGGTCCTCTGCATGGCTGAGCACGCGATTTGGCTGGAGCCTTTAACAGAGCTCCACTGATTTAAACTTATATAGGACTTGAAATCACCTTGCAATAATTTTAGAATCATAGAATCATAGAATCATTAAGGTTGGAAAAGACCTCTAAGGTCATCGAGTCCAACCATCAACCCAACACCCCCTATGCCTACTAAACCATGTCCTTGAGCACCTCATCTATACGTCTTTTAAATACCTCCAGGGATGGTGATTCCACCACTTCCCTGGGCAGCCTGTTCCAAGGCCTGACCACTCTTTCAGTAAAGAATTTTTTCCTAACGTCCAGCCTAAACCTCCCTTGGCGCAACTTGAGGCCATTTCCTCTCGTCCTATCGCTGGTTACTGGGGAGAAGAGACCAACCCCCACCTCACTACAACCTCCCTTCAGATAGTTGTAGAGCGCGATGAGGTCTCCCCTCAGCCTCCTCTTCTCCAGACTAAACAATCCCAGCTCCCTCAGCCGCTCCTCATAAGGCTTGTTCTCCAGGCCCTTCACCAGCTTTGTTGCCCTTCTCTGGACACGCTCCAGCACCTCAATGTCCTTCTTGTAGTGAGGGGCCCAAAACTGAACACAGTACTCAAGGTGCGGCCTCACCAGCGCCGAGTACAGGGGCACAATCACCTCCCTGCTCCTGCTGGCCACACTATTCCTGATACAGGCCAGGATGCCGTTGGCCTTCTTGGCCACCTGGGCACACTGCCGGCTCATGTTCAGCCGGCTGTCAACCAGCACCCCCAGGTCCTTCTCCTCTGGGCAGCTTTCCAGCCACTCTTCCCCAAGCCTGTAGCGTTGCCTGGGGTTGTTGTGGCCGAAGTGCAGGACCCGGCACTTGGCCTTGTTGAACCTCATGCAGTTGGCCTCGGCCCAACGATCCAGCCTGTCCAGGTCCCTCTGCAGAGCCTTCCTGCCCTCCAGCAGATCAACACTCCCGCCCAGCTTGGTGTCGTCTGCAAACTTACTGAGGGAGCACTCGATCCCCTCATCCAGATCGTTGATAATAATTTTCATCAGGATCCTTTTATTTGGACTGTCACGTAAGTTCTTGTCCTCTAGTCTCAACAACCTCACTTGGAAGGTAATTCTTTTGGGAATGTATATTTTGTAGATCTGTGTCCTGCTCATTTTAAATACACTGAGCTTGGTTCACCTCTCAGTGACATAAACATATCATTCATGTAAATATGTAAATACATTGCCTTCACTTTTTTGGATGCATTCTGGTACATGTGAGTGCAAAATTTGAGCTTCTGGTGATTGATTCTATGGTATTTAAGTTTTCAATCTCTAACTTGTAAAAGTGAAGAAACAATAATTAAAAAAAAGACTTGCAGTACCAGCTGTGTTTCAAGTGAAAAATGATTCCACGTTCAAATCCTCATGGTTAAAGACCTAAATGTTAATCAAGCCATTTATTTTTATTTGGCAGAAAGACAGAGGTAAGATAGCTCAGTCTTCCAAGGTTTAGGCTGTGTTACGTGAGTATACAACAGTATGAAAAATTGTGTAGACTAGTTATTTGCAATAGACCAAACATTTATTTGTCTCTCATGTAAGCATTTGTCTGGTTTTCAGGGTAGAAATGTAAGACCAAATCTGTGCTCTTGCGTTATATTAAGAGCGTGTAAAGTCCCTACCTAAGAATATTAAACTTATCTATTCCGTTACCAGTTCTTAAATTTGTTTGCTTTAAGCTGCATAGTTTAGTGAACACATTAGATGGAATAAATGAAGGGTAAAAACAGTTCATGATGTGAAAGAAATCCAAAGAATTTTTACATTTGCACTTTGCAACTTATACTCAATACAACAAGGGCTCAAGGCTGTTTCTATGCCTTTTGCAAGTCATTCCAAGCTATTTTTTTCAGTGCCACTGCCCATGATTATGAAGCAGAGTGGACTTCAAATAAGGGTCATTGTAAACGGATATTAAAATGTATGGCTTATGTATCACAGTTTAGAGGTAAAATGGAGTTACAGGAGTCCTCTGGCATCAATATTGGCTAGTATAGTTTGACTTCTGGGTTACATGGTAGTGGTGATACTCCTGTCCACTCTTCCATCGACAATTCAGATGCACTGGAATCTGACATATTAGTTAATGAATTGGTTTAATTTCAACTCCACATTCAGGCACCCAAATGTATGTGCCTACAGTACAAAAATCTATATGCAATGCAAGCTCCCACTGTAGTCAATGAAGTCCGTATAGGTAGTATTGAGCTTTTCAGTTCATCTAACAGATATACAGCTTGTTGCTTGCTGATAGGTGATTAGTGTAACTTTAGACTCAGAGAGGTATCCAGCTGCTGCTTCAGAAGAGCACAGGTCTCTCATATGTGCTCCCGTAGCTTGCCTGATTTGCCTGACCTTGCCTGTGAAGGTGTCTCAAATACCCAAAGGAGTCTCAAATGTTATACCTTTCTTTAGGCAAATTAATCTCCTCCAGGATGTCTACTCTAGGGTGAATCCAGTAGCTCTCCAGACTACATTTGGCATGATGCAGTTGCGTAAACATCTGTATTCAGTGCTATTTCAGACTCCCCACAGCCTCCCATGTGGTCTCCAGCTGCTTTTGTGGAAAATCACAGGTCTCCTATTGGTCTTGCATCACATCCATCAGATGTGTACAGATATTTTAACATCCTTGGAATCTCAAATGGAACTTGATTCTTGTGTTCATGGAAGTGTATTACGGCTGTGTATTGGCCAAGGCCTTGATACAGTTGTCCAGGTTATTCTGCTTGCCCTTTTTCTGCTACTTAGAAGGGTCCAGATGCCATGTAGGTCATGTCTCATATATGTCAGCCCTGTGTGGGATCTTACCTACCCTTGGATATTACAAAAGACACCATACATCTATGTTTAGGCAATTGAATAGAACACCATGTCTATACTGTGAGATTAGATTCATAGCTCACAGGTGCACTGTGATACACACCTGATTTTAAGTGCTTGAACATGAAACTAAATCCTACCCACAGACATGTTCGTATCAATTGTGCAATGCTGAGAACTGCCCAAATAAAATAAGACCTTATTTTGACCTATAGCACAGATTATGCCTTCTGTGTATATCTTTACCGAGATTTATTCAAGGTGTTCTTGATAATGAATACTTAGATTGTGTTGTATATAATGTTTGTAACAGTATTGCTAAGCACTTTTTAGCTTCTTTCTGATATTAGCTGGTGGAGCAGAACACGAGATTAATTATTAGAACCCTTTACTGTCTTGTCGCCATGCTTTTCAATGACTCATCTCAGTATGCATTATTTCCTGCATTTTGGCTCATGGTTCTTTAGCTCTGCTGTTTGTTCTGTTTTGACTTGACCATTTGCAAGAAACACTGCCCTTCATAAGAAAAGTAGTGTAATAGGACCCATTGCTCACTCTGAAATGTTTTACAAAAGAAAAAATAATGAGTCCAAATATTTACATAGTGTGGTTTGCATGATGCTAACTCGTTGAACTTCTGGTTGCACCTGAAGAACAAGTTTTTTTAATGTGATATGATTACAAATCTTAAGCCAAACCCTCTTCTCTGATACATAAGAATAGGTCCTAATGAAACCAGTGGGAGTTATGTACCTGTATCCAAGTGTAAAATCTGGCTTCAGAATTTGGCAATTAGCTCCTCATTTTAATGACACGTCTGGAAATTTGGTTCCATCGTGGCAGCAGCAACAGCTTTGGCTCCTCATTTTACTTTTCTTTTGCATCCTCTTTATGCAGTTTCTTTCATTTGAATTGCTGTAGAAAACACACTGAAAATTGGTCACTGATTGCTAAGGAAACTGAGTCTATGGGTTTGAGTTGAGCAAGAAGAGTTCGGAAAACACAGATTATATCGATTGGGGAGCATGTGTAGGCAAAAAGAAAATTGTTCCATGAATATAAATGATTTCACTGGGCACAAGACATAAATAAAACTTTATCTTATTGTTGCTGGATTGAAATCTCATGTTTTCTCTTACTCTTGTGTGGCATTATTCCTATTTCATGCTATGGTCTTGAGATTAAGTGCCTGAATTATTAAATACTCTTAAGTACACGTCTAACTTTACGCAACTGAAACAGAGATCAGAAAGGAAATATTCTTTGGTACACTGGCAAACCCTAGCCTAAAACCTTTAGATTATTCATTATATAGGATATTTATTTATTTTTTAAAAGAACATGCTTCTACTGAAGCATCCAGGAATGTATTTTTGTGTGCTCCAGTATACCTGTATTAGTTTAAGTTTGTAAAGCAGTTAGGATGTACAGATTCTGTAATTTGAGTTTATAGGCATACACACACACAACCACCCATATTCCCCCATGTGTTTACACATATAGACATGTACAAAGACTATATATACACATAATTATATAATATGTGTATTATGTATATTATATATGCGATTTGACTGACCTTGCCTGCTTTGAGCTGTACTGAAATTAAGCATCTAATCTAGGGTGGGAATCTAGACTTCTTTTATAGTCAGTGGAAAAGTTATTTTCGGAGGATTTGTCCAAGATTACTTGCCAAAATTGTCCTTTGGATGTTCTCTACTGATGATAGAGGGAGCTTGCTTTGTATCTGACATCTGCCTTGTACCTAGTTAAAGTAAGCTGAGAAGGATCCTGTTCAAATGTACTTGATCAAAAAAATCCAGACCATTCTACCAATGTAGTTTAAAAAATGGTAAACATTCAATTTCTATGCAATAATACTTCTCATGATGAAAATCATTCTGGTCTTACACAGATTACTGCAGCTGCTTGATGCTCAGCTTGACTGTGCTTCTTATTTCTTCATAAGAAGAAGGATTAGCAGACATACTGGTGGGAACAACAGAAGCTGCTAGAGCTTGTCTCCAGTAGATCAGTCGCTGCTGCAACTGAGTTAGTATTGGCTCCAATATGATTTTTTTTAGAATTCTCTACTTCAGACACAGGCCAGATGAGCACCAATGCTAGAGTTAAAAACAAGAATAAAAATTATCTTCATTGCACTGTGTGGTTTTTAGGAGATTGACACTGAAACGGATAATTTGATCTTTTAATATAAATGTCTCTTAGAAACCAGAGTTGGCATAGGTGTCCCTAGACTCTTCTATGCTTGTGAAATAATATAAGCAAATTAATGTAATTCCCTCACCTTCCTAGACTAAAAGCAGAGACACAAGAACTCCTGCTTTGTTATGAAATCTCCTTGTTGAAGTGTATTTAAGAGTTCTATTAGCATTCTGAACAGAGACTACTGAAGGAGTAAACTATTAAAATAATGTTTTTACTTGACATCAAAAATCTGTAATTTAAGAGCTGCAACATGGTATTTTTCCCTTCTGAGTCACTGACTTTCCCTAAAGCACAGTGAATTTATTCAACTAAGATTAGTAATTATTTCAAAGGAGGAATAATATGTGCTGGGAATATGCTATATTCCCAATATCTAGTGAACTTCTCACTCTTTTCCATTGCGGGCCCTTTAAAACATTTGTCTGAGCAGACTGAGTAAGTTATTACTCTTCATAAAGTAGGAACAGAAGAAAATAAAAAGAAAGTTTTCTAGTCTGTTTTGATTTTACACTTGGATTAATAGAGCAACAAATCACAATTAATTCATTTATTCCTTCTTCTGTCAGAATTATTGTGTAGTTATTTTAAATTATCTGTATTCTAGTCCACACTTCAAAGTATAGGGATAATTTCTTATACTTATGAATGCATAAACTTAAAAGAGCTGCTAACTTCTTTTGAGATTTCTATCTATCTTTGCATTTCCCTTCATGAAATAAATATTGAGCCTCCTAATGGTTTCGTTGTCTAAATTGTCTGTTAAAGAATAATCTTTCTGGTGCGCATCATTCCTGCTGAAAAAAATGATGTGTGGATTTTTTTTTTTTTTTGTCTTCAAAACATTTGAACTTTTAAATAGTTTCTCAATTTGATTTGTGGTGTGTAAGGTTCAGTGCTAAAATTTTTGCTAACCAGCATGCTTATATTTTCTGGATTCCAAGGGGAACATTTTGTTATATATGACTTGTCAGAGCACAGGTTAGAGATATCTTGAAATCCTTCCAATATTTGCTGGTAGGTTTCTAAATGTGAAAGAAAAAATATCAATGTTTTAAGGGTATAAGTATAATGAGACCAAAATGATAACATTATGAAGGCAGCGTATGGCACAGCTGGTCAGAGTGAACCTTTCTCACCATCCTCTTCTTTCACCATCTTGTTAGGCCCATTTTCAGGGAAATCATTGATGGTTGACCTGAATCATAGAATCATAGAATCATAGAATATCTCAAGTTGGAAGGAACCTATAAGGATCATCAAGTCCAACTCCCTGCTCCTCGCAGGACTACCTAACACTAAACCGTGTGACTAAGAGCATCATCCAGACACTCCTTGAACTCTGACAGGCCTGGTGCTGTGACCACTTCCCTGGGGAGCCTGTTCCAGTGACCAACCACCCTCTCAGTAAGAACCTTTTCCTAATGTCCAAAGAAAGGAAGCAATCATTAATGCTATATATATGTTATTCATCTAAACACACACATACAATCTTCAAATGTTTGTCTATNCCTAATGGTTTCGTTGTCTAAATTGTCTGTTAAAGAATAATCTTTCTGGTGCGCATCATTCCTGCTGAAAAAAATGATGTGTGGATTTTTTTTTTTTTTTGTCTTCAAAACATTTGAACTTTTAAATAGTTTCTCAATTTGATTTGTGGTGTGTAAGGTTCAGTGCTAAAATTTTTGCTAACCAGCATGCTTATATTTTCTGGATTCCAAGGGGAACATTTTGTTATATATGACTTGTCAGAGCACAGGTTAGAGATATCTTGAAATCCTTCCAATATTTGCTGGTAGGTTTCTAAATGTGAAAGAAAAAATATCAATGTTTTAAGGGTATAAGTATAATGAGACCAAAATGATAACATTATGAAGGCAGCGTATGGCACAGCTGGTCAGAGTGAACCTTTCTCACCATCCTCTTCTTTCACCATCTTGTTAGGCCCATTTTCAGGGAAATCATTGATGGTTGACCTGAATCATAGAATCATAGAATCATAGAATATCTCAAGTTGGAAGGAACCTATAAGGATCATCAAGTCCAACTCCCTGCTCCTCGCAGGACTACCTAACACTAAACCGTGTGACTAAGAGCATCATCCAGACACTCCTTGAACTCTGACAGGCCTGGTGCTGTGACCACTTCCCTGGGGAGCCTGTTCCAGTGACCAACCACCCTCTCAGTAAGAACCTTTTCCTAATGTCCAAAGAAAGGAAGCAATCATTAATGCTATATATATGTTATTCATCTAAACACACACATACAATCTTCAAATGTTTGTCTATATGCGTTTGTGTGTTTATACATATGCATATACATATTTGTAGTCATCACACTGATGCAAACATAGCTAAAGGTGTTTCATTGACTGGAAGGAAGTTAACATGAAGCAGGTAGTTCTCTCAGATCTTCTGCTGGGATGGATTCAGTCTCAAAAATCTCAACCCAACATTAGGAAGTGAAGGTGAACCAGCTCCATGCAAATGCTCTTCAGCAAGGACAACTCTTGGTCACCACCATCCAGAAGGAGCAGGNTTTTTTTTTTTTTTGTCTTCAAAACATTTGAACTTTTAAATAGTTTCTCAATTTGATTTGTGGTGTGTAAGGTTCAGTGCTAAAATTTTTGCTAACCAGCATGCTTATATTTTCTGGATTCCAAGGGGAACATTTTGTTATATATGACTTGTCAGAGCACAGGTTAGAGATATCTTGAAATCCTTCCAATATTTGCTGGTAGGTTTCTAAATGTGAAAGAAAAAATATCAATGTTTTAAGGGTATAAGTATAATGAGACCAAAATGATAACATTATGAAGGCAGCGTATGGCACAGCTGGTCAGAGTGAACCTTTCTCACCATCCTCTTCTTTCACCATCTTGTTAGGCCCATTTTCAGGGAAATCATTGATGGTTGACCTGAATCATAGAATCATAGAATCATAGAATATCTCAAGTTGGAAGGAACCTATAAGGATCATCAAGTCCAACTCCCTGCTCCTCGCAGGACTACCTAACACTAAACCGTGTGACTAAGAGCATCATCCAGACACTCCTTGAACTCTGACAGGCCTGGTGCTGTGACCACTTCCCTGGGGAGCCTGTTCCAGTGACCAACCACCCTCTCAGTAAGAACCTTTTCCTAATGTCCAAAGAAAGGAAGCAATCATTAATGCTATATATATGTTATTCATCTAAACACACACATACAATCTTCAAATGTTTGTCTATATGTGTTTGTGTGTTTATACATATGCATATACATATTTGTAGTCATCACACTGATGCAAACATAGCTAAAGGTGTTTCATTGACTGGAAGGAAGTTAACATGAAGCAGGTAGTTCTCTCAGATCTTCTGCTGGGATGGATTCAGTCTCAAAAATCTCAACCCAACATTAGGAAGTGAAGGTGAACCAGCTCCATGCAAATGCTCTTCAGCAAGGACAACTCTTGCTCACCACCATCCAGAAGGAGCAGGGCAGGGTTGGACCAGATGACCTCCAGAGGTCCTTTCCAACCTCAACCATTCTGTGATTCTGTGATTCTGTGACTCTGTGACTCTGTGAAGCGATAGCTTACATTCTGCACTGAAGATTACTGGCTAAACTATTTTTTTACCTAGGAAATAGAGGATATTGATTAGTTACCAACATAGTACCTTCAGACTGATAGCAGCATTTACAAGCAAAACCTATGTTATGTTATTATGCTATGTTATATGATTTTATTTTAATTATATTACATTACATTATAATGCTATGTAATACAACATGATATGATAATGAAGTGCTGCATTCTGTACAAGGTCTTTCAGTGATTGTTTTTAGTAAATCTAGTAAAAAAATCTAGATTGTATCTAGAATCTATTAAGGGAGATTCCTCAAGGCTGTTGGGAGAAGGAGGTTGGGAGACTCATTGAAGCACTCACGAAGGGAAAAGTAAGTCTTTACCAAATACTGGTTCTTTATTCAGCCTAGGACACCTTTGTGTTCCTAAACTCTGCTTAAGATCTCAGTGTGAAAAGTGTAATTGCCATAGTGCATTACTTCTAATACCGTTAAATTTAGATACCTGTGTTTGGAACTGGTCAGTATTTAGCTACAGTTCAGCAGAAAAATGGTAGGAATATCATTAGAAAACCATGAATCATTTAGTAGGAAAAGGAGGGAGGAAATATGAAATTTAAATATAACAGATGTCTTAGCAGAAGAGAAAAACACACTGGCGTATGAGTTTGGGGTTTAGTCTTCTACAAAATATGTGGGTATTTTAATGGCAAGCTATGAAATATGTGTCTACTCTAATTTGAAATCACATATTGAAATTGATACCTCTCTTCATAGAATACATGGGAATATCAGTCATTAGGAAATAGTGGAATAAAGCTTCCTGTGAAATGCATGTCTAGTTTATGAGGAAGGTGTTGGCAACCAAACATCTTAAGAGATGTGCTGCTACTTTGTTATGAAATATATGAAAAACTTATAAAAATACATGCCTGGAGTTAAAAAAAGATCCCAGTGGAAATTTCAGTGCTGCTGACCATTTGAGGTATGTCTAGACCACATGATGATCACGCAGGGATTTCTGCTTTGGTTCTGAATGTGTTGGTAGGCCTCCCTGACAGCCCAGTTCAGAAGAAAGCTGGTAGCTCAGGTCCTGCAAGCAGTTTGCGTGACATTGCCCCCAGGCTAGCCAAAACTGTGAACTCTGCATTTATCTCATGCAGATTATCTGGCTGGCATAGCCCACGGTGTTTTCAGTCCTGACACTTCTGGGTCAGAGATTGCACAATATAAAACTCTCCTTCAGGAATTTTTATTATCATTGCTATTCTTGTTAAGCAAGAAAATCTGATGCTCTGAATTGTGGACTTTTTGTGCCAAGTATTGTACAAAATATGTAGAACTCTACGGGCCATAAAATAATGTATGTGAATTCTTTAACAAAACTTAAAATCTTTTTTCCTTTTTCCTTTTTTTTTTTTTTAATCTCTGTTTAGCATGACTAGAATGATTTACTTCATTATAGCTCTCATTCCCTCAGAATTGAGGAAGCTAATGAAACCCGGTCCAGAAATATGATTGATGATATTTTTTGTTCTTTTACATGATGAATTAAGCTTGTACGATATTTTACTGTGTCTTTCATTTTTTCAGTGTTTCAAGATAGTACTTTTGCCAAGTTACCTGATAAGAACTCAGATTATTTAGTGGCTGAAGGAATTGATAAAAATGTGAACTATGGATATATAGATATATGTGTTTCAAATTCCTTTTTTTTTTCCCTGCACTTGCAACTACAAAGGCAACACTAATAAAAAAAATCTGAATGGTAAAACTTTTTTGTTTTTGTCTGTGCATTGCCACCACTTGAATGAAGGTGCAGTGATCAGGAGTACAAGTAAAGGCCATAGGTTGAGTGAACACTGTGGTGAGAGACTGTGGAAAAGGAAATGCCAGGATAGCATCAGCACAGGAAAAAGTGACAGGAGAATTGATATGTTTTCCTGAATTACTAGCAGGTTTAGTAGTGGGTTAGAAGATGTCAAAACACAGGAAGAAGAACCTGTATAAACAAGTGTGGAGTCAATTATTAAGACCATGAAAGAAGTCTGAGATGCAAGGACAGGTCCTGATGAGCCACTAGGATTTAAACATTTACTTGAAATTTAAAAATTTAAAAACCTATTAAATTTAAATGTAATAGACTTCCATTCAGGAAGGTCCAGGAATCACAGAGGTACTTACATAACCAGATTTAGCTAGCTAACAAGACACTGTGGGATAGCAGTACAGAGACTTGACAGATGTGTAGTGTTTGTTACTTGTATTTTTGCTGTGGATAAAGTTATCTTGCATTTTAACAGTTTATTTCCAAAAAGGAGTAATAATGCATATTCAAAGGCCAGATGTTTCACAGGAAAAAAAAACACCTCAAAGTATGAAAGCCACTTGAATACAAAACAACTGTAGATGTATCTAGTTGGCTTAAATACAGCTGGAGTACACAGGTGCCTGATACCCATCACAGCTACAGCCAACGGTTTTCAAAGACTGCTTAACTCTTTACATGGCAGCTTTCATCACGTGCCTCCCTACTAAGCTGGAATATCTCTAGGATGCTTAAGGGAAGTCAGTGATGACTGCTTAAAAGTTCTTGAGGCATGCCCTTTAAACCCTGCCAAGAAATGGATTGTGATCCAGGATTACATATACAGGTACCTGACCTCTAAAAATGTTCTAAAATGCTAACACTGTTTTTTGGAAATAATGTGTAATATATAAGAAGTCTGAAGAGTAATAAAGGAATTAGATAACCTTTGACTTGATTTAGTCTGAGCAGAGTATTGAATCCTTATCTCCAAAATGCTGGAGAATATCCTAATTGACAGGCCATAGGACATAGCAGGTGATCCTTTCTTGAAGTTGGATTATGTCACTTCAGTAAATATGCCTCATCGTTTGGTAAGTTAGTGCTGAGAGAAGAGGAGAAAATGTCCTTATCCACAGTGGTTTGGGCACTGGCTTAGAACATAGGGAATGTACAGGCTTAATCTTCCTCTGTCTCCAGTCCCCAGCAAGAGTTCCAGCCATATTCACCAGACTGCCAAAAAGTAGAAATTACCTTCCTCAGGTGGGCTGCTGTTACAGGAGGAGAATGAGAATGAGAATGAGAGAGAGGCACCTACATTGAATATTACTGCTCTCTTTGACAGAAGCAGAGGTTTAATTGAAGTGGGGGAAATATCATCATCTGGAGGCACTTGTGTTCGATGGAGAGGGAGAAATGGTTCTACTGGGAAGTCAGCTTTACTTTCTGCTGATCTTCAGATTTACTTCAAAATCTCCAGTGACTATTGTAGGAAATTTGGACAGTTTTGTTAGGTGACCTGGATCATTCTCTGAAGCTATGCACCTGTAATTTTACCTAATTAAATTAAGTTAAATATTACCTAAACCGAGTAGGATGGGTTCCACATGCAATTTAATCTACAACAAACTGAAGAGTAGGCAAATGTTAAACCATTTGAAAGAATTGGTATGGGCTCCAACACAGAAATTCTGATATTCCATATAGCCACTCTCTGCATAATGTTTCATCAAAATCCTCTTCAGGAGACCAAATCTGAACATGTGTTTCTTTGCTTAGTTATGACAGGGTTTCAGTCCTGCATTTTCGGCCTCTGATTATAGCTTCCACAGAAACCTCCCTTATTAGTGTGTCTTGATTTAGTTCTTAAGGCTACTAGATTTTTCACAGCTAGAATGCAAAGGTGTATGGTCCAACTATATGAACTAACCAGTCCTTATTCCACACTACATAAATAGGCAGTGCAGGTGAGGCGATGTGAGCTTTTATTGTGTCTTCTCTTTCCAATTTAAGGTTTGGGGGAGTCCAAGCTTCTTCTAAAAATGAACTACTATCAAAACATTACTATCTTGTCAGATAAAGGCTTTGACAGGTGACATGATCAGCTTTTGACTTGATTGTTCAACTTATCCATGAATGTTAATCTCCTTAGGGAATGCTAGAGCACTCTCCAGCTCCCCTCTCAGCAGAATCCACTCTTGGAGGAGCAATTACCCACCTGATTGAAGCCCAGCAACTTTGGTTTCCTTCAGCTGCTAATTGCAGTTTTATTCATTTGTATATAGAATTTCTGTACTATCCTCATAAAGGTACATCTCTCAGTCTTACTATTTTTGTGTTGGTTTAGGTAGAGTCTCATAAGTAATTATTCTTCAAATCTTCTCTTCAAAAGTATATTTCAGTGGGAAATATGTCTTGTGGGTTGGATTCAAAATGAAAAAATATGCTGTTAATTCTGTATGTTTTTACAAGATTAAACCATGTAAAAAATGATGCTTAATATTGAGTAGCATTTCATAAAGCTATACAGAAGTTGTGAGACTTCATGAATTAATACATTTATAAAGCAAAAAGACAATGCAATTAAAAATATTTATGAATTTGTCATATATCAGAAAAGGGAACGGAAATTTCTGAGAAATGTGTCATCTTCTGATTTCTGAAAATAGCTTCTTTCTGTGAAAAAAAAAAGTCTTTCCAAATAGAAACAAAACTTTATTTCCACAAAATATACATCTGCTCTACTTCTTATGGAAAGTTGTTCTCGTGGGTGATCAGGAGACCTTAAACCTTGTATAAATTCAACATAAAATAAGAAAATTTAAATGTCATGGAAAATCCAGGTCTATTTCAGAAATGATATAAATGTGTAAATTAGGCATTCGGGGTCCTAGCTCCACTGAAATAAATAACAAATATCTTGACTTGAGTATGAGACAGGACTTAACCCACTTATAATCTGGTCAAAAAACAGGTGCCTGTGATAAAGTGCAGACAACCTTGGATTCATTTTTCATTCAGCTGAGTGCAAAAAGACCATAATTTGCAAGCAAAATATATGGAAAGAAAGTAACGGTCAAGAATGTAGTAGATAAGGAGACTCTTGCCATCCATCCAGAAGACTTTTATTAACCATTTTTTCTCCTCCCTTTCTTTCTCTGATATCTTAAATAGTACTAAATTTGCCTGCCCACTGCTTGCCTGGTTCACCATGAATGTTCCGATCAGTTTGTTCCTTAGCTGTATTACTTATTTGATTATATTATTGCTGAACATGATACAAAATATTTTCCAAAAGGCATTACATTGACACATAGTATGCCTTATAGTTATCCAAAATTCATTACTATAGAGAGATACCCAGATCTATTTAATCATCAGTAGGAGTACAAGACTTTTGCTAAAAGTACCATCTGAACCTTAATTTACTTGACCAACATTTGTGTAATTAATAAAAGTCAGAATCAAGGCAGAAGCTACAATGTAGTATTGCAAATGCAATTTATTGTCTTTCTGGCTCTGAGTTCTGCGCACTGCTGGAAGGCTGCCTTCCCTGCCTGGTTCCCTCTCAGTACTTCCTTTTGAGAGGTCTTCAGGTGTGCAATGGCAAATTTAGCAACTGAATATGAAAAGCATGCTAAATTCCTGCTTATGTCAAAAGATTATATTCTCCCATTAATCCATTTTGCAGAAAATATCTAAAGCCAGGGACCAAGACAATGATTTAAAGAGAATACATGACAATTGGTAGGCAATGAATTAGCACCCAATTCTTTTGCCAGCCTGAACATTTGCAGTTCTCAGCATGCTAGAACAATGCCAAGACACTGCATGACATTAAATTGGATTAAACGTATAATGATTTCATGGAGAGATAAAGTAGAATAATCCTTTCACTGAATCGGGGGATTCAAATAGCTTACCCTGTTCCTGCAATATTGTGGGTTATCCTAATAAAGTACTACAGCAAATGTGCTTTTCAAATTGTGAGTTAGTTTTGGAGGAAGAAAGAGTTTATAGCATGTGCAGCATTAATAACAGTTTTTCCTGCTGTGATATTTTGTGCCTTAAGGAAAGTTCTCTTGGAGTAAGTCTGGCAACCCTGAAACAATATCCAAACTTACAGAATATAACAGAATATAAAATGGTAAGGGCCTAAACTGGGGTCTAGAGAATGTATGATTTTTATGTCACACTATGTTTACATTATTTAGAGATTTTGAATGTAATTATTTAGAGATTTACTTTTGATTGAAGGATTGACATTAGAAATTCCTG
>VZTQ01003491.1:0-29325 GCA_013400755.1 Pelecanoides urinatrix | reverse complement strand
AATCTTGCCACATAAACCCAATATACAACATTACATTTTCTTTGCACTGAAAGGTACAGAGGGAAGCTGCCTAGGGATTGGTTTTCTATTTTTGTCAAAGATCTTCCTGTTGCACAAATACCAGAAGATAACACAAAATGTTCCCCTGCTACAATACAAACTGTACAGCTTCATAATCCACCCTGGGGTGAGTTTACAAGAACTGTGTTGCAACCACAAAAGGTTTTTCTGTTGCTAGGAGTACTGCTTAATTTGGTTCCAGCCTCTTAAGCAAACTGAGGATTTGCCGGTGATCTAGGCTTAACACAGTAGACCTCACAAGCCATGTAGGCTGTTACACATCAAGGCAGTGTTTGCAGTGCAGGCACTTCTGGGTCTATTTCTGCAGGAAAGGATTCAGCAGGGTGGAGGGTGGGGGATCCTGGTACACAGGCAGCAGCTAAATTGTTTAAGGTGTTTTGTTATTTTAGTTTAGGTTCAGGACATACCTGCTAGCATTTAGTGCATCTACACCAATATGTCCTGCTTTCAGAGCTGTGCTGGCACAAGTTCTAATCAAGTTAGTCTTGAACACCCGTGAGGCTCTGTCATTACTGAAACTGGGCAGCCTAGCACCTTAGTTTGTACAAACATAAGTACTAGTGGCAGTACTGTCCACTTTCCAGTTGATAGCTATTTTTTATTGTGTAAAGGGTAAACTAGTTATCAACCAGGATTATAAAACCAAAAGATATTTAAATAGATCCTCCCATAAAGATTATCTTTAGGAAAACTCCACTAGATCTTCAAATATTATGTACTTTGAGCACAAAAATAATTTCAGCAGCAGGAAATGATCAACTGCACTATATGGATGAAATCCTTTAAACAGATTACATCTGAAGACTCAGTTTACATCATCCCACCAACAAAAAAAAAAACAAACAAAACCCTACCCACAGAATGGACTCTCTTCTTTTTATTTTACCACCGGTTTCTGTCTGTGACCCTGAACTAACCAAACTCTATACTTCAGATTTACCTCCTAATTCAGGGATATATTTTTACCTCACACAAGGGCACTGCGAGGCATAATACATCTTCACCTAACATACAATGCAAATTATATTTCCAAAACAACCCACCTGCCCCCTGGCACTTTCTTTATCATTCATTTCAGTTAAGTAACATTTGTAGAAAGCTGAACAAGGCTTTGAAAAATGTTATAGTTCAAGAAGTTAAATTGTAAAATAACTATTAAAGACATGACATTGCATTTTTTTTAATTGCATCTTCCTAGGATCTCTATAAATAAACTGGTTAATTAAAACAAATCTACTTGGCAGAGTTAGCAAAGCAGACCCCCCCTTAACCCAGCTTTGTTACTGGGGTGGAACTATAAGAAAAAATTAAGTTGGAAGGAATATCTGGGGATCACCTAGTCCACTCCCCTGCTCAAAGCAGATCCATTAGATGAGAATGCTCAGGGCCTTGTTAAGTGTGGAATCTCCATCTTTAGAGATACTCAAAAGCCACTTTGTGCTCATGTTTCAATACTAGACCACACTCATGGAAAAAAAATTTCCTTGCATCTAATCAGAATTTCCCACATGGCAGCTTGGGCCCATTGCCTCTTGTCTTTTAACTGTGCACTTCCCCTAGTCAGCTCATCAGTCACCTGCATCAAGAAACTGTCATGAACACACTCCAGAAATCTCTTTGCTTATGCCCAACCATATTATCCTTCCATCTAGACTTGCATGAAGTAGCACTGAAATATGGAGAGTACTCAAGGCAAGGACTGCATCCCTTTCTAGGAAGAAGGAACAGGCCAAAATTGTGCAAGTATACATCATATCTTTAATTTTATTATTGAACAACTGTCTCCAAAATTGGGCACAGAGATTAAAAATAAAAATTAATTGCACTACTTCATAAAGCATTAGTAGTAACTCATAAAAAAGTACAAGTTTTGTTAAAAATTTATCAAGCTTGCAAATTATTTCATTGCAGATATTTATAATACATTTAAAATATGTTAAATGACACAATCAAGTGTGATTTTTAAAGAAAATGCTTGAAAAAATATGATTCTAACAAAACCCATAAGCTTTGATAATCATTAACAAACCAAACAAATAGCAAAATGAGGTAACAATGTACCAAAGGAAGGGAGAAAAAAAAAAAAAAAACCACAAAACCCACATAGCTCATTTATAGGAGTCTAAATATAACTCAGTCAAAATTGTGTTTTCCAAAAGTAAAACAAAGGTTCGTAAATGCCATTCCAAATATTTCTCAGCTGTTAACACATCTTGTTATCACATTCAAGAACCTTTACAGAAGCCATACACAACAAAAAGGTTTACTTTGCACAGTAAGATTTCTGGAAAGAAAATGATATAATGAGACATTGGAGATATCTGTAAGCCTTTAAGCCTCTCTCTCTCTCTCAGGTCAAAGTTATGTTGAGACCTCTTGTTAAAAAAAAAAACAACCTAAAAAACCCCAAACCCAACAGGTGTGCCAATATAGTAAACCATTAACATGCCCCCCCTTCCCCGTTGGGTAAGTATGGCAGGAAGGCAATGAACATTTATTTGTGTCTTGCTGGATTCTGGTACCATCAGGCACCACAACAGGCTGTGACATTAGACACAAATGTGCACAGCACGTGACAGTTAATAGCTGAGCATAAATACCCTTCCCCTTCTCTTTTGACGGCCACAATAGAAAAGACTTGGTTGTAGCTGGTCTGATCTGATTCGGAACGCATGCACATGTGCTGTTTATACACACTAACCACAGGAAGCAAGTCTGCACACATCTGCAAGAATCCCATGCAAACAGAAGTAACATTCCAGAAGAGATCAGCCACAGGAGTGCAACAAATAAATTCAGTATTTTACCAAATTAGATACTCCATCTCCTAAATCTTCAGCTGCTTCACAGTCTTTTATTGGCAAAAAAGGAACATTACACACCAAGATTTCTCCAGTTACAGAAAGACGACTATTTTCCCCTTGGTATTCATGAAGCGTGCCTTGTCCATTACGCATTTATATCTAGCTTAGAACTAGTGCCTTCTTTCCATGCTTCAAACAAAGTGAATACTGAGTGTAGTAGTGTTTGTTATGGCTAAATCTGTACAGCTAGGGTTGGGTTTTTTTCAGATATATTAGACACCTTAAGTATTATAAGACATATACAGCACACACTTTTTAAAATAACCACGATTTCATTTGCTAAAAAAATAAAGTTTACTATAGGTGATTTAACTTTTTTGATGTTGTTGTGAGGAGTCCATTCTTTAGTGCCTGGGGTAGAGGGAAAATTGTAATATTTTGAAGTTGATATAACTATATTTTTATTTAGCATTTTAATTATTGACAAGTATGGACAGACTAAAGTTTTGAGTACTATTTGTGTAACTAAAAGACAAGAGCATCTGAAACAAGCAAAAACAATAGCTGTAATTAATTGGTTTGTAGAACCTTCAAAGAAGGGCAAGCAGCATAGAAAACATAACATTGTCTGAAAATATAACTCATACTCAAGCATAGCAGCATACAAAAGTATCAGAAATGACAAAGAACAAACAAAGCTCAGACTGGCACCAAGTTATAGCAATATTGGTAGTTGTGTCACTTGTACTATTGTAACCAAGGTATTGACACTAAATTTTGGAGAAAACATTTTGATGCCAAAAATCACATCCCTTGATTAACTATGGTATATTTAGATCCAGTTATTTCACTGAAACATCTTTAAGTTCTTAACAGTCTGAAGTGTTAAAGAAGTCAATATTTTCAATCGCACAACTAAAAATATTATTTGAAAGGCAGTCAAATGAAAGTTACCTCCCATTTCACAGCATTATTTGTTCTGGATGGTGTACCAATTTACTATTCTACAGTGGAACATTCTGGAGACTTGACAGAAAAAGAAATAAGGGAAATTTTTTCATCCCAAGCCTATCAGAAAATACAGAAGGCTAAGAAGCAGCATACTAGGACAACTGTATTCTATCAGTGAATGACCACCACCAACCCTTTGTGAAGCACAAAAATTGAAAGTTCTACTTTTCTCTGAAAAAATGTTAAAAATTTTATTTTGTTCATTAAGTCACAGGAATAAAATCATATCCTCTTACAAGTTATTTTAATTGTATACAAACTCTCTTGTAAACAAAGAACATAAGTGATTAAAGCCAATATTTATATACTAAAGGAGTACATACTTAGCAAGTATAATGGTCAAAGTGAAGAAACTTTGCACATGACCCTCAGCACCTTTTCAGCTTCCTTTTGGAGGAGGAGCACAAAGTGCAGTATCTTCAAAACTCAAGTCTAATCTGAAATCAACTGAACGTAAATAAAACCCAGCTAGAAGAACTGAGAAGGAGAACAGAAAAGCTTCAACATTAAAGTCACCGATTGGAAGTGTTAATATTGTTAACTGAGTTATGCAATATTGCAACTTTATATTGATAAAATAAGCACTAAACCTGTCATACTGAAATTTGGATTTCCTATTGTGTGTAAAAACCCAAGGTTACTCACATACTGAGTAATGAACACACTCTTTAGAAGTACACTTAAAAGCCTCCAATAAAGGGGAAGCATAACATCTGTTTGAATAGCAAGTAAAAAAGTCTTTTTGTACCATTAAGTATATTGGGGAGGAAATATTAAATGTCTATAATTGCAGCACCCTCTGCATTCAGTGTGTGACTCCAAACACAAGGAAAGAAACCAGTGTACAGTACTAGTACTGTTTAAATAACATAAGATTATACATTGCAGCATAATTAATACTACATACATACATTCTTAGTACATGCTGGTATATATGTTCTCAAACACATATACACACCCAGTCACAAGTGCACTTCATGCATCCTCTCAACCCCCCCCATTCATGCCCACTCACAGTATCTGAAGGTAGACTGCTATGTTGTTTGGAGCTACCACTTTTTATAAAAGCACATGCTAAAAGATCATGTCCACTGTAATCTCGCAGCAACACTCAGAATGAGGACACAAAAACCAGGAAAAGTTAGTGCACACACAAAATGAAGCTAAAAAATGTCTTTGGAGTTCCAATCACACAGTTAGTATAGCAATCCCACAATTGTGAAGACTAATTATAAGCTTTATAATCAATTAAGTTGCACAGTGCAAAGAAATGTCCATTGACCCTTTTGTGTAAAGGGTAGGCTGGAAGCCACATGGGTAAGTTCAATAGATAGTTCATATATACATGTGACCAGGAACACCCAAACCAGATTTGTGCTCTTAGATTGGTCATTCTGAATCACGATGCACTTCCGAAGCATCAGCTCTACAAATTGGGCAGGTACGATTTGCCTGTAAAACCAGAAATAAAAGAAAGTTTAATGCACTGACAAATACACTCGTTAAGGTAACAGTGTCTGCAACCCAGAAACAAAATGCAATTGCCACTTGCAGTGATCAAGAGTACCCAAAAGGGAAAAAAAAAAAAAAAAAGATAAACCCAGCGTGCACCCATTTTCTATTACTTTAGAGTATGTGAAAATGACCTAAAAGTTTTGTAAACTCAAAAGAAAAATACAGTGGGCAGAGAAACCCACCATCACTAGAGAAGCAAGACAGAGGTGGAAAAAAGTGCCCTATATTAGGGCATCCTAGTCTTACTAACTCTTTGTCATGAATCACAGCTTTTTAGGCTTTCACTACCCTGTTATCCCAGCAGGAGAGCAGAAGTCTATCATGCAGGCTTGGCCAAAGCTTGAAAGCTGAGCAGGGCAGGGAAAGAGAAGGGTTTTTAGTAGCAGGCACAACACACAATCTGACTGAAGAGCTCCAAAGCTGAACATGCATAAAAGTTTTAAGTTTAGCCCTTCAGTGAAAAACTTGTTGAGAATACAATGATTCATAAAATAATTCATGTTGGAATGATCCTCAGGAGGTCTCTAGTCCAGCCTCCTGCTCAAAGCAGGGTCAGTTGTAAGGTCAGACCAGGTTACTCAGGGCTCTCTCCCATTAGGTCCTGAAAATATCCAGGATGGGGGCTGCACAGCATCTCTGGACCCCTGTTCGACTACTTGTTCTTGTGTATTTCATGAAATTAATTCCCCTTTGCATCTTAACGTAACTGATGTAAAGATGAATTAGGTGCACATAATGCATCATAGGCTGCAATGTGTATCCTCTCTTAACTTGCTATTCTTTCAGGCAAGCTAACTTTCTGTAACATAAGAGCTGCACAATGAACTGAAATTATCATAAGAAACATTAAATAGAAATTTTCTAGCTGAAGTGAATGACATTTAGAAGAAAAAGATTTACAGCCTGAGCCTTCAGGGTGAATACAGGTCATGTTTTCAAGTTTTTCTTTGGAACTATGACTAAATCCTGCTTTTAAAAAAAAGATTTCTCATGTATTCCTTTGACTCAAGGAGTTAGGATATCAATAAACAATCAGATACTGTGAAACATGATAAAATTGAGAGTTGAAAAGGCAAGCAAAAAGGATAATCTCTCTCTTGTTAATCTTGTCCCATTTACTGTTTAACCTCTCTTTCATGAGTCTTCAGTCTTATTTAACATGGATTTTTTTCTCACTGTAGTCTAATATAGAGGCACATAATTCAGTATAAAATAGGTTTTCCCCTGGCTATCTCATATTGCCTGAAAAAGTATTTCTATGTAGGGTTTTATAACTATAGGACAGGCAAAAATCCAAATTTCATATGTAGACAAGTCAAAGTTTGCTTTGATGCCTTCTATTGTTGCATCGCCAGCTTGTAATGGAATAGTAATTTTTACTAAAATTTACCAATGATAATGTGTTCCCTTGCACAGTTTATCAACATGGGATGTGAATTTCAAGTGCAAAAGTTATTTTACCCCACTCCCTAAACACAGTCTAAAACTTTGTGTTGACATAGTGTAACTGTACTCCCTTTAGGCTCAGATTACACAAATCTTTTAATTAAAGAGAAACCTGCCTAATCGACACTGTTATGCTGATGTGGTTTTTTCTAAAGTCAGTCATCCTTTAGCCAATACTAGTGTTAAAAGTCAGCAATTTCTATGCTTGATTAGAAGCATCAGCAGAAAATTGCCTCACAAATACTACAGTTCACTTCAGATTACTAAAAAAAAGAATGCCCCAAAACTGTTTTTTTCCCCTTTTTACTGATTTCTAAGGGCTATCTTCACTACCCTTTGATTGCCAATTGAAAGTGCTTAATGTAACATAAGAACTGCCATAGTGAGTCCAACCAAAGCTTCATTTAACCAAATACTCTGAATTGAACAGTGACCAACAGCAGGTGCATAAGAAAGAGCATACATGATATTTCCCTGATATATTCCCCTACCTTCCAGCAGTCTGTGGGTCAAGTGCTTTTTGAGCCAGATGCAATGTCTTTGCATCAACAACCCTGGGAGGAATTCTTTTTTCAAAAACTTATCATCAACCTCCACAGAATTTCAGCATCCACCATGTCATGGGGTGCATGACATCCAATTGTCCTAGTTCTCATTTCAGAAGAGGGAGCAAGCTATTGTTCCTTGTTTACCTTCTCTCCATGCCACTCATAGAATCATAGAATATCTCGAGTTGGAAGGGACCCATAAGGATCATCGAGTCCAACTCCCTGCTCCTCACAGGACTACCTAAAACTAAACCATATGACTAAGAGCGTCGTCCAGATGCTCCTTGAACTCAGACAGACTTGGTGCTGTGACCACTTCCCTGGGGGGCCTGTTCCAGTGACCAACCACCCTCTCAGTGAAGAACCTTTTCCTAATGTACAATCTGAACTTCCCCTGACGCAGTTTCATGCCATTTTCTCGTGCCCTATCGCTGGTCACCAGAGAGAGGAGATCAGCACCTCCCCCTCCATTGCCCCCCTTGAGGAAGTTGTAGACTGCAACGAGGTCACCCCTCAGCCTTCTCTTCTCCAAGCTGAACAAAACAAGTGACCTCGTAAGTCTTGCCCTCGAGGCCTTTCACCATCTTGGTCGCCCTCCTCTGGACACACTCTGTTTGATGTCCTTCTTATATTGAGGTGCCCAAAACTGCACACAGTACTCGAGGTGGGGCTGCACCAGTGCAGTGTAGAGTGGGACAATTGCCTCCCTCGACTGGCTAGCTATGCTGTGCTTGATGCACAGGATATTCTACTGTATGCATGAGGCAGTCATTTCCTTGACTTTATAAAGCCTAGAAATTATAGGACTTTATCCAAGTAAAAAATGTATATTCTCTATAGGAATACATTTGTCAGCAAAGCATGAAAACTTTTTTATTTTTAAAATATATCTTAAAATGATGTAACATAAGATTGCATTTATAATTCTCTAGGAAATGTTTGACATGCTTCTTTCACATAGGACTGTGGAATATTTGATATTGCAACAGAGACTATAGACAGATTAAAGTAAATCTGAATAGAATTTTTTAAAAAGTGAGAGAAGAAAGGAATGAATACCTTATTAGCAGTAGGTCTGGATAACACAGCTTGTACAGATGTCTCCCTATATATCATCTTCTAAACTGTATTCCTATCCTTCTCACCTTCTGTACCACTGCTATTCTATCTGTCAACTTATTGTGCTGTCCTGCTTTTAGGTCTTCCCCCAAATTTGTTTTGAAAGAATATCTCATAGCATACATAAAGCCATAATTTCATGCTAAGTCTTTTTTTTTTAAATATCTCTCAATCATGCCTTATACTTATAAAAATAGATACTTTTTTATTTGCCCCAAGAATTCAAATTCATAGGGATAGAAGGGATTCTTATAGGAGCGCTTTCTACCAGTGAAGATCATTCTCCTCATATTTCTTTTAAAATGACCCTATTCCAATTATTATTACAAAGAAATATCTTCTGTTAATTGATAAAAAGAATATTTCTATAGTGTAAGGAGACAACAAAAAGAAGATAAATTCAGCTTGTGCTCTTTTTTGTTACTTCAGATCCTAAATATTAAAAATGAGAAACAAGAGATGAAATGCAGTAGAAAACTAAAGAAAAAATGAAACTACAAACTAGGACATTATAAATTGCATGCAACAAAGATTTTATTTACCTTAAGCCATTTATCAACACATTTGGCATGAAACTCGTGGTTACAGGGTAAGACTCTAAGTAGCTGCCTTGCCTCAAAGTCACACATACACACTACACACCTAAAAAAAAGACAACAAATTTCTATAAATTTTCCCATTTAATAACAATAATTTATATTCTATAGGCAACTTATAAGGTGTGTCTGCAAAAGTTTTTTTTTTAAACCACTGGAGTATCTACAGTGATCAAACTTTTGTGGGTATAGATCTCTAGTGGACCAGTGTAAAATGAGAATTGCTTTTGTTTTGTTCACCATGGTTTCAAATCCCAAATCATACAAGGACTCAAACTCATATCCATGGGAGTTCACTGGCCCAAGCAGTAAATAGATTGTATTACCATAATTCAAAATACTGGTGTTCATGCCTGCTGATATAAACAGGTAGTGTAAACCTTATAGCATATTTCTTTCAGTTTTAATTTTAATTTTAGCTATATTAAAATAAAAAACAGAAAACTTGCTTTGAGTATTTCTCAAAGCCATAACTGATTAAAGATCACACACATTTTTGCTATGAAAAATTTCTCCTTAAATTACATCTATATTCTGTTGTACATGTTTTATAAACACGTTTCTTCCCCAGGGACATCATCTGCTTAAGTTCTCTGGTACTTTTATTTATCTTATTCCCTACTATGTTAAAAATAACATTGAAGATTGCTCTAAGTGGAAGATCAGAGAAAAAAACTCTTCTGTTCAATTTCAAACATTTGATAGCACTGTATATCACTTTCACTGCCTCCCACCTATAGCTCATTTCTCTGTTATGTAGATCTTTCAAACAGAATTAGTCTTAAAAATAAGAAAATATAACTGTAAACCTCAAAGACTGTCAAAAGCTCTTCCAGGAGCACTTGAAATTTTACTAATTGGAAAATATTTCAATATGGGTTGAATTCCAAGTTTATGATTGCCATTTAATATCTAGTATAGCGAAACAAAAATTTGGAAAACTTTTTAAAAATACTGAATAACTAAATTTGAACATCTAACTGAAGTGAGACTATGCAGAATTTTAAAGTCAAGATAAATTATATCTGATTTGAAAAATGGTTTAAGAAAATTTATCTTTTTTATTTGAGTGCTTTTAGAGCACTTGTGTTACAGTATTTGCCTAGTTGAGGCTGCAGCCTAAAGGAATGGAAATACAGCCACGTAAAGTATGTAAATTTGAGATAGATGTACTTACAATGTCTGTTCTGATTGATGATTGCTTGGATTGAACCTGTAAGATGGAAGCTGTTCAATGTCTGCCTTTGTTAGTCCTCGAGGTTTGGCTTCTCCTAGACGTTCTGCCAAATTCAGCAGTGCCTATGAAAAAAGGAATTTGGACTTTTCAACATTCATTGCTCAAACAAGCTCCAGCTCTACCAGAAGTGATTTCTTCTGCCATGTCACTATCCCACCAGGTAGCACAACCCACCTCTCCATCAAGACACGTTTAGTCTTGCTTCTCTCTCTCTACAACTGCAAGCGCTATGGAAAGATGACTTTCAAAGTTTGATCATTGATGAATCCTTCTAAACTGCATAAGATAGTATCTTTGGGATTTCCAAATATTGATGACCTAACAGTTAATCACTCCTGCAGCTGTATTCACAGCTTGATACATGTTTTGCTTTGGAAGTGAACCCCTTTACCCCATCCCCCACACAGTAGTGTGAGTAACCAGAAGAAAATGTTGACAAACTTGCTTTCTAGGAACATGCAATGAGCCTAGCTCTATGTGGCCAAGAGTTTAAAGGGACAAATTTTGACTCCCATTCCACTTCTTGGGCTAGCTGAATTGAGACATTGTCCTGGTTTCAGCTGGGATAGGGTTAAATTTATTCCTAGTGCTGTGTTTTGGATTTAGTATGAGAAGAATGTTGATAACATACCGATGTTTTCAGTTGTTGCTAAGTACCCTCCTAATCCAAGGACAGCTCCCATGCTCTACCGACTAAGCTAGGTACACAAGATGGGAGGGAACATAATCAGGACAGCCAGCCCGGCTAGCTAATGGGGTATTCCATACCATGTGACATCATGCTCAGTATATGAAGGGTAGGCGCAATCCAGGAAGTGCCGATCGCTACTTGGTTATCAGTCAGCGCGGGAGGTGAGCAATTGCATTGGGCATCACTCATTTTGTATATTCTATCATTATTTATTATTATTTTTCCTTTTCTGTTCTATTAAACTGTCTTTATCTCAACCCATGAGTTTTTCTCACTCTTACCCTTCCGATTCTCTCCCTGTCCCACTGGGGGGGTGGGGGGAGTGAGTGAGCGGCTGCGTGGTATTTGGCTGCCTGCCAGGTTAAACCACGACAGACATGGAGATTTTATGCTGAACCTTTGGAAACAAAGGCATGACATCAAACTGAATAGAGACACTTTCTGATTAAATTTTGTACTCGTTCATACAGGTAGAACACTGTACCTAACTGCTCCTCATGTAAATAATTTCTGCTCCCTCATGAGGGGCTCCAGAAAAACATCAGTATCAACTTGATAGAGAACTGAAGCACAGAAGTTAAGAGATTTGATGAAAGATGCAAAGAGTACAGATACTCAAATAGCCGAAAACCTGGAGCCCAACATGTCAGCTACAATATGATGCTTCTTTTAACTAGCACAAGAACCATTATAGGAAAGCTTTCCATTACACTGTAAATGCTATGCAACTGCATAAATACACAGCTCTGAGCAGAAGCAAGGAGAAAGATACATGAGGAGGGGTAGGTGGCAGCTGAGGTTTTCTGAACAGAATCTGATGGGAATCCAACAGCCTGAGAAGCAGCAAGGACAAGAGTTGGGATCAGCCCTCAATTATCTAAGACATCACTGACATTTTATTTCAAAATATGTGACTTGCTGTACTCTCCTTATTGTCAAGAGAAAATATACATTAAGAGATTCTTGCCAACATCACATTTATGTGAATTCATCCTATAATGTTAACACTAATCTGTAAAGTTAGCAAGGCGCATAAAAAGCACTAAGTTATAGCGTATACAAAAGAATAGGATATTTATGCTCGACATTTAAAAATCAAGCAAAATGCAAAAAGAAGAGTCACATCTAGAATGGAAAGTTGAGGAATTTAACCATCACTAATCTGAAAGGATAGATTCTGGGGAAAGGCAATAGATACAAAATAAGAGTGTTTCTAACATCCAGTGTTAGAAACTAGTATGAAAAAAAGTTTCTAGATTCTGTCTTCATAAACATTACATTTATATAATCCCATTTTTGTCTTTGAAAAGCAAAAGACCATTTAAGTTCATGTATTGAGTTAACCTCTGCTCCTCATGAATTTGTACTTCACACACCAACCTCGTAGTTTTCTACCTCTCCATCTTCCACATCCAACTCAAAGCTGAAAGCTGGTCCAACTGCAGGTGGCACTGGAAGCACTGATCTGCCAGAACAAAAAACAGTAAGACTCAACACCTTCCTGAAGAAAAGCACGCAAACATATGGCAGAGGTAGAGTTATGTTATTGATCCTTCTTAAATCAACACATTCTAAGAATCAGTAAAAAGGTTAAATTTGAAATTAAGAAATAAAATTCAAAGTAAAGGAGGCAAAGAAAAGCTAATTGCACCACTTTTTGATACTCGCTGTATTGCATTTTTAAACTGCATGTATATTGCTATGACAACTCATACTTACAGTAAGGCTCAGTGTTATTACAGAAATTAATGTCTTGATAGCCTGCATCACAGAGTTAATGTTAATATTGAACAGACTTTCTGGTTTTAAATTTGACTTATTTCAATAGATAGAATATCAACAAAGATAAATAACCCAAGTTCACTTAGCTCCCCAGTACAAAAGCATTCAAGCACTAGAATAGAATAGAATAGAATAGAATAGAATAGAATAGTTCAGTTGGAAGGGTCATCTAGTCCAACTGCCTCACCACTTCAGGGCTGACCAAAAGTTAAAGCATCTTATTAAGGGCATTGTCCAAGTGCTTCTTAAACACAGACAGGCATGGGGGGGCATCGACCACCTCTCTAGGAAGCCTGTTCCAGTGTTTGACCACCCTCTTGGTAAAGAAATGTTTCCTAATGTCAAATCTGAATCTCCCCTGATGCAGCTTTGAGCCATTCCCACACATCCTGTCATTGGATACCAGGGAGAAGAGATCAGCACCTCCCTCTCCACTTCCCCTCCTCAGGAAGCTGTAGAGAGCAATGAGGTCACCCCTCAGACTCCTTTTCAATAATACACATAACAAAGATAATTACAATATAGTACTGGGCCAACTTCCACATTGACAGCAGACCCAACTATACATTCCCATATAACATGGATTTGGCCAGAGAAGAACCTCTTCAGACATAAAGGCAAGAGCGTGCCATTTTTCTGTTTTTTCTTTTAAGTTAAAAAAGCATCTCCTTCCCAAGATTGTAATATGGGTCAAAGTTTAATGCACAACCATAGAAATAAAAAATCCACAGCACTATGAATGTCATCTAATTAAATTAATCAGGAATGATTGTGACACACTGTCCCTGAGTAGACAGGCAAGCAGCTATAACATCAGAGCAGACTTTGTCAGAATGCACAATGAAAAGTTTAACAACTTCACTGAATCGTATATCCTGGTGCTATTTTGATGCAAGTTAAACTGCGGAGTCAGAAACTATAGATGTTGTGGCAAAACAACAAATGACAAAGTTGGATTATCTCCCTGTCAATGACACCTTTAATATAAATCCTCATTTTCTAAACATTTTGTATTAATCTCAAAAACGGAACCTACAAAGAACAATAAATTCCATGTCACACATCTAAACTACAGCAGACAGGATCTACTTTAAAAGGTTACTGATAATTCCTTAATGTTATTTCTCCCATCCCTTCTCTTCCAGAAATGGTTAATCAGGTGCAGAAATTCAAAAGCTGTAACAGATTATCAGTTCAGAAGAAAGAAACCCCCCTCAAACGGAAAAACACACCCACACCCAGAAGGCTCCCCTCATTATGTTTCAGTAATTAATTAAGAGTAAATGAATTTTTTTTTTTTTGTAAGGACTGTTGGACTGTTAGATCTTTATCCTACATACATAGACTTTAGGATGTAACCATGGGTATAACTCATAACTATTATCGAAGAATCAAGTGTAACCATTCTACATTGAACATCTTTAAGGAGATTTCAACAGAAAGAAGAGGCATAGCAGATCCCAAAACTACATTATCATCAAACTGTTCACTTGTACTTGTTTTTTCCTTGCTCAGGTATGTACGCTGTTCAAATAGACTGGAAACTTTAAATATAACTACAAGTTTTCTTATTCCTTGGGATTGTCTGTACTGTCTATACCCTGTAGTAGAGCCTAAACATAAAAAATCATTGAGGGGATCAAACAGCTTACAGAGTTATTTAGTAGTCTATGAGTGCAATGTGCTTTGGACTTACAGTACATATGGTAATAGGTTGGGATGGTACGAGTGTGGTGGTATTGTTTGCTGTGATCGGTATCTACTGCGCCCTGTGAGTCTTCGAGGCATAAAAGGTGGGTAAGGCTGTAAAAAGAAAGAAAACCAACAATATTTTCTTGTCTTATTTAATAATGAAATTAAATTAAAAGTGAATGTTGAAATACATTTTAAATAAGGCATTACCCAAAAAAATCCAGCCCTGTCCAAGCCAAAAAATACCAGTCTTTTCAAACAATTGTTTTGACCAACAAATCTCATCAGTAATATACAACTATACTATCCTGCAGGAAAAAAGTAAAAATGCTAACCAGAAACCCTTGCAAGCGAGCTAATAAGCATTTTGTAAGGCTTAGCCTGTATACGGACTGGTTTGGACAGGCAGGACTTGAATTGGTGAACATGCTGCAAACCAAAAGCTGAGGGCTTTGGTTTGAGCAAGAGTTTTTCCTTATATCTAATAGGAATTTCTCATGTTCCAACTTGTGGCCATTACCTCTTTTCCTATCATTGTGCACCTTTGAGAAGAGTCTGTCTCCGTCTTCTCCAGGCACCCTTCAGGAAAACTGGGGCCATCTCCAGATATGACTACCATCTCTGCTCTACTGGGCAGCAGCTGGAGTTAGGAGGCTGCCTGGAGAAGTTGAGTTTTGTGACTAGATTTGCTAGTTAAGTCATGAGCACTCAGTAATGCTGAGGTGGTACAAAGGAGCTGTAATCCAATTGTGACTTGGTAAGGAAGCAGGTTCCCAAATATCAGAGAAATCTTTCTTGGTCAATAAGGATGATTGTTGCACTAGTCAGCTCTGGCCTTCCCTCCCTCTGTGTGAGCTATCCGGAGGGTCTAATCCTTTCATCAGAGGCACAGGGATCTGTAGGCTTGAGGTGGGGACCTGGGTTCAAGTCCTAGAGATACTGTCTGTACTGTCTGTCTGCACTTATGGATCCTTTGAGGTTGAAGCAATAAATACAGGATATCACTCCTTGAGTCCTATATTACTGTAGAATCATAAAATAATTTAGGTTGGAAGGGAGAACAGGAAGCCATCTAGTCTAACTCTCCACTCAGAGAAGGACGATCACAGAATCATGGAATAATTTAGGTTAGAAGGAACATCATCTAGTCAAACCCCCTGCTCAAAGCAGGACCAATTAGATCAGGTTGCTCAGGGACTTGTCCAGCTAAGTTTTGAATATCTCCAAGAATGGAGATTCCACCACCTGTCTGGGCAATCTCTTCCAATATTTGGCCAACCTCATGATGGAAAGAGTTTTTCCTTATATCTAATAGGAATTTCTCATGTTCCAACTTGTGGCCATTACCTCTTTTCCTATCATTGTGCACCTTTGAGAAGAGTCTGTCTCCGTCTTCTCTATACCCTCCCATTAGATGTAGACAGTAATAAGATAACCCATCCCCTTTGCCTTCTGTTTTGAAGAAAAAAAAATTCTTAAGAAAAAAAATAGCTGAGAAAAAAAAATAGTTCTCAGTCTCTTCTTGTATGCCGTGGGCTCCAGCCCCCTGATCATCTTGGTGTTCCTCCACTGGATTCATTTCAGTATTTTCAATGTCTTTCTTGTGATGAGGAGCCCCAAACTGCACGCAGTACTCCAGATGCAGACTCAAAAGTACCAAATAGAGGAGAATAATCACTTCCCTCACCCTGCTGGCTACATTCTTGCTAATACAGCCCAGTATTTGGTTGGCTGCCTTTGCTGCAGGGGCATACTGCTGACTTATGTTCAACTTGTTTTCTACTAGTACCCCTAGATGCTTTTATGCAAAGTTTTTTGTAGCCAGTTGCCCCCTAGCCTGTTGTGTTGAATGGGATTACTCCATGCCAGATGCAGCACCTTGCATTTGCCTTTGTTGGATTTCATGAGGTTCCTGTCAGGCCATTTCTCTAGCCTGTCAAGGTCCCTCCAAATAGCAGCCCTGCCCTCCAGCACATCAACTGCTTCCCCTGTTGCACAAAGGATTATGATACAGACTTACATACACAAAGAATTGTTTGCAGGGTCTGTAGCTGATGATATACATTGACTCTAGTGGTAAAAATACCTTTTGGGGGCAGGGGAGGAAGGAGAGAGAAAAGGGAAAGGGAAACTCTTCCCCAGTGGCCAGCTGGGAAAGAAATTATGGGTATCTCCCCAAATTAGCAACCTGTTCAGTCAGTCAGATGGCGCTTTTGAAAACATGCTAGAAAACCATAACTGACCTAAGGATAATGGTCTTGCAGGTAGCTGCAAGCTCCCCCACCACTGTGGGACAGCTGACCCAAATTGACCAAAGGGATATTCCATGCCATATAACATCATGCTCAGCAATAAAAATGGAGAGGAGGGGGGTTTTGGGTAGGTAGCCATTGCTCAGAGGCTGGCTTGTCATTGGTCTACTTGTGGGAGGTGTTGAGTGATTGCCTTTGCATCACTTCTTTTTTTTCCCTTTCTTCTTCCTCTTTCTTTTGCTTATTAAACTATCTTTATCTCATCCCACGAGTTTTCTTGCTTTTGCTTTTCCTGTTCTCTCCCCCATCCCGCTGCAGGGGGGAGTGAGCGAGCAGCTGTGTGGTGCTTGGCTACCAAATGGGGTCAACCCACCACAGGGGGCCTCTTGGTTGGACTCACAGGACTGGTCTCTTCTTCGCATAGGGTGGGGGTTGTGTGCGGGCCTCTTGGTTAGCCTCCCAGGTTTGGTCCCTAGTCCCACAGACATGTTCAAACTTACTCATGTTCCCCACCCATTCAGGATCATCCCACTGGCTTAAACTCCCCCCACTCCAAACATGGTAGGGCTTGTTCAGCAGTTTTATAAAGCAGAGAGTCCCGAGCCTGTATTTTATTTTTGTTTAATTTTCTTTATATTCCTATTTAAACTTGAATTATTAATTTTATTACATCTTATAAAATTGCAGGAAGCAGATGTCATCAGCAGCAGTTGCCGCGTGCTGAGAGGAGTGTGAAGCTTGTGAGGTACTCGGGGGGTGTCTGAGGTGGTTTCTGGGCCCCCGACACCTTGGGCTGTGAGTGGGGGAGAGACCAGCCGGCAGACAGCAGGTCTCACGAGAGGGGCAGGGGAGAGTTGGGCAATGCCGGTTGTCCTCCCGGCCAGTTCAAATGGCAGGAAGCTGCATATAACTGGTCCCTAGGGAGCGCCGAGAACAGGACCACCATGACCAGGGCGCGGAAACAGAGCGCGGCATCTGTTCGGAGTGGCGTCGGCAGTTTGCGTGGAAGTTCGCGTGGGAAGGGAAGGAAACTCTGCCAGTTATCGGGCTGCTGCCTGCTCTGTTCATCCGCAGGCTTAGACTGCAGCCTCAACGGTCACCCCAACTAAATGGTGGCTGTGCAAGCCTACCCAGAAGCTTGAGGTCTCCAGGGAATTAGAAGGGCTTATTAGGCAGTGCTTTGAGGATGTTGGAAGCATGGTGGTAGACCTGGCGCAATACGCTGGCTTGTGCAGCTGGTTGGGTAGGAATGAGAGTTTTAAACAAAACCACTTTAAATAAAGAGCAAGGTTTAAAATTAATAAAGAAAGAAATCACATTCAGGGTTGGGCTCAATTACATTCGCTTTTGGGAGGAGGGGCTGTAGCCTTTCAACTGCATACAGATATAGTGCCTAAAGAGACATTCAAGTTTACAGCTTCAACACATTCTTTCCATAGCATGCAAAGCTCTTTAGTTTACTTACATAAGTCCTCAGTATGACTGTTTAAAACATCTTGCACTGTCTACTAAAATGGGAGCAGGTAAAGAATTGTAACTTAGCCATAAATTGTATTTTTCTAAAAATACTCAATAGTGAAAAAAAAATGTTAGCAGATTTTTAGAACCAAAATTCACACACCACTACTGAAATGATATTCAGAGGCCTTGAGACATTTACTTTTATGAAAAAAGATCGCTCAAAGATTTTGTTAGCATGTTTTCATTCTTCCAAGTTTGAGCCCTCAGACTATATGAAGCAAGTCTAACTGTAAAAACCAACCACCCTGACTTTCCACAGCTGCGGCCACTAATAAAATTCAATTGCAAAAATGCCATTTTTCAATAAAATGGTTATAACTTAGAGCAAAGATCAAGAACTTGAACTCAGCATGCATGAGGATGTAGTACAAAAAGCAATACTTACAACTCCAAATGAAACCTCTTGGTGTAAAGGATCATGGGTTAAGAACTGAATAGGAGCTGAGGAAGTCAATGTTGGTGGATGAGTTGACGGAGGGTAGGTAAAGCTTCCTATAGGAAGATGTTCTCCAAGCAGTTCTACTTCATTCTCTATCCTTTGAAGTGGCTGAAAGAAACACAGGGTTTGTTGTATTCATAGGAAACCAGTTTTTTAAATTTATTTTTTAATACAAAAAAACCACAACTCCAATTATATGTTCTGAGGAGTTGTGGAAATTTTATGGAGTTGTACTGGGTATATGTGGCAAGGTTTTGGTAGTGGGGGGGGCTGCAGAGGTGGCCTCTGTGGGAAGAGGTAAGGGGCTACTTTGTGCCAGACACAGCTGGTTCCAGCTGGCTTGGCAATGGAGCCACTGCAGGCCAAAGCTGAGCCAATCAACAGTGTTGGTGGTGCCTCTGTGAAAAACTGTTTAAGAAAGGGCGAAAAAAAAAGCTGGATGGAGAGTAGGAGGGAACAAAAAAGAGTGAGAAACGGCAGAGGGAACACCAAGGTCAGATAAGAAGAAGGATGAGGAGGAGGTGCGCCATGGCACCAGAGCAGATATTCCCTGCAGCCCATGGAGGACCCACTCTGGAACAGATTGATATTTCCCAAAGGAACTGTGGCCCATTGAGAACCCATGCCAGAGCAGGTTTTCCTGATAGGACTGCAGCCCATGGAAGAACCCACACTAGAGCAGATTTTCCTGACGGACTGCAGCCCATGAAGAACCCACGCCGGAGCAGAGGAAAGGTGTGAAAAGGAAGGTGCAGCAGAGAATGACTGCTATATACTGACCATAACCCCCAACTCCTCCTCCCTCTTGTGCCGCTTGGGCAGGGAGAGGAATCTGGAGGAGAAGAACTACTAGCAGTGGATGAGGATTGAGTCAGGGATTGATTACTTGAGAGAACTTGACCCATACAAGTCCATGGGACCAGATGGACTACATCCAAGGGTGCTGAGAGAACTGGCCGATGTCCTGGCAAGGGTGCTCTCTATCATCTTTGAAAGGTTGTGGAGATCAGGGGGAGATCCCTGACAACTGGAGAAAGGCAAACATTGCATTCATCAACAAAAAAGGCCAAAAGGACAATCTGGGAAACTACAGGCCAGTCGACCTTACTTCAGTCCCTGGGAAAATCATGGAGTGAGTCCTCTTGGAACATATTTCTGTGCACATGGAAGAGGGAACAGTCAGCATGGCTATACCAAGGGAAAATCATCCCGGGTCAACCAGATTGTCTAGTATGATAAAGTGACTGGATTTGTGGATGAGGGGAGAGCAGTAGATGTCATTTACCTCAACTTTAGCAAGGCTTTTGACACTATCTCCCACAACATTCTTGTAACCAAGTTCGGATGTTACAGTCTGGATGGGTAGACAACCAGATGGATAAAAAAAATGTTTGGATGATCAGGCTTAGATCATAGTGGTTAATGGGTCATACTCTACCAAGATACTGGTAACAAGTGGTATACCACAGGGACCTATCCTATTTAACAACATTATCAATCGCCTGGAAGAGACAGAGTACTTGCTCATGAAGTCTACAGCTGATATCGAATTGCGGAGAACAGTCCATACACTGGAAGGTAGGGCTGCCATACAGCAGGACGTGGACAGGCTGGAGAAATGGGCCAACAGGAACCTTATGATATTCAACAAGGACAAATGCCAAGTCCTGCACCTGGGAAGGAAGAACCCCTGGCAGCAATACAGGCTGGGGAATGACTGGCTGTGAAGCAGCTCTGCTGAAAAGGCCCTGGGGCCCTCGGTAGACAGCAAGCTGAACATGAGCCAACAGTGTGCCCTGGCAGCAAAGAAGGCTAGCAGTATCTTGGGCTGTATTAACAAACAGTAGCATAGCCAATAGATTGAGCAAAGTGATTATCCACCTTCTGCGCAACACTTGTTAGACCTCATGTAGAATACTACATCCAGTCTTGGGCACCCAAATACAAAAAAAAAAAAAAAAGACATTGTTAAAGTAGAACAAGCTCAAAGGAGGGCCACCAAGATGGTCAGGGGACTGGAGCATTTGTCCTATTAGAAGAGCTTGAGGGAACCGGGCTTTTTCTGCCAGGAGAAGAAAAGGCTTGGGGGAGGGGGGAAGGACACCTAACAGCAGCCTTCCAGTACCTGCAGAGATTTGATCAAGAAGATGTAGCCAGGCTCTTTACAGTGGTGCATGGTGGAAGGACAAGAGACAATGGGCATAAGTCAAAACAAAAGAGGTTCCAGCTAAGTACAAAGAGAAGCTTTTTCTCCATGAGGACAGTCAAGCAGTGGAACAGGAGCCTAGAGAGTTTGTGTAGTCTCCATCCTTGGAGGTTTTCAAGACCCAACTGGAAAAAGACCTGAGCACCCTCACCTGACCTCTGTTTTGAACAGAAGGTTGAACTAGAGACCTCCTGAGGTGTCTTCCAACCTGAATTATCCTCTGATCCTGTGATCCTATGATCCCTTTCATCAGACTGCATATATAAGGCAGCAACTGACTTCCTTAATAGAGACATGTTCTCAAACTGAAGAAAATACTTCTACTTCACTACCATAAGGAATAATTGAAGGCACACTGATGTATGAAGAATTAAGAAGTTTCTTACACAAACAACTCAGCATTTCCCTGTGAAGCAAAAATCTTCATTATGAACACCATGATTTATACTTATAAATAATCTATTGCCATGTTTAGGCTAGATACATTATCTTGAAGCTATACTTTTGCTATCAGGAAAGATCAATTCAAATCTCAGCTCATTTTGGTCTCATTTTTCAGGAAAACCTTAACTCTACTATTTCACTAATTCGCCCTTCTTTTCCCAGTACTGAATTCCACATGCTTCAAAACAGTCAGATATGAAAGTCATCTTGTGGAAGCAAAGGAAAAGGAAAATTGTTTCCCCATTCTGCTGAACAAACTTTAAATAGTCAGCATTTTTAGGGCAATAATTCTTTTAGTAAGACTTGACAGCAAAAAATCAAGCTATTGAACAGAGCTAAAAGTTAACAAGGGAGCCTATTCCTGAAGCTAAATTAGCAATCTAAGTTAAGAAAGAAGCCCCGACATTTTCTGAGGGAAGACATCCTGATTACCAGAGAAAACTATGCAGAACTGTTCCCCCGTGACTATAATGAAATTATTACAATAGTGCCAACACCTGACATTTAACACAGCAGTATTTGTTACTGATCAAAACAGTCTGAGCAGTATTTGTTAGTAATACTGAAATTATTTTGTATTTCTGTATTAATGAAATATTGGTAGAGCTCCAAAGAAACAGGCACAAAGATGCCTGGCAGAAGATTAGTAAGTGAAAATTACTAACCTCTGGCAGAAGATTAGTAAGTAGAAATTACAAAATGTAATTTTTTCCCGCGTGTCCAAAATAGCATCTTCTCTCATGTTTGCATAAGCCCTATTATGAAGGCATTAACTTTTCAGCCAAGTTTGTTTAAGTGAACAGAGTCAATAATTTCCATAAGCAGGGGAGAAAAGAGGTTCCAGTAGGCCATAGAAGGTTTAGGTAATACTTTTCACACTAGTGTTTGGGGGGGATACAGTGGTCACTTTAAATAAACTGTGAATTAATGTGGTAGAAGCATGCAATAGGAATAATGCTTTGTGCTTTCTGGTCTCTCTACAAAGTTTTTTCTCTGAGACCACTGCTGCACTACACTTAGGTCTCTATATTCTCTTTTACTTTCTGGAAGAACACCACCTGCAGAAGCAGTACATGAAGCAAACTTATGTCAGACTGACAGGAGTACAGGCCTCCAGGGAAACGGAGTGGGCAACAGCTGAGGAAATCTTAAGAGAATCAAAATGAATTTAAAACAATACTTTTTTTTTTCTTCAGACTAAGTCTTGCTCAGGTAGCACTACTACAAAACCCTATTACTTACTCTAAATCAGATCCATTTGTTCTGTCAACCAGAATGTTATTAGAAGGACAAGAGCATTATTTGCTGATCAACCCTCAAATATTTTAGGAGAGGGGATAAGAAGCATTACTTACTGAACGTGACTGCTGTGCTTGGAAGGGAACAAATTGCCCTGGAGGTGGCAGGTGAGACGGGTGATGCGGAGAGAGGTGAGGAGGATGCAAAAGGAATGGGTCGTTAGAAATCAGAGGTGGGAACGCTGCATATGGTACTGGTAGATGTTGGACTGAGCACATCTGAAAGAAAATGAACATTTTTACATCTAGAGTGAAAGAAGATTATTAAAAGAAAGCAGTCCACTTACCCTTAGCTTACAAACACAACCCACACAATAATTCATTCAGAAACTCAATGAACAGTGATTCTAGTACAGAACAGGGTCTAAAAGTGTGATGGTACCAGCTACACTTGCAAGGTGCAAAGGGCCTTTTACTTCAGATGAAGTCAATAGGAGTTGGGGGTGTTCACTCTGCATTATCAGGCACAGACTCCCAAGGGGGGAGCAGGTTTACTTACCATAGTAGCTTCTGTTCTTCCCATATATTACATTTACAGACACATGTGAAGAAAACAAGCACTAGTTGGAACTGAAGGACTCCTAAATGTCAGATTGTGCCCTAAACAACTCTGTTGCCTGGAGTTGGGCCCCTTCTCTTCCTTCCCCTCTTGCTGGTACCTGCTGTCCCTTTCTCCTCTGTCCTGGGACTTTGAGGTGATCTGCTGAAAGAAAATGGTGTCCATCTGCCACAACTGCAAGGCTGTGGCTGTAACACAAACAGAAGCACTACAGCCTAGCTATGCTGACATCTCCCCCCAAACAGACCTCCCAAGGATCGATATAGCTGTCCAGACCTCAGGCTGCATGGAGCTCCAGTATCTGGAAGTCCCCCTAGTACCTGAAGGCAGCAGTGGATGTCATAGCTGCACAAGTGTGCCCAGCTGGAAGAACTCTTCAGAAAAGTAGCTATGTAACAAGAGGAGTTCAACAGGCAGCGCAGTATCTGGGAATGCGAGCAGGAGATTGATGCGTGGTATTGTGCACTGTCCCAGGCTGAGCGACAGCCCTGCCTTAAGGCTGTGCAAGGGGAAGATAAGTGGAGTGACTACATCNGGGTTGGGGGGGGTGGGGGGTGGGCGAAGGGAGAATGCGAAAGAAAGATAGTTAGAACCAGAGAGAGAGAGGCAGAGAGAAAAATAAAGCGCAAGAGGGAGATAAAGAAAACAAGAGAGGGGAAGAGACAGGAAGAGAGAGAACAAAGAAAGGGGGGGGAGAGAAAGGAGCGCGAACATGAGAGTAAGTGAGAGAGCGAGAAAGAAAGAAGAGAGGAAGAAACAAATAGAAGGAGAAAGGAATAAAAAGACAGAGAAAGAGAGCAGAAAGGAAGAGAAAGTGAGGGAGAAACAGCGAGAGAATGAGAGCAAGAAAGCGCAATCAAGACAGAATGACACAGGCAGTGTGGGAGAAAGTGAGCACGCACAAAAGTGCGAGAGAGCGGAAGACAACAGAGAAGAGAGAGTGAGAAAGAGAGGAAAAGGCAGGATGAGAGAGAGAGAAAGAGCATCAGAGAGAGACAGAGACAAAGAGAGAGATGGAGACAGACAGGAGGCAGACACAGGGAGGCATGTGCGCGCAAATGCAGAAAGAGAGAGAGAAGCGCGCAGACAGAGGAAGAAAAAGAGACACGTGCAGACAGATGCAGAGGAGGCCAGACAGACGCACACACACAAAGATGCAGAGGAAGAGACATGCATGTGCACACAGACTCAAAGGAAGAGAGATGTGCAGGCACACAAATGCAGAGTGACAGAGAGAGAGGGAGACAAACAGGCACATACATGGACGCAGAGAGATACAGAGAAGCACGCACACAGACACAGAGGAAGAGAGAGAGACATGCGTGCACACAGATGCAGAGAGACATGGGGAGGGATACACCTGTGCACACAGATGAGGAGAGGTGTGCATGAACACCAACATGGAAAAAGAGAGACAGAGGCACCTGCACACAGGCGTGAAGAGAGAAAGACGTGCAGAAAGACAGATGCAGAGATGCGTGCACGCACACATGCAGAGAAAGAGAGACACGTGTGCACAAAGATAGAGAGGAAGAGAGAAAAAGACATGAGCACACACAGATGCAGATGAAGAGTGACAAATAGATAAGCACACGCACTGATGTAGTGGAAGAGAGGCAGAGGGACGCACACAGATGCAGAGAGAGAGACACGTGTGCACACAGATGCAGAGATGTGCCTGCACACAGACAAGGAGGAAGAGAGATGCGCACACAAACACGTGTGCACAGAAGCAGAGGAAGAGAGACAGAGACCCACATGAACAGAGAGACATGTGGGGGGGGTGGGGGGAGAGGGATGCATAGAGGAAGAGATACCGACAGACGCTTGCGCAGACAAATCCAGAGGAAGAGACAGATAAAGAGAAACAGAGAAGCGCATGCACAGACGCAGAGGAAGAGACAGAGATGTGTGCACACAGACACAGGGAGAGACAGAGAAATCCACGTGCACACAGATGCAGAGAGACAGAGAGAAACAGGGACAGATAGATGCGCGCATACACAGATGCAGAGGAAGAGCGACTGAGAAATGCTCACGCAGACAAACGTGGAGGAAGATAGACGCAGGTGTGCACAAACGCAGAGAGACAGAGACAGGCAGAGACACAGAGGTGAACGCATGCACAGATGCAAAGGAAGAAAGACAGAGGCATGAGCAAAGACGCAGAGAAAGAAAAAGACAGACAGAAAAAGAGACAGAGAGGCGCATGCACACAGACAGAAACGCAGAAGAGGAGAGACAGAGATGCAAGTGCACTTGCAGAGGAAGAGACAGACGCAGAGAGATATGCACACATTCAGATGCAGAGCGAGAAAGAGGCACGTGCACACAGACACAGAAGAAGAGAGACAGAGACACGGGCGCGCAAACAGGAGGGGAGAGACAGATGCACACGCGCACAGACACGGAGACATGTGCGCACAGACACAAAGGAGGAGAGACAGGTGTGTGTGAACAGAGATGCAGAGGAAGAGACAGACACACAGGCATACAGATGCAGAGAAAGAGAGAAAGACAGATACAGAGATGCATGCGCACACGCAGGGAGAGAGAGAGACGCATGCACACACAGGCGCAGAATGAGAGAGAGAGAGAGAGATGCATGCACAGAGACACAGGCGAAGAGATTCAGAGATGTGCACAGAGGAGCAGAGACAGAAACAAAGATGTTCACACGCACAGATGCAGAGGAAGAGCGACCAAGAGATGCTTGTGCAGACAAATGCAGAAGAAGGGAGACACAGTTGCAGGCATGCACAGACAGGCAGAGAGAGACAGCGAGGCACGCACATGCACGGATGCAGAGGAAGAGAGAAACAGAGACATAGGTGCACACAGACACAGAAGAAGAGAAACATGAGAGAGAGGAGGAGAGACAGAGATGCGTGCACACATACACAGACTGGAGCGCATAGATGCAAAGAGAAACAGGGAGGCATGCGTGCAGCGGAATAGAGACAGGCAGATGTGTATGCACACAGATGTGAAGAGACGTGCACTCATTCAAATGCAGAGAGAGAGAGAGAGACGCATGCACACGCAGATGCTGAGGAAGTGGTGTGGGCGTGCACAGACACAGAGAGAGACAGACAGGCAGAGAGAGACAGAGATGCACACAGACACAGAGGAAAAGAGACAGAGATGCACTCACACACAGACATAGACGGACATGCACACAGACACAGAGGAAGAGAAACAAAGATGGGGGCGTGCACGGACAGAGGAATAGAGAGACATGCATGCGCATACACAGACACAGATGGGAGCACACACAGACACAGAGAGACAGACAAAGAGAGAGACAGAGACATATGCATGTGCACAGACAAATGCAGAGGAAGAGAGAGAGTCACGGGCATGCACAGACGCAGACAGAGGCAGGCAGAGAGACAGAGAGATGAGTGCACACAGACGCAGAGGAAGAGGAACAGAGATGTGCGTGTGTACGGATACAGAGGAAGAGAGAGACAGAGAGTGAGATAGAGACATGCGCGTGCATAGACACAGACGGGGGCACACAGATGCAGAGAGAAACAGAGACATGCACACAGATGCAGAGGAAAATAGACAGGTGTGCATGCACAAAGACATGGAGAGACGTGTGCACATTCAGACATAGAGAGAGAGACTTGTGCACACACAGATGCTGAGGAAGAGAGACAGAAGCGCATGCACACAGACACAGAGACATGTGCACATGTTCACACACAGAGAAAGACAGAGAGACAAACAGGCGTGCACATGCACAGACGTAACAGAAGAGAGACACAGACACCTGCATATACATAGATACAGAGAGAAGCGACTGCACACAAACGAGGAGGAAGAGAGACACACACAGACACAGAGACATGCACACGCACAGAGGCAGAAGAGGAGAGAAAGAGAGATTCATGTGCACAGAGACACATGCAGACTCAGACTCAGAGAGAGAGATGAGCATACACAGACAGAGGAAGAGAGACAGAGATGCACACACACAAACGCAGAGCGAGACAGAGAGACACGCACATAGATGCAGAGGAAGAGAGACAAAGATGAGGGCATGCACAGAGGGGGAGACAGAGAGAGGAGACACATGCTGGAACTCCAAAATGAACTGGTGTCAAAGGCAGCTGAGTGGTATGCTACAATTGCCATTGCCAATGCATTTTTCTCAATTCCTTTGGCAGCAGAATGCAGGCCACAGTTTGCTTTCATGTGGAGGGGTGTCCAGTACACCTGGAATCAACTGCCCCAAGGGTAGAAGCACAGCCCTACCATTTGTCATGGACTAATCCAAACTACATTGGAACAGGGTGATGCCCCTGAACATCTACAATACATCGATGACATGATCGTGTGGGGCAACAAAGTAGAAAAAATGTTTTAGAAAGGAAAAAAGAATAATTTCANCGGCTCATGTTCAGCCGGCTGTCAACCAGCACCCCCAGGTCCTTCTCCTCTGGGCAGCTTTCCAGCCACTCTTCCCCAAGCCTGTAGCATTGCATGGGGTTGTTGTGGCCGAAGTGCAGGACCCGGCACTTGGCCTTGTTGAACCTCATGCAGTTGGCCTCGGCCCATCGATCCAGCCTGTCCAGGTCCCTCTGCAGAGCCTTCCTACCCTCGAGCCGATCAACACTCCCCCCCAACTTGGTGTCATCTGCAAGACGATCCTTCTGCAAGAAGATCCTTCTGAGAGCTGGTATCACCATAAAAAGAAGCCAGGTCAAGGGACCTGCACAGGAGATCCAGTTTTTGGGAATAAAATGGCAGGATGGACGTCATCATGTCCCTATAGATGTGATCAACAAGATAGCAACTATGTCCCCACCAGCTAACAAGAAGGAAACACAAGCTTTCCTAGGCCTTGTGGGATTCTGGAGAATGCATATTCCAGGTTACAGTCAGCTTGTGAGCCCTGTCTATCAAGTAACCTGAAAGAAGAACTATTTAGAGTGGGGCCCTGAGCAACAACAAGCCTTTGAGCAGATAAAGCAGGAGATAGCTCGTGCGGTAGCCCTTGGGCCTGTCCGTACAGGACCAGCTGTGCAAAATGCGCTCTACACTGCAGCCAGGGAGCATGGTCTCCCCTGGAGTCTCTGGCAGAAAACACCAGGAGAAACTTGAGGTGGTCCTCCAGGGTTTTGGAGCGGGGGGTATCAAGGATTGGAAGCCCACTATACCCTGACTGAAAAAGAGATACTAGCAGCATATGAGGGGGTTTGAGCCGCTTCAGAAGTTGTTGGTACAGAAGCATATCTCCTCTTGGCACTGCGATTGCCTGTGCTGCACTGGATGTTCAAAGGAAACTTCCCTTCTACACATCATGCAACTGATGCTACATGGAGTAAGTGGGTAGCGTTGATCACGCAACGGGGTCAAATGGGGAACTCCAACTGCCCAGGAATGCTGGAAGAGATCATGGACTGGCCAGAAGGCAGAGATTTTGGAGCATTGCCTGAGGAGGTGGCTCATGCCCAAGAGGCACCACCATATAATGAGTTATCAGAAGATTAAAGGCATTATGCTCCATTTACTGATGGATTCTGTTGTGTTGTAGGAAACCATCAGAAGTGGAAAGCTGCTGTGTGGAGTTCCACACAACAAGTTGTTGAAGGTGTCAAAGGAGAAGGTGAGTTTGCAGAAGTGAAAGCCATCCAACTAGCCCTAGAGATTGCTGAATGAGAAAAGTGGCCAGTACTCTATATTGACTCCTTGATGGTGGCAAATGCCCTATGGGGGTGGCTACAGCAATGGAAGAAGATCAACTGGCAGCGCAGGGGTAAACCCATCTGGGTTGCTGCACTGTGGCAAGGCATCGCTGCCTGGGTAAAAAACATCACTCTAAAGGTACAGCACGTAGATGCTCACATGCCCAAGAACTGTGCCACTGAAGAACATAGAAACAACAAACAGGTAGAGAAGACTGTCAAACTTGAAGTGGCTCAGGTGAACCTGGACTGGGAGCGTAAGGGCAAGTTATCTGTAGCTCAATGGGCCCACGAAACATCGGGACATCTAGGGAGAGATGCAAGAAAGACATTGAGTTGCTGGAGTGTGTCCAAAGAAGAGCGATGAAGCTGGTGAAGGACCTAGAGA
>VZTQ01003490.1:7858-156150 GCA_013400755.1 Pelecanoides urinatrix | reverse complement strand
TAATGTTCTTCTGCATTAAATTCCTATTTTTAATGATCATGAAGTTATAAAATACACAATGTTCTACTGCTTATATTGCAGCATCAGATTTTTACTTGGGGTTCGGGTAATGTAAATAAGGAGAATGCATTCTCTCACTATCAAGCTCAATGTGAAAGAAAACCCAGCCTTACTTTAAGCCAAATCAATTTCTAGTTCTTTCACTGCTCCTTCCTTCTATCGAAATCAAGAAAAAAAAATCCCACTCAAAATTGTACAGGCAAAGAGAACACAAAATGACATTGATTCTTCCAGCTTTGTATCCCAGCAGACTGATTAAAAGAAAAAAAGAAATAAAAATCTATGTTTATAAACATATCCACAAAACTCAGGTTACAGTTTAAAAGTAAAAGTAGTTCCTCTTCATGAGACCCCAGGCAAAGCAATTTCTACACCATTAGGTTTTATTTCACAGCTCCAGGCAACAAGTGCCCAGAGGTTCTGTTTGTTCTTCTCCAGACTTCACCAGAGGAGGGAAAAAAAAGCACAGCCCAGTCAGCCTCACCTTGATGGAAGTAAGTGAAAATTAATTGGCAAACACCTACCAAATAGTAGGCNGGGCGGGGGTGGGGGGACAAATGCAAAATCAGCAGCATAAGTATTGGAAGCCCTGAATTAGCAGTGTCCTCCAGAAAACTCTCCCAAGAGCTGCTGTGATTTGCCCACTCCTGCCTGGCCTTCTCTCCACTTGGGCTATGTGCAATCATGAGGCTATCAGTCTCTGCCTTTCTTGTCTAATTGCCAGTAGAGCCGTGCTGATTTCTTTATGAGAAAGAAAAGAAACTGGACAACTTAAGGCTCCTAACACAACCAACCAGAAGAAAGAAAGAAACAAACACAAGAAAACAAGTTTCCCACTTTCCATTTATATCTCATTCTCTTACTTAAACTATTTCTTATCACATCCAGCCCTGTGACTTCTCCTTGTAACTTGTCAATAAGCCTCACCCATCCAACCGTGTTTTCCTCCCTTGTGGCTAAACACAGCCTGGGATATGGCAGCCCTTTTCTTCCTCTTGATGAAGTCTGTGAGTACAACTATATACAGAACAATTCTCTATTAATTTTCATCGAAAATAGAGTTGACAGCCTTTAGAATAGACTTATCTTGCCAGAACACTAATTCCATGGGTGTCATCAGAAACACAGGGCTATCTATGCTAAAACTGGAATGAGCAGATTGCATACTATGCTGGTGAGTTACTCTGATGCAGAAATAATTTCTGGTTACGAAGAGGATGCATTCCATGATAATAACTGGGATTATTCAAAGGCCTTCCTGAACTGGTATCAAATACAACCGCAAGTCTCCACTGAATTTACGGCAATGACAAACACGGCAAAGGTTTTTATATTCTGTCAGCCCTGTGACATCTGGAACTCTGAGGGAGTATTTTAAATCTTGTGCTCTAATACTTTCTCCTGTGCTGTATGGAGCTTTGCACAGAAAAAGCTATTGTTGTCACAGAAAAGTACAGCAATCTGTCTTGAGAACAGACATGGGAAAACTTGTGTTTCATTTCATATCTATTGAAACAGTGCATTTGAGAACAATACATTTATTTTGTGCATTGTACACACAAAAAACTATGAAAAATTCTTTCATTTAATTATCACACTAACACAGAAAAAAAACCCCTTATGACTAAATTACAGCGGAAGTATTACAAACTAACTTCAAAGTATGAATGCATAAATTATAGTTTGCTAGATCTATAGAGCCTAGCAGTTCATGAAAATTAGTGACCCTAAGTTGGAACTAGAAAGTATGTACTAAAACTGCACCCTAAACTAATGATGTTCAAACCACATGACGCTATAAATTACTTTTCACTGATGAAACAAAACGCCCAAGTTTCTGAATCAGAAGTACAAAATCATGGAAGAAGGGTAGGCTTTCAGTTTGGCACCTCGAAAGTAATTGAGGAGTGTTCTAAAANCTTCACCAGAGGAGGGAAAAAAAAGCACAGCCCAGTCAACCTCACCTTGATGGAAGTAAGTGAAAATTAATTGGCAAACACCTACCAAATAGTAGGCCATTAAAAAAACCCCAAAACCCAGGGTCTACTGAAAACAAATCATGCCAGAAAGGTTGAATCCCTTGATGGGAAACCACCAGGGTGAAAAAGGATGACACCAACTGGAATCTGTGAAATAGCTGACCGCAGCCAGCGAGAGGCTGGACACAAAGTGCCTCGACTGCACTGACTTCGTTCTTTTGGGGAATGTATTGCTGGCCTACAGCAGTCCTAAGGAGCTTTGAAAATTCTTACAGTTGATGTGTAACGGGGTAGACAAAGAAAAAATTGTTTTCGTGACCCTGTTCATTTCTTGTACAAAAGTTCAGGCTTCCTTAGAGGTTAATAATGGATGTGATATTATAGATGTGACATTTTATATAGAAATATTTTAGCTAAAAGAAAAACAGTATTGCTTGAAGCACATTGTTAAAAAGAAAAGAAAGTCCATCCACATTTTTGTCAGCCAAACCAGCAACAATAAAATTAAACAAACTAATGACCCCAATCAGTTATTCCAGAATACGGTACCTAGGGAAAGAATTGTCCATTTCAACGCTAATGTATTGACAGCACAGGCACATTTACATTTTTGGCTGGTGGCAAATAAAAAGACTGTATATACTATATATTACATTTGTGTATATTTCTTTCATACATACATGTATAACCTCAGGTGGTAATCAAGCTGACTCCCATTTCCTGCTAATAATGTAAGAGTTTTTCCTATGACTAGATTTAGACAAACTATACTGTGCAGAAATTAAGGTTTCAAAGAGAGAAGATAGCTGCAGTGTGACACCAGGGCTTTTCCTCAAGGATAGAGCAATCAGTTAAAGTCAGATCACCTACAGATACATACATCTAGTAGATGACAAACTACATATGTAAGGAGGGACTTAATTTCTTTCGGATAACAGAATTACTTTCACCAAAACACAAGGTAATGCTAGTATTGCAGTCATTCATATACATCTGTATGGGTGTAAGACACACACACACACGCACACACACATACAGAATCTCAAGTAAACTGAATTAACCAAAACAGAATGTGGCGAAGTTTTGGCTTACATATTTAAGAATAATGTGAATATATCAGGCATTTTCACCAGTAGTCGTCAAGTCTACATGACCCTAAAGAACTAGTATACCACCAAGATAATGTAATACACATTTAGTCCCTCAGCAAGATAAGGTTTACATGCTGTTTACTGCTCCCTGTAACATTTAAAGGCTGTGGTTTAAAAACTCGAAGTACCAAAGCCCCAGCGTGGGCACAAAGAGCACGGTTCACAGTGAAACTGCCCACAGTTACCCGAGAGGCTACCTGCCTCCTGATGATGATGATCTGGACAGGTACATCCCTCAGGCAATACGAAACTGTCATCTTGGAAGGCGAAACTCATGCGAGAAAGACACAGAACTTTCTCATACGTTGGCCTAAGACTGTGAAATGCTGCTCTTGAGGAGTTTGTAAGTGCAAAATTCCCTGCTAAATGTGAATAGATTTCTGCCATATACACAAGTCAGAGACAGGAATGGAAAAGAGATTTACTTTTGAACAACAAGAGTTTCACTGAGCCACCTTTCAGTCTAATTGAGCCACCCCCCATCACTCAGCCAGGAATATCTCAGGAAGAAAGAAAAAAAACATTTATTTCGCCCCAGTTCCCAGGCAATGTTAATACAGTATACACTAACACAAGGGACGCTACAACTGCTCTACACATCTCACGTACGTGGTTGTAAAGCCCTGGAAAACTATTAAGCACCAGGAGAAGAACGGCACAGACATACCAAAGCAGGGGCAGATGGCAATGCTGTGACTGACATAACTGAATTTCTTTTTTTTTTTTTTTTTAAGTTAACCATCACCTCCTCCACTGGAGAAGTAACACTCCTTCAACACCTCATCTGAACTGTTAGTATTCAGCTTGGCTTGTGTGTAGTCCACCCTGCCTAAAATCCTCTTGGCTTGTGGGGTGTATTTCCAGGGCAAATAAGCATTTTCTCCTCAGAAGCTGATCTCTCTTCTGAAATACAGCATCTCAGTCTGCTCTTTCCAGAGCTTCCCAGACTGATTAAAGGGACCAACTTTAACATTTCAAGACAGTAAGTGCAAACTTGGGTATTTAGGCATTTGCTATTTAGACAATGCCATATGTTCCTCAAAGGGGCAGTGGGTGGACTATTGCATTCAAGAAGAATCTCTGCTCCCAAAACCTTTCAGGGCAACCTTTTCCCAGGAGTAGACACAATTGCTTGGGAGCCACAGGAGATAAAAAGTCCTGTGGGATTTCCAAGGGTTCAGCAGTCCTTTTCCAGACATACAGCAGCTTGTTTACCTGGCAGCAGCACCCGTGTTGTGCTCCACTTCTCCAGTTGTGCCTTGTGAAGGCACAAGCTGTTGTAGGTACCCCATTCTGATAATACAGACAATTACAGGTTCTTTTTGTTGTTGCTTTTTTAACTGGAGAAAAAGAAAGGGCTCTACTGAGGATGCTTGACATGCAGAAAATTTTCTTTTCAATACCTCAATTATAATATACTTTCAAAGTTAGTCCATAACACATGAAACACAGAAAAGCAAGCCACTTCTATTTCAATATATTCCCCAAAGACAAGAAGGAAAGAGAGCTAAATTCAAGGGATAAATAACAAGAGAGAAATTCAAAAGTCATTAGGGAGGCAAGCAATGGTGCTACTTTTGAGACATCTGGAGGCCAAGAAGAACCTCCTTGGGTGTTTTACCATGGGTGGAATAGCCTTAGGCAAATGCTCTGAGAGAAGGACAGGTTCAGCTCTCTGATGAGAGTAAGTGGACATACATCTTGCCTGGAAAGCTGGGAAAGTGTGTGCAGCTTTATTTATTCCCTCCTGATTTTATAACTGCTGCAATGAAGAATCTTCCATAACTTTCTTAAAACTTTTACCTCCCACAAAATGCAGATCAAGGAATGTCTTGTGCTTAGCCACAGGGACAATTCTAGTAACATAAAAACAATGTGAAATGTTTAAAACATTATTAATAGATAGTCTTTATTGCAAAACTCATGAAAATACATGAGACTGGCAATTCTTGGAGCTGAATTACTATAGACAAAACGTTTGCCTGTTTTGCAAAGGTATTCAGAGAAAGCTAGTAAAATGGTAAAGTCTCCAATTCTTTTCTTATCTTTGCTCTGTGGCTGGAGGAAAAAGGAAAATAAATCTGAATAATACAAAGTTAAAAATGAGGATTAAAGAAAGAGCAGCACTGCCGTGCAATTGTTAGAAAAGGATTTTGGTGAAGCATATTTCATGCACCGAGTTCTTTTGTGAAATATATTTTTTTGTATACCAGGAAAACAGCATGCTTGACTTGATAGTACTTGATCCCACTTGTCCCCAATATTGTGAAGTAGTGCCCAGTACTAGAATTTTGAATAGTAACCAAGGGACTTTTCTCTCATTCACATTCAGACTTTGATAGTAACAGAAATCCTATTTCATTGCTGAAATATCAAAAATAGATATGAAATGAAGTGCAAAGATTTTTTTGGTGCCTAATTAGGGAACACCTGCTTCTTTTGGTGAGTTCTCTGAAGCATCTGAAGAATCATGCGTATGACAAACGCAAGCATGAGGCAATGTAGTAATAAACAAGAAAACAAACAAAAGAAAACAGTACATCAGAAGACTCAAAAATCTTTGCATTAGTGACTATGGTACTGCTGTAATCGAAAGTCGGTGGAGGTGGTCTTACAAACCGGAATGCTGAAGTCAGTGGCTAATTCAGAACTACCACCAAGGAAACAGTGGCTTAAAGTAGAATTAATACTAGTCTCACAGACATAGAGGGTCACGGGCGGTACACTTGCTGAAAAATCAATGTGAAAAACATATGAAGATACGAGAAGTCAGCAGGCCAGGTCATCGGTACGGTGAAGCAGCTGGTTCAAAGTGATGTTTAGTTTGAGACCCTGAGAGGTGAAGTGATGGCAAACTAAAGCTTTGGAATAAAAATGAATTTCAAGGCAGCCTCCTGGCCATGCACCAGTGACATCAATCTGTCGGAGGTGGACAGCAAGAGCTTGCAAAGCCCTCTTCAAGGTCAGGGAATGGCTGGAGCTGTGTATTAATGGGGATTAGTGAAAACTTGGAATTTTTGCCAGGAAACAGAAAAAAGTGAAACATGCAGATGCCGAAGGAAGGTGGACAACACAAGAATGTCTGCCTGGAAACCCTTCTCCTGCAGGGCAGCAACTGCTGTAAGGAGACTACATAGGCATACAGCAGGTACGGGAAGCCTTACATAAACTGAAGCGCTCTCTAGAGCTAAAATACCTGCGTATCTGACATACCAGCTGTAAGAGACATCTTGATCCCTTTAAAGCAGAGATCTAGAGTTTCAGAGGGACCAAACCGCCCCCCCAAATCAGCTGATCAGTGAAATGAAATGTTACCAACTGTTTCTTGTGATTTGCAAGGGCATTTCAAAAATAGGAGCCTCACACAAAGACTGGTGCCAGAAAAGTAACAGACAACAGAATAACAAGAGTCAGGTTTTGCTGAAAACAAAGAGACAGCAGAACAGACCCATGGGGCAGCTGGAATAAAGCATGCCCAAAGCCAAAAGGCCATGGGTATCACATGACTGGCCCTGCTGCTTTAATCAAAGATGAGCACCAAGCCAAAACGCACGCCAGAGGAGAAGTCTTTCACCCTGATGGAGAAAAACAGAGGATCGAACAGCTGGAAGTCAAAATTTGGCAAGCTGAACCATGAATTAGTATGCAATTAGGTAGCAGAGAGAATAAGGGAACACTGCAATAATTTGCTAAGAAAAATGTCAGACTTAGCACTGTTTGGAGCCTGTTAGGAAAAAAAAAACCAACAGAGTGGGATGGGATCTGGCTGCCTAAATACAGGCATCAAGCACCATTTTTGATGCCCTGGAGTATTCCTCACCCAACATCCATCTGCCACTCAAGAAGAAATCAGTTTCCCACAGGCCCTGACTCATACCTGCAAGTCGCACGCTGATGTCTCATACCCTAGGGCATCTCATGCCCTGGAAGTCTGCCTAAAAGAAAGTCTGACTTCTGGGACAAAATATCTGTCTATGGTTCATGATGACTGACCTTTCAAACTGACAACCTATAAAGCTATAAACCCTTTTAGCCTCTCCTTTCACAGGCCTTGGAGAAGGCAGAAATTTCTCTGTTATTTTCCACACATTCTGAGCACTTTAGGGATTGAGCGTATGACTTAAGTAAGCCAGGAAGCCTTTTCCCTTCTACACAATGTAAAATATATTTTTTTCTGCCCTCCTCTGTAGCTTTTAAGTGCAGCAGTGGAAGAACTGCATGATATGGATCACAGCCCTGTGACATTACAAAAATCCTCACTCGTAACTGCCAAACCGACTCAGTTGACTCGCACTCAGAGTCCCTCTGACCAGGAGATCTGGGGGTAAGAAGGAATTCTACACTTGCTGAAAAACACACTGAGGTTTTTTGCTTTCTCTTTGTATAAGAGAAGTAATGTACCTGGTGAAAGGATCTGGTATATCCTACCATATGAAATCCTTGCCAACATAAGGACTCTCAGGCACTGGTAGCACTCCTGTCCTTTTCTCGTGACAGTTTCTAACCTGAGAAATGAATTTTTCTTTTTTCTTCCCTTTTTAAAACAAAAAACCCAAAACCAAACATTAAATGCAGTCTTTGTGCCTGTTATAAAGCATGCAGGCATAACATATGACCTGTGACATCCAGGAAGTCAGACTACATGCCCCAACTACAGTTTTGTGAAGCATCAAGCAGTTTTAAAATTTTATTACCAAGCCATTGTGGCGACAGATCCATAGCATTCACTTTCTTATTTGGAGAACAGTAATATTTTAAAGGGGGGGGGGAATATTAAAAATTTACATTCTAGGACACAATTTTTCAGGATGCCAAAAGTTCCCACTCTTTATCTCTTCTGTAAATTAACGCTTATCTTCATAGAGAGGGGAAAAAAAAAAAACCAAACAAACCAACAACAAACAACAAAACCCAAAAAAGTTTTGGGCTGTAATTTTGCCATTATACTAATATAATGTTCACTTATCCAGTAGTTAAGTTAGACACAGACCTCAGCATTAACAGAAGCTTGCCATTACAGTCAGAAATTACCTGGGATGAGTGAATCTGGAATATTTCAAAACATCTAAAGAAATGAACAGACATTTGAAGCTGCTCCATATGATGCATCAAATTTACTTGAAAAAGACAAAATGTCCCATACCAGAAAGTGCGCTTTCTCTGTGACAGGCTCATCACAGATTGAACACAACTCTGAAAAACCCGTTTCCATGCTTAACTTCTTCAACTTTGATTTCTTCACTACCTTTCAGAGTTTTTATTTTGATCAATTTTACCACGCTCTGTATTGATGAGAAATATTATGCATAGATTTTTATAGATTTTCATTCGTAGTTACATTTTAGAGAAGTGTTACATTAATAGAAATTAACACTGAGCATGGAAAAGAATGACCAATACCAATCCCAACATCTCTTATCTATGTTCAGCTGAAAGCTCTCTGCCATGTTTTGGTATGATCTCATCCCAAGCCAACTACCTAATTTGTGAATTTTTCTGAAGAAAAAAAAGATTAAATTAAGTGTGCATATTTACTTAGGAATCAGAATTAATATACATTATTGATTTACTGCACCTTGTGGCTTAAGGTATCTTTAACGTCTTAAAAAAATCTAAAACAAAATTCTGTGTACTAAATGACTTATGCAAATATTGCTTAGTAGCTTAGTTTCTAAGCTACTCAAACGTAAAAGACTAAAATATTATTATGCTATTCCTGTCAACATCTTCATTCTTCAAAAGAAGTAATACAAAAGCATTTCCAGTCAACCAGCCTGGTGTCCCAGGATCACCATCCCTCACAGAAGATAAGGAGCTCAACACATTGATAGAAAATACACTTTCACTAACCACAGTCACAGAATTATGGACATTTTCCACTACCCCAGCAACACATTAATCACAGGTTCCAGCCCTAAATTTCTGTGAGATGAAAGACAAGCACTGTTAATGCTGTTGGACATGTTGTGGGCTTAGTTACCTACATGACTTTCCATCAAAAATGGAAATGGGGAAAGTTAAGAGGAAAGGAATAGTTGGAGAAGCAAAGCAAGGAAGGACAATGCATCTCATTTCCATGCTCAGACATAACAGTGACTCACAGGTAGTAAGTCAAGAGAAGTCATACCTGACAAATTGAGGAAGGACACAGAAACGGGTGGACAGCTCTATTAGAATGATTTTTCCCTTATACGCAAGGATTGACGTGGAAAAAAGTAGAAAGATATTTATGGTGAGGTGGCTGAGGAACAGCAAGCCCCGTGAACAAGGGGGAACCTCCAGTGAAAAGTGGGCTTTACAAAGACAACATTTGAGTAAAGGGAAGTTGCTCTAAGAGCTTCAAGTGTACATCTCAGAAATGAGAGAAGACAAAAGCTAATGTAGGGGTTGGTGTCAAGAAGAAGATATTCATATGGTAGGAAATAGAAAGTATTAAAGAGTCCTACAGAAGTCGAAGCATGAAAAGTTGACAACCTGCCTGAGTTTTGATGAAAGAAGGAAGTTCAATTCCAGCGCAATAGTACTACCACATTCTCTTATGTACTTAATTAAGAGAGAAGAACGGTGAAAAACAACCACCGCACTGGAGGCAAGAGTGACTGGAAAGGCAGGCAAGCGTCATCTACAGCGATGGGTATGCAGAGGTCAAAGCAGCAGCATCTCCAGGAAGATTTTGCCTGGGTTAACGGCATATTTTTTAGCTACTGATGATTATTTAGATTAGGATCATTCTCCTAGCTCCAGCGGGTTAACCCCAGAGCAACTGAGATTTCCCCTCCTCAGTTTCTTTGCCTCTAACTTACCATCCTCTCTCAAGCATTTATGTTGCCCTTTAGTTGACCACTTGTCCTTCACTTCCCTTCATTGACTCCTACGCAATCCAACCAGAATGCCACCATCGCAATCTCCTGGCAGGAAGAAGGCACATCAGCTTCCAAAGCCATTAAAATCATATGAATTCTCGTAACCTGCAATTGTCAAGTTTGCCTACGTTTCAGGTTCCTCAGCATCCTCCTGAGTACTGCATAAGTCCTGCAGAGAGTTCCCCAAACGAGCCACGTTCTGAAACACTCTGTTCTGCAGTATGAGCGGGAATGAAGAGATTTACAACAGTCACAAAGACAACCTTAAAAGGCCATTTTACATGTGAACTGTGACAGTTCAGAGAGACTCGTTATGCCTATGGTGTTGCTTCCAGGGGAAAAAAAAAAAAAATCTAGTGTGGATGAAACAGTAGGTGGCAAGTGCAAAAGCGTAAAAAGAACCACAAAAGGACGAGTGTCTACTGAATTGGGTAAATGCAGGGTTCATGGCCTAAGTAAATGCTGAGGCATCCTGGACAAACTGAACAATCTACATTTGGAAACGGATGTGTTTGATTAAAAAAAAAAAAAGCTGTAAAATGCTTTGAAAATGTGTTGATAGTTTGCAGAAAACATCAAGCAATATTACAAAAACCTCTGTTCTCCTTAAGATTTCATAGTGACATATAAACTTTCTGTGTGCTTCAGCAAGCAAAAATAGATAAAACACTTTCTTTTGCAAACCACGTGAATTTATCTCTGCACTCACACTTTAGTCTGAAGGAATGCCAACACTGTAAAACCAGCAAAATATCAAGAGAGTTAAATTTTTTAAAGAGTACATTTATTCTGTGGACAATAAATACTGAGACTGAACAGGATATGAAGTTTCTTTCATAGGCTTAGAAAATTGTTTTAGGTAGCTTTATGGCTTCCAGGTCTGCAAGCATGTTGTACTGGAAGACAGATGAAAAAACCCACAGTGCTCACTCATTGGTCTGCCCATCATTTTAGCAGGCTAAAGGACAACTGAAAGGCCAGGAAACCAATGCTAAGTTAAATTAAGTGTGGCTTCAAAAGGCAATTGTAATAAATGACGCAGACATGTGACACATACCAAATAATTAGCTTTATTCCTTTCGAAAGCATAGGATCACTAATATTTCTTTTTATATGTTTAGTTATGGAGCAAAGGAAAAGGATGGGAAAAATGGTTGCTCTTTCACTTGAGCTAGTTAGCTGCAAAACAATTCCTTTGTTGTGGATTTGGTCTCCCTGCCGTATGAACACCACATGTAACATACGTTTGCCTTTAGTAATGAGATACACCTCCACCTCCTGCAAACCACGTAACATCTGACGATCAGCATTCTTCCTCATCGTTCAATTTGATCCTACTTCTGTGATCACAGAAATGAGTTGCAAAGCTTACAGAAATACAAGCCATTAATCTCCAATGTCTGCAGGAGAAGAGCTCTAAGCGTAGAAGATCATTTTCCCATTTTGGCCAGTACTACTAATGAAAAATAACCTTTCAAAGGCACATACGGATTACCATGGGACTCCTACATAAGAGCTCTGTGGCTAGTGGCCAGAGGAGTCTCTGCCACCCAGTAAAGTTCAAAACTCAGCTAACATCCATTTTTCTTGGTTGTTACATAGCAAGGAGTGATATCGTGATACAATATGTGCAAAATGATTTTATGGCACAAGCTTATTTAAACACATCAAATATTACAATATGACGAGAACCAACTAGAAATTGGTGGACTTCCCAGGGCTCACGTCAACAGCAGGGGCTACTCCACAGGGGCTATCTACTAGGAGATGGCAATCCATGCAGTTGGGACACCTTCATGATGTTAGGTATCAGGCAGTGAAACTCTGAATAAAGCAACAATTACTATAATTGAAGAACGTTATTTTGCATATTAGCCAATTACACCAATGCTTAAATCTCATCACCTTCCAGAAACTCTTATAACACTAGTTAATATTTAAGTTTAGAAGATTTAGGGGAATATTTCAGATGACAATGGATGTTAGAAGGAGAGCACAAGCAAGTCCAGCGGGATCTCTGAACACAGCAATTAGAAGCTGTCAGCTTGATTAGGGAAAGATCAGGGAGGGATTTGATTTCATAGCTGTAAATTTTTTTCTTCTTTGTTCTCTGTAACCAAGCTATGGGGAGCAGAGCTCACGGGACTCTACAGAAGACATTTAACTGGGATGTGTTACACACTTCAACTCACCCTCTTGTTCACACTTCTGCTGTCCCTTACCAATATGCTACTAAGCAGCCCCAACTCTTTAGCAGTAGATGTGGCAGCCGCACTCCCAATAGGTCTTTGGTCAAGGCACCTACCCATATAGCTGAAAAAATGCCCTCCTATGCTCCTTCACCTAAAATAACTTGAACCTATGTCTTCTACTTTCCTGGAGAGTTGCGGACTACCAGGCTAGAGTGAATTCCTGGGGTAGAGAATGTTTGTCTCACTGCCGTCCTGTTAAACTGATCCTTTAAGTATTTTACAAATACTAAAAAATGAAAGCAATCGGTTGGCATTGTTTCGGAAAGCAATCAGAAAGGCATGAAGTTCTTAAATTTTTCCTTGTGGTTTGGTTAAACTACAAAGCTGGGAAGAGAGTAATTATTAATAAAGCTCCAAAGCTAATCTCTTGTGGTCACAGTCCGTTTCAGTGAACACGTTTTTCTTACCTCATCCATCTATTTCAGAGATAACTACAGTTCTTTCTGTACACTCCCCAGCAGCAAACCTTTAGATTGTGTAGTTTATATAGCCATTACATTTTAAAAAAAAATATTTACTCTTAAAATAGCATAACGAACTGTGGGAACTGTTTGTTATTGTCTGTAAAAAGAAATGTGAGTTAGTTATGTTTTTCCTTTCTTCTTTTAATCAAGTCATTAAAAGGTTAATGTTCTTAATAGCACTCCATTGCTGAATCTCTAAACGAGAAAAAAAATTGTTTAAACTCTTTTTTGTAATTTCTTATCAAGACAATTGGTTGCCATGTCTTTGCATTTCCAATAGTTTCCAAAATCAGTTTCCTACTAAAAAAAAAAATACAAGTGCAAGAGAGAAAGTGAGAGAGCAGGTAAAGACTTTAGAGCCCAGCTGCACTGCAAAATTGAGGCGTTCTGCATATTCTCCAAAGCGGAACTGAAATTTGTGTTTGTCAGTCACTGAACTCCATAGCTGCCAAAGAGAGTGGAGGATGTTCACTTATTCTGATAGTGGAAGAGCCAGTTTGTACAGCCAGACAAAGCCTGGAGACGATTTTTATAGTTAGGTTCTGTATAGATCTATGAGCACATCAGGTTTCGATTCAACAGAGCAGTTACGCTCAGGCTTCATTTCAAAACGACAACTAGACTAATTTCAGTCAGCAAGATAAAGCCCAGTTCAAAAGTTTTTAGGCACATAAGTTGCTGTTACTTACACGCATACTTAGAGGTACAAAATCTATTGTGTGCTAAGACAGACGTAATGGTGGCAGTGAATTACAGCACAGGCTTACCTCCTGGGGAAATCGGGATTCAAAGAGCTGTAGCAGTCACTTGTGTGACTGTTTAGGCTGTATTTTGCAAGTCACAAAGATGCCTCAAAGTAAATAAAACGGAGATTCAAGACCTGGACTTGCTTAGTGTGTCAAGGAAAAAATGCACGGGCAGAGTACCTCCAGGACAAACAGCTAATGGCTGTGTCTGACAGACCAAGGTTATTAGTCATTCCACTTCATTCCGTCAAGTTTATTCACATACTAAAAGTAAATCCCATAGATGTCTTTTACAGGTTGAAACATAAAAACCTAATAGTTAAAGAGTTTCTCTTTCAAGTGACAGTTTGGATAATTATTCTTTTCAAAATCTGAAATGTCATTTACATCCTGGCTTGAAATAACTTTTAAGGTATTGCATTTAGAACAATCCCTTCACTATAGTATCTTGCAGCCCACAATATAATCAGCATTTTCTTTATTCAGGACAGAGGCCAACTTTGATGGGTTTTCCACAACCCTCTCTCTCAGGCACAAATAACCGTGAGATATGGAGCCAACGTGTACAATCCTCACAGTCTGCATAGAAAAAAAATTAGTAATAAATATATATACTTACGCTGTCGTTTCAATACAGAGCATATTAAATATCAACAGATTCCACATTTGTAAATGTACCAGGAAAGCTGCATTAAACCTGCAGACTGGAAACACAGTCCCTCAGCTGCAGCAAACCTTTCAGAAAACAGACAGAACTTTTAGGAAATGGATGTAGCAGAGATTTAGGCCTCTCTCTGTGCCCCTCTGCTGGAAAGAAGGGATACAATATCTAAAAAAAATTGAAACACTGGAAATATTTGTAAAAAAAGAAATCCTTCATGGGGAAATTGTTTTTCTCTCAGTGAAAAACACAAACTGTTCAGGGCACCAGTGATCATATAAGCCTGTCACTAGATAAACTCTCATCTCAGTCAGGATGATGAATTCCTGCCTGTCGCACCTTTCAGCTACTTCTCAGAAAACAATCTGAAATTCCAACCACCGAACGATCTTCAGATCCCTGCTGAGCCCTCGCCCCTGTGGACGGTGCCCACCGGCATGTCTCCACCAAAGACAGGGCACTGCCTGCTGCTGCTTTGTTACAGCCCTGACTATCGATGGTCTCTCGGTCATCATCTTGTCACCAATCTTACTGTGTTTCTTGAGAAAACGAATTTGCAGTGGCAGTGAAAGAGGGAAAAAACCTTTCACACAAGATTCCTTCCTTTTTTTTAGTAATAGAAGCTGAGCCATTGCTACCATTATACTTAATTAAAACACGACTTTGCAAGAGCCTTTGTTGAAAATTTAAGACAGAATGATACCACCATTATTTAAGAAAGCTAAAAGAATGACAGTGCAGAGTCTGTTGACAAAGCAGTGAGAAGTAAGAGCAAAAGGGGCATAAAATACATTGGGGTTATAAGAAACGAAAAGGGAATTTAATATTACTGTATGACAAACAGAGTCTACATTTATTCAAGTATTATTTAAGTCTGTCGCTCCCCTTACGAGGAAAAGCCTATACAGAGAGATCTTTCAAAAAGTTCTCACGGCGGGAGACGACGACGACAAACAACTAAACCCCCGTCCCGCTCCCCGTCCCATCAGCAATACGGCAGCCAATTCGTATAGACTACTCGAGCACCTGCCAAGCAACCAAAGTCACTTTGGTTTAACAAAAGGTACCTTGCAATAAGACCTCATCTGCAGGGAACACAAAGCAGGCATAACTCTAATAGCCTGAAATACAGCATCACTACATTGAGAATTAATATCTTGGAGAAAATACTGTCAAACACCCTGCAGAGGAGCTGTTCTGTCACTGACGGTACGTTCCCCGGCTACGCCATGGCTAGGAAAGCAGTAATTGACTGCAGAGCCGTAACTTCAGTCGTATATTCTGTCTCACATGCTGGAATCCAGCTGCCAGCATGATTAGCTTCCTCCAGCCCCAGAGACAGAGCGAGTGAAACTACCTGGAGTGATTCGCCAAGGAGCCAAGAAAATCAAGTACTTTGAATATTTTGCTTCATCAAATCAAATCCCACTTGAAAAATAAGTGACCAATCACTCTGGGAGAAGACTTGGTTGAGGTTCAGCACACACTGTGGGCGAAATGAAAAACTTGAGGAGAGGTTGTCTTGGCAACATCGTCTGATTCATATTTAAAGATAAAACCACTCTCCAAAGCTAACTTAAAGTGGATGACAGAGAAAAGAAAAAAAATGTAGGCATTCATAACATCTTCATATCAGAAAACAGTGCCTTCTGTCAGTTGCCTGAATTATTTTGGGACTGTTTGGTAAGGTTTCCTCTGTTCATTGTAAAATATTCTTTTTATAGCAACTGTTAACACAAACAGTAAGTCTTCAGTCTAGAAAAACACAGCATAAACTCCTCCAAGTTACTCATCATGTGAAACAGCATGATGCCTCAATATCTAAAGTACCACCTTTTTTTTTTGATATGACCACACCAGCAGACAATCGTAACATTGCAGTATAGCCATGTTCTCGTTACCAATTTGCGCATGTATGCACTTTATGAAACATAGAGACCGGTAAAGATTTTTCACTTTTTTTGGGTGTTTGTTTGTTTTAAACTACTCTTTGTATAGTCGGTGATTTTAAGTGCTTTAAGTGACATGGGATTTCCTCTGCAAAGAATCTCATTAGACCTGGGTCTGGTGAGATGGGCAGGAAAACCCACGAAATCCCAACAGGCATTTCTGGGGATATGAGCATGCACAGTATAGGACAGAATGGCAATGCCAGAGTGCTACATGCTGGATCCCACCAGGTATCTGGTCAATCTATCCACGTACTTCCTTCCAGCAGCAACCTCTTAGGCCAGAAATTCCAATTATTAATCATGTTTAGTAAATTGCTTTGTGGCTAAAATGCTCTGCCTCTAATTTCGTCAGAATTCTCATTGTTCTACCTTAGAGGAATACAGACAATGCTTGATTTTGCATATTGTTACTTTGTATACTTCTGTCAGGATAATGAGAATGTAGCTACACTGGAATGTCCCAGGTTATTTGTCTCTTTTCCAAGTTGTTTAATACCTAAATGGGGGAGGGAAGGAAAAAAAAAAAAAAGGAATAAAACTTACATTTCTCTGCATTTCTTTTCCCTCTAATTTTTTTTTTTTTTTAATGGATGACTTCCACTCAGCCTAAAATTCCACATGAAATCAATTCCAGAAGAAAAGATAAATGGTTTACCAATTTTTGCCATGCCATTTCAATCTCCCTTATCAAATACTTCAGGACTTTTTTTCCCTTCTTTTTTGAAATATCTGAGATCCCATAGTCACACAGGCGGTTACAGAGCTGGCTTGAACAACATCCAAATACTTTTCCCAAGCAGACACACTTCTCTGTGACCTCAGTGATGTTAGAGGTTTTATGTCTTCCAGTACTCATCAGCTGCCACGCCTCTGCAACACCGTTGTCCAGCTCATTCGCCTGGCACTGTAAAGCCACGAGCAGTGCCGCCTTGTCATCTCTGATCTCGACTGACCTACACCATTTTGTTATGAGCTAATAACAACTTCCCGATTATCACTTTTCTCTAGATCATTAGCTCTAAGCCAACTACCTTAAGACACTCCCAACTTTTTGTTACTTGACAGCTTCTACCACTTCTATCTCACTGGCACTTTCTATATCCACACAGTACTTAATCTCTCTCCTCTAACTATTAGTCTCCTGAATAGCCTCTTGAGGTAAGTACTGCTGAAATTTGAAGAATTGTAGTAAATTGGTGGAGAAGATTGATTTAAACACAGGCAATGTCTTCATCAGATCTTTCCGTTTGTGAATAATAGACATTCTTTAATTCCCCTCCTCATAATCATTTTTCATGCCACTACAGAGGTTCGCTGCACCCTGATTCCCAGGCTCAGCTGAGCACTAAAGACATGCAGCTTTTCCATCAGTCAGCCAGCCCACTTCCAAAAGCAACCTTTAAACTGATTTCACCATTTTGACTTGAATTTTTTTTTATTAGTTCCCTTACTTTTTTCAGTCCTGACTTTTAGCACTACTATGCTAACAGATGGCACATCCTTCCCTCAACAACGAGAAGTCTAACACTTTTATAGGTAGTATTTTCTTAACGGGAATGAACAGGTGGGCAGACCAGAAGGATGCAACAATTACATTTAACTGGTTGGCAATAAAAGATGATCCCAAATACCTGCTGCTAATGCAGTGTAAGTCTCAGCTACAGCAAGCATGAAAAGAAGTGCGCAAATTAAAAAAAGGGCAAACCCAAACCCCCTACATGCTGGAGAGCAAGAGCCACTGCTGCTGCAGCCACCTCTGTGATTCTGCAGGCACAGGCAATGTTCTGCCCTCACAGACGTATCGGGCCGCAGAAGAGCTGCCAGGTAATTGCTTCTGATCGACTGCCGCTGAGGTGGCTCAGGGACCCTCTGCAGAGCACGCTTTTCTTGCGGGATCCTACCTTGCCTCCATGCAACCCCTCACAGAAAGCTCTGCCTGTGTTCTCCAGGACTGCGTTCCCAGAGGGGAGTCTGGATTAACAGCTGGTTTACGGAATTATTTTATGAAGATATCTTCCCATCGCTTCTGCCTAAAATTGTGTGCCATTAGCTCTACTGAGTTCTCCTACGGCAAATTAATATAGGACGGCGTATGATCTATTCCCTGCAAGCTTTATCTATGCTTGAAGTAAATGATAGAGTGAAACAGATAATAATTACCTATCTTAACACCAGCAGCAGTTAGGGGATTTGGGGCCAAAACAGCTCATACTTGAAGAAGTGAAAAGACTGGGGGAAAAAAAATTGTTGGGAAGGTTGCAAAGAAAGAATCATTCACAAAGAAAAGTTCTTTGTGAACGTATTACAGACTCAACAGTACTATTTTTAGGTCTAGGAACATGAAGCATACCTAGGTAGGCAGGAAAAAAATTTAAGTGGTTTTTTTCATCTTGCCTCGTTAATGTATATAATACATAAAAATCACTTATTACATATTTATTATGTCCTCTACAGACGAAGAGACTATACCTACTGCTTATTTTTCTCTATAATTTAGCCAGTAGTACGCTCCCAGCGTTGGGGCTGGTCACTAGGCAATCCTCACCGAGTCCCAGCCATGGGAAGCAGGGCAGGATGCCCTCCCATGGCCCTTGGCTCTCCTTTGCAGTGAACCAAAAGAGAAAAGTTACGTGAAAGGAAGTATTCGAGACTGGAGTTTCTCAGGCGTTCAGCTGTTTAACGTTACAGACACGTGCCTCACAGGACTCTCAAGAGACTCTAACCAAGCTGCAAAGTAATGGGACTTCAGCATCTGGCCCACAAAACTGCATCAGGCATCCAGCTGTGTAGTTCAACGCCTTCATAGCAGAGCTTAGTAAAATATGGAACTTACATCCCATTTAATTTTTTTTTAAACTTGTTGCAATGAACAGCTAATCATTCGGACCTCAGTATGAAAAATACTCCATTCTGACATTTCCCATCCAAAGAATGGCCACCATTTCTCTATCTCCCTCCCCTCCGGGTTCACTGAAGTGGATCAGAAGAGCCTGCGTCAGCCCCGTGCTGCACTGCACTGCCCTGGGCCAGTGCTGCCTCCGGCGAGTGGTGCCTCAAGTTTCCCCTCTGGGCTAGACGTGGCTTTCCGGGATGCCTTGTGAAGTTCAGCTCGAGGGAAGAATCACACTGCAGTAGGAGAGAGGGACTTTGCAGAGAGCTTGGCTTAGGGGAGCAAACAAGGGGCATGAACTGAAGCATTGGTAACAAAGTACTAATAGAGAAATACTGCCGAATTGATATGAAAGGAAATGTTTGTGGGTTTTGCAGACTCATAAGTGAAATGTTGGAATTGTGTTTTAAAAGACCCATGCCAAAATACTCTTACATTTATCTGATAAAAGCAACCATCATGGAAAAATCTATTTCCCTGACAGAAGCTGCAGTTTTGCAGGGAGTTCCTCTTCCGTGAGAAAATTATTCAACCAAAAAATCCCAGCCAGCCTCAGAAAATCTTTGAACACTGGACCCTGTTATTCAAGGGTACATTACTCTGCCATCAGAGCCTTCCAAGCCCTTCAAGGGCAAAAGACACCTAAATATATGTACCCCTGTAATCAACAGTATAGAACTCAGGCCAGTGGACAAGGACTGATGTACTTTATCCAAAGCACAACTGTAGAAAAGCCTAGGTTTTCCTCTCCCCAGTTTCCCTTCTTTAAACAGAAGAAAACTGTAATTAAGACCAAATAGGTTAAGTGGAATCCGCTCCAAATCCTTCTTTTGAAGCCTACATTAGTCATCAAGCTTTCTCATTGATTTTGGTAGAATGGTAACATTATACAGTTAGAAAACAACAACTAATCATGCTGGACTCTCTACTTAGAAATGTGATTCAGAGGCAGCTCTCAAGTCACCTTGTCACTCCCGGTCGCATAGGCGTCACTGCACACACTGCTCATTTGAAATACCACAGCAATGGTGCATTACAAGAATTAGGAAAAACTTCTGGACTGCGTTTACAGCATTGAAAAGAACTGCAAATTTTCCTTCCTGAAATAAAAATATTTAGCTTGCCCAAAATGTGAGTGAAAGGTCTTTAAATAAATAAGGCAGCCAAATGACTTACCAAATTACAAACTCGGATGACCACATTTTTGTTATAGTACCTGCTAAATTTCCTAACAATGCCAACATTCTGCATATACGTACAAGTTTGAATTATGCAGAGCTTAAAACTTCTAAAGTTAGCATATGAAAGGAGAAGTGTAAGCCAAACAGTACATCACCACCTAAGATACATAGTCAACATTTTTCTACGAATATCTGAATGGCTTTTACAAACTAGATTTTAGGCAGTTGGACTAGGTGATCATTGTAGGTCCCTTCTAACTGAACTATTCTATTCTATTCTAACTGACTTTCTCTCTCATTCATGTTCACTCCTTTCTTCTCCTGAATGGCCACTGTTTGGGAATTTTTAAAAAATTACACATTTGAAACAGATTTTGAATGCAGCAATTGTACTCAATTATCCTAGGAGGAAATTACTGAAGCAATGACAAACATCCGACACATCTGCAAATTTCCTGTATTTTTATTCAATCTGCAAGCAGGTAAAAAACCCAGTCAGTACAACCAGAGCCACAGCAATATTCTTACTAATACTCTTCAAAAAGGAAAAGGAGACTAGCTTTCACTTAATTAATTTATTATGTCTTGTGCATCTTAAAACAGAAGTGATATTTTAGTTTCACAGCATGCTTGCCTGAACAAAGAATTAATCATCAAGATAAGGTAAAGAACGCTTAGTTTAAATGTTGTCTAGGCTCCAATGGTAGCAGATTATTAAAAGTAAAACTAACTCCTACTGGACAGATTAAAACCCTGGTCTCATTCTGAGTGGAATATCCTTCTAAATATCAGCTGCCTTTGGAACTGAAAGATGGCAACATATATGAAACTTTACTACAAACTAATCCAAGAGATGAACTGGTAGTTTGTCAACAGTTCTACAAAAATACATAGAATACTGTGCAGAGATATTTTATAGGGAAGTGAACAGGCTATGTTTTTACATACTTCAGGTTTATGATTTATCGGATGCCTGCCCAGTATAAGTGTACAATAAAGGAAAAGGATGTTTCCACTTCGGCAGACTCACGAAGCCAAAATGTATGAAAATAAACTGACCCCTGAAATTCTAGCAAATTTTTGCCTAATAAATATTATTTGCAAAAGATATTTGTCCAAATATTTTTTTATTTTGTAGATATTTTTATGCAACCTATTAAGCTAAAATATATTATGGATTACTTAGAATCAATTTAACAATTATATCCTGTATATTATTAAAACATTGCAAACATTGAACATTTTTTTTAAGGCATATGGTGTTAATGTTACCTGTTGAGTATATGACAGCAAAGGAAACACAGGCTCCTCAAAAATCTGAGCAAATGCTGGACAAATCAGGAAACCTGGATCCAGCTCACACATGTTCTTTGCTATCTGGCCAAGTCACTGAATCAACCCTGTCTTTGGGTACCAGCAGTGGCTTGCGTGCTCAGGTAAGGCAGTGAGAAGGCCATAAATACATCAGGCCTTACGGAGGGAGGTGGAGAGCTTGTGAATTGCCACCATTGATGGTGGCAATTTTAAGTTCTTCAACGTACATTATTATTACCTTACTTTAAGCAGCATAAGCTTCAGGTTCAAATGCTCAGTGAAAAACCAACAACAACATACAGAGTCACCAAGATTAAGGTTAATTAAGCCTCTGGTAAGATAAAACCAGCCAGTAGTGCCAACAGCACAAACAACACGAAAGGTTTCCATGACCATTCATTTGGATTGCTACGTAAGCTCCCTTTGGCAAAGGAAGCATACGTTTAGTGACCATTCAGTCAAGGTCTGTTACTTACATCCTTGTCGAAAGCATGCTCCAGTTATACACACCCAAACATCTTTACCAAAATTGGCATCCCTTCATACACAAAATCTCCATTGTAAGAGGTTGGGTTGGTGGGACTTCTCATTAGGGAAACAGAAAAGTGCCTGGGTTTTCACAAATTCAAACGAGTGACACAATAGGTCTGTTTTTAACATATTGGAGGACTGACGTGAGATTACAAACACTATAGTTTTAACCTTCTGTCATTACTTCCACAAACTCTCCGCTGAAGGGCTTTCCTGTAGCAATTTATGTTTGCACATTTGCATAGGAATGCTCATCTGAAAAGCCTTTCTACACAATTAAGAATCACAGCAAGAGAACCAAGGAACAAAACAACACTGTACAGCTCTGTCCACAGACCACATGTTTTCCAAATTTGTTAGTCAGCTCAGGCCTAGGTGTGGGACAGACTGCTCAGATTTTCTTAGTTGGCCATGTTTTCTTAAAAATGGAAAGCAGGAACAGCTGGCTCAGTTCTTGACACAAGCTAACTTCTCAGGCTGTGAGAATGTCAGCAGCTTTCAGCGCCAGGATGACCCCACTCTTCTCCCAGACAGGCTGTTGAGCACAGCCCTGGCAACTGCCCCCACTGTGCCTGCTCTACTGCTGAATATCGCACCCTTTTCAGCAGAAAATGCAGAGTACAATTGGTTTTTTTCCCGACTGCTGGATGACTTTGAATAATTACTGTTACCTACCTTCTCTGCTAAAATACATTTTAAAATGCAATATACCTAAAGGTTACAGTAGGTATTAAAATGAATCAAGTAACTAAATAATGGTAGTAAATACCACGCTTAAAGTAATCATAAGACAATAAACAAATTACACATTTCTAAGACTCACCGCTGTTAGCCTGGATTTCATTCAGCCCCTCTATCATGAATTTTGCATTTTTACAGTGTGCAAAATTACAGAGTGATTCAGCTATCTGAGTACATAATATCTGAATGGCCTTTCCAACCTGACAAAGGCATAAAACCCTCAAAAAAACCAGTATACATGCTTACCCATGCTGCTGCTGTCATTCTTCCAATTTGCCAGTCGAATGACTGTGTGAAAACTTCAGAACAGCCAGAGGATTAACTGAAAGAGAACAAAAATATGTTCTGTTTACTTGCAAAAAAGCAAACAGGTGCAAGAAGACAAATGAAAATAACACTAATTCCATGAATTCAGGCATACTTGCTAGAAAGTCTAATATAGTAAGTATTTCAGGATTAATACTCCCCTCTTCTCATTCATTACACTGAAGGCTCTTGGTATCAGTTTCCTATTCACAGTGGTCAATAGTATTTCCTTTGACATACCATTGAAATCTTTTCTTTTCTGCTTAAGCCTTCATTCACCAATGCCGGCTGACAATCTGGACCAAAACATCCATTTACTGGAAACATATCTAAACCATTTTATGAATGGGTTCAAATACACTCGCTTCCCAAAATACAGAAACTTCTGTTATCTTCTTCTGATTTTCTCTTCTTTCACCATTCTCTCCACTGAAACTTTGCCACTGAAGTATGGAGGTCTAAAGTTCATGCTTATTTTAGTTGCTCAAACACTATCACTGGGAGAAAAAAGAAAACCAAAACCAAAACACTTGCAAAAAGATACCAGAGGTGTATCATGCAGAAACTGGGGAAGCCTTGCTCTCATTTCTATGTGAGGAAAGGAGTGGAATGACAAGTCTTTTTTGTATTGCTGGAGTTTAGTGAGTAGGCTGCTACCGGTTACAGCTAATCATATATTTAGCAACATTAGCACATAAGGTCAGCAAATAGACTGCTAAGGGAATTGGCATACATAATCTAGCTACATGTTAAGAGCTATTAGCCAAGTAATTTAAGATACAAACTAAGAAATCACTCAAAATGCACCAAAAAGGAATGTGAAAGACAGGAACCCTGACATCAGCCATCACCCTGTGCAGAGAGGACACAAAAGCAACGTGATGGCCTTTGAAGAGCAATTGGTTGGGTCATTATGAATTAGCTGCAGAAATGTCATGCACATTCTGTTAAATAAGTCCCTGCTTTCAAAGATGAGCCACAGCCTGGTGTCCCACAAAGCTGAGCGTGTCGCACCCGAGTAACAAGACAGCAAATTTGCCTTTCTTTTCTCCCAGATCCCCAGGCTCATTCATTGTAACACAGTTCTCTCCCTGAGGAGCTTCACACTTTCTTATGATTCAGTGTGCAAAATGCACAGGCAAATGATTCACAATTGTGCTGTCCAAGCTCCGAGAGTAAGAATAAAGGGGGTAGTAGGGATGGGACGAGCGTGAGCAAGGCTCTATGTCTATATGAGCATTCCTCCTCCAAAGAGACTAACGTACGAATGCAAAAAGCAATTCTTTTTCTCCTCTCTCCACTCCATGTTGTCCCCCTGCAATAACCGTGCTGCTCTAGTGCTCTCCCCTATGATACACGTATGCTGCCTTTTGAGATAAAATCTCTCTCGTGAGATTCACATCATGTGTGATTGTTTTTAATGCTGCAGAAAACCCTTGGTAACAATTCAGTACGGCTCTTATGTCTTCCTTCACCAAAGGGTTACAGTCTTACTACAACCAGAAACTGAGTTAGGACTCTTGGTGTACCTGCTTCCTACCTAAACAAAGTCTAAATGAAGCTACTGACTGAAATAAAGCTGTCAGTGCAGCAGGCTGTAGAGAAACACCCTTGCCACTGGGGCAAAAGCAATTATTAGTAAATCATGACTTTATTCTATTGTGAACTTCCTACTTCTTGCTGGAGTTTCATCATACGCATGACGATTAGAACACACTTGCTTAAGTTTTAAGTTGCTTATTTTAATAATTGAAATGTTTAGGATCTTTTAAAGAAAATGTATTTTCTGTCACCCAAGGAGAAGCCATTAATGGATATTGACTTACACTCGTTTGTACATGGAAATGCAGCTTTTGCAACTTTCATTTTGATTCAACTTTTACAGTTTATTTTATGAGATGTTTCAAAAGATACGCTTGTATTAGTTACAGAGATTTGTGTTCTCTGTTTGAAAACTCCAATTACACTTTCTAATTAAAAGCCTTAAGTGACAAATTTTAAACCAGTGCTCTATAGATATAAAAAGGAACCCAGTAAATGTGGCAACATCATTTTACTGAAGAACCCAGTTACCTGATGCAACTTCTGCTACAGACTGAATTTCAGCTGAGGCAATGCAAAACATGTTAAGTTTTAAAAAACATTACAGTAACAAAACAAACAAAAAAACCCCAATTTCCTATTTCAAACAGAAAAAATAAAGCAGGGTCAGACACTCATAAAATTCTCCTCTTTGGCTCTGTCANGGGTGACGGACAGTGCGTAACTTCTTGTGCTTTCCTTCTTTTCAAGCTTCTTCATCAGTCTCCCCGGCTCCCATTCCCTCTACCACCCCATCCCCTGATACTTTTAGAAATGCAACACAATATTAGATGGGAAAACCAAACAAACTGCAGAGCTGAAGCACCTACAGGCAGTGGATTCAATTACAATTCAATTAATGTAGAGGGCATTCTAAGCCCTCTACGTTACAGGACTGTAGTCAAGAAGACGACTTCTAAATTAAATAAGACCAGATGAGTGCAACTATCCTATTGAAGCAAGGATTTTAACAGTATAACCAAAATACCAGAGCCCAGCTGGACAATGAAGTAATCAGAAAGCACCTGTAGTCCTCCTTGCAAAACATAACATGGGGTAAAATACCTGCTGACACATGTCCTGCAAGTCTTTTCAGACCTGTCAGGCCTTTTCTACAAGTGGTTTCTAATGAGNAAAACAAACAAAAAAACCCCAATTTCCTATTTCAAACAGAAAAAATAAAGCAGGGTCAGACACTCATAAAATTCTCCTCTTTGGCTCTGTCAGTTGCCTTGCAGAAAAAAAGAAAGCCTACTCAAAACGTTCAAATTTTTTCAATCATATCTTCCATACTGCCACTGAAGCCTACAATCTGAAAATTTTATGAAGTTCACCGATGGGTGGAAAATGTTTTCTAGAGACACCCCTCTTGTACTTTCATACCGTTGCTTCAAACGAAACCAATAAGGGAGAGAGGCTGAGAAACATTCCTGAAGCTGTAGGCCAGGGCCAGCACTACAGCCAGCGCCTCTGAGCACGGGTACTGCTGCTATTGAAACCAGTTAGCGGCTCACGGTCCTGCCTGGTTTCTCCTCCTAATTCTCCTTACTGAAATAGATTACCTGGCTACGGGCACGCTGCCTCACCGGGAACAGCCCTGGGATCATGCGGCAGGGCCGGCTGCTGCATTGCTGCAAAGGGTTCACCTGAAAACCTCATTAACTTGGGAGNGTTGTTGTTGTTAAGCGGATTGTCATTTTTTGGAGCCACCTTCCTAAGCATACCAGATACACTTCTGATTTATAGTTCACTTAGATGCTTGGTAGTTTTGGTTTGGATCTTTGGACAAGTTTCTGGATTACCCATGTTATCTGTAAATAACCAAAGCATGCTAAGAACTTCAGTATCACATCATCTTTGGTGCTAAGGTGGAAAGACAGTAGAAAATGAAAACATCAGACAAGTTCTCTGGGAGAAATATGCTAAATCTCAAGCACCATGTAAATTAGACATCAAAACTATTGGTGTCTCAACTAAATACCTACTTACATGCATGCCAGGAGACACAATTTATCCCTAGTTTCAAGTAACCTTCATTTTTCAGCTCACAAAGAAAAGCCTTTTACATTCATAATACAACACAAAGACATAAATTATTCAACCTAAAAAATCTGACATTTAAGAAAAACAGGCCAAAGGATGTCAGAACAAGTTAGTTGCTTTACCAAAGTTCACCAGCCCATCTGAAGCAGGATGCTGTGGCTGAATGGCCAGCACCAGGAGTTTTAGAGGAGCCTCAAAGGGTTTCCTCAAGGCAGCCAAACAATAAACCACATAATAAAATATCCCTTCTTAAACTCTTATATTAAAAAGTTTTCAGGCATGCAGTCCAAAGATTATATGAAACTTCCATTACTGTTTTATATATTACATACAGTGTAATACATTATATACAGTTGATGCTCACGCAAACTGCTTATATATTTATGAAGATAATACATGCGGAACATTATCCAGAGATTATATTTTCATGAAGTCTTCTATGTTTCTGATCCCTCTGACTCTTCTCAACATTTTGTATTATGTGGAGCAAATGTCTGCCAATACAGGAGTTCTGCTTATGAATCAAGGCACTGAAACACTAAGATTCCTCCAAATATTTTGAGCTTTTTAGGCTTAGCTTTTTATTTGTAGTGTACTCATGCTGGATATATAGTGGGATATTCTGTCTACCTTTATGAATGAGCAGACATTAAAAAAAAAAAAAAATCTCACTAATCGCCTAGTTTCAGTGAAATCTTGAAACAGCTAAAATATGTGCTGGGGAAAAAGAATTTCCTTTCAAATAGATGTCAGGTCTCTCATTCAAATGAGTATCTCTACCTCCTGTTGTCATGGGAGAAGGAGCAAATGCCAAGGGCCCCCTCTTGGCTTCACAGTAACAAATGATAGAGACCTTTTCATATCTGTTCTTATTTACTGCTTCTCCATAGCGAACAGTATCAATCTTTTCCTCCTCATAAAAAAGTTTTTCCACATCCCTAATCTTGCTTGTTATCCCTCCCTGGTCATTATGCTTTAATCTGGCAGAAAAAACTCATTACGAGAGCCAAAACTAGATGAAATGACTTGGGAGCACACACTTTTATACTGTGAGAGCCGACACTTGCACAGCTTACAGAGGGATGTATTATGCTTTCTAGTTTCTACATCACAAATGGGTATTTTTAGAGATAATTTAGTTCAGCATTACCAAATGAGGCACAAATAAAGCACATCAGAAAAGATAACTCTAATGATGCCTGAATGTCAAAAATCTGTGGCATCATCCTCAATCTAAAGCAGTCAGCAGGGAAAACTGGATATGGCATATTTCGTCTTCCCCCCAAAATTTGCCTAGGTAGTCAGGGCAAAAAGGGAATAAAAGTGAAACAGTTTCCGCCTAGCTACAAGAATCTGCAATCTCGCGCAATGCGGTGTCTTTCTGGACAAAATGTTAGGAAGCAATATGAGGCACCTCTGTGTGCTTTAAAAACTGTTTGATCTTCCTTGCTTCGTTTGTGCACATCCAGAAGAACTGTCCTAACCAAGCTGATGCATAAATGTGAACATTTACAGAGATAATGACTGGCATGGATGCACTACCTGCAAATGCCTTCCTCTGGGGAAAACACAGAGGATTTTCACTGCTAGTTCGAGGGAATAAACAGCAGAAGTGAAATCATTGGAATCAGGGCAGTACGTCCCAAATGCACAGGTAAGAAAAGAATGGTTCTAAGGTCATCAACCATTGCAACTGGGGAAGGAGAAGAAAATTAACATTTTGTATAGCAAAGAGATTTTGAGGACTATTTTGCCATAAGGCAGCTTAGCCCATTTGTGAGATAAGGACAGCCTCTCGCCTCTGAAAAACCTCCTGCTGATAAAACCAAGAGCTGAAATCAAGGGGCCTAAGAGCACACTGAAGTGCTTTACTGAATAGGGACAGACTTGTGGGTGTGCCTAAATGCTTCGCAAAACATTTGTTACCATTGACAGGGACTGAAGACTGCATAAGTAATAAAGTCCTTAAGTATCCACTTAGAAACATCCAAGTAGTACACTCTATTTATCAGTGAACGTATTCCGGATTGGCTCTACAGTTCCTCACGTTTCAAGAACCAAACCCAATTCACAGAACTGGAAGAAGGTACAGACATCCTTAGGTCATATCCTGCATTTTTGAAGATACCTGTTTGGGTTTTTCCCCACCCCTGCTACCATTGAATAGAACCACTGGGTGAAAGAAGGCAGATGTCAGGTCATTTGGGACCTTGGCAGGAAATTCATCATCATCCAAGCGTATTACTTCTTCACCATCCTAACAGGACGGTTTGCATATAACTGCAGGGGCCGAGACCCAACGTGGTAAGGTGTTTCTGAACTTGAGGCTTAACCTTCAGTACGCTATCATCCCTCCTGCCAGTTGTTTTGACAATGCAAACATTTTGGACACTGGCATCATTAATGATACTTCACACTTAATTACATTTTTTTCTTCTTTAGGTTTTTCATAATGTTAAGTGCTACTATGATCTCTTTGTTTTCTTTAAAAAAAAAAATAGAGTTCTGTATGAACAGTAGCTTCGTTTAGACAGAAATTACCAACTCTGAATTCGTAAGAAGATTAGAAGATAAATATTAATAAGATTAGTCTATATGGGGAAATTAAAAGGACCTATGAATAACGTTGCTCTGTATAATTTAACACAGAGATCTATCATGCTATTAAGTGAATCTGATTATGTCTAATTTGCAAAACTGGAGAAAGTGAAATAATCAAACTGATTAATAAATGAAGTTGGGCAAGATTATCTGTTCCTAGCTACTTGTTCTGTTATACCAAAGTCTGGCATCTCCAGTACTGAAGTGCACAGCTGTCTCCTCCTCCTGCTACAAACATTTCAACTATGCTTACCCATGTTAAATAAAGATGAATATAATGTAAATACTACCAAAAAAAGCAAACTATGTAATGGTCCAGGTTGAAATACAGCTAGAATACTCCATTTAATTCAGTGGCGTTAATTCACAGGATTTTTCTAATGTATCCCAAGGTGCTTGAGAAGGGTTATGTGTGACTCTTCAGCACAGCCATTACAGGACAGGTCAATGGTAACAGTACCTGTAAGTCATCTCTTCAGAGCAGACATTCCCTGAATCACACAAGCTCAGGCATTAACTGACTAAATCCAGGCTAGCAGTAAAACAGACGGCCACCTATCCCTAGAAAACTGAGGAGTGTCTTAAAAGAAAGGGACATTTATTTCCTTTACAAGGTATTGACTGTTCCAGGCAACAATTAAAGTGTGCATAACTATAGCAGCAAGGAAAGTGAGAATTTTCCATTATCTTTATAATGAATTTTATTTCCTGAAGTTGGTTTGTATTTTATTTAATTTACTGACAGGCACAATCTTCAGTGATGCAATCTTTATGCTTCTAAAACTGAAGGAGTTATGCCAGTTACACCATATTATTTACTACAGGTTATTTACTAAGAGTTTCCCTTTCATAGAATTTATTTTCTGCATGAAAGCAAATGAAAATGTAAACCTTGAGGGAAGGAAACAAAATAGCTAAGAAAAATATTAGTTTCAGCTGCCATTAGTAATATCCTAGAATTGTAGCACTACCACGATCCCTCAAACACTCCAAGCAGGTCCATTTACTAAGGCCCATAGCAATGGGAGGGTCTTTAAGCTAGGGCAGAGCAGTCATATTACAGCCTTTTCTCTAAAAGGCCAGATTCACCCTTGCACACTTTTGGCACTTCTTCTGATTGGGAACTCCTGTAAACAGTCATCCCTTCAGCATGTTCACAAACCAAAGAGTTGGAGACTACACAAAAAGGCAAACATCTACCCACAATTGTCATTGTTCTTAGTAGGGACTCATGCTCTTCTAAGTGATAGTGATTCTCTTCACTCAGCACACATTGCATGCCTCGACATTTTATCTCATTCTTTTATGTAACACGTATGGACACTGGCCTCTATACTTTTTCTATTACCTATATAAATTCCAATTAAGAAGGCATCATAGGAGCTCATTTTTGTGTAAGACTGAATGGCACAATCTGAAAAAGATAGCTACATGCATATGTATATACACACACCCACTTTTTTTCCCTCAAATCAGATCTTTGGCTTTCTAAGACCCTGTCTACAAAGGCACAGAAGAGATCCTGCTTTGAGAGAAGTCTACTTCAAATGACACCCTTGTCTGTCTGTAGGAAACCTGCCTGGCTTGTTACAGGTGGTATTGAATGAGCGAGATGAGGCCAAGAAGGAAAATGGTGTCTTGCGGTGAAGGCAGTTGTTAAATGATGAAAACAGCAGGGGGAAAGGAAGGATTCAAAGATATATATGAAGATACATATATACAAATGAAACTTTTCACTGAGGGCCACAGAGTTCTTAGTGATATAGGTGCTGAAATTGTCAGTGGGCTGCTGCACAAGTGAGTCTTTGCTCCTGCAGAGCTTACTTAAAATATTTAACAGTAACTTTCTCTCACTAAATTATCCTGGAGACTCTACTGTATTAATATTAGTATTTTTCCCTTGTGCTTTGCATATCAGAAAATTAAATTCATTAAGCACTTCCATTTCATAATTGCTTAGTATCCTAGTAATTTCATGATTGCTTAGTACCCTAATAATTTGGCAACCTGCAAACATCTACGAAGAGTACTATAATCTCAGAATGTAGCAAATAGTGTTTGAATATTTTAGTAAGAGCCCACTTTCAGCTAATAACAGTCAGTTTAGAGTAATGCTGGTCACTTTTCCTGCGCTATGCACTCAACAAGGTGATAGAGCTATTACAGAGGGAAAAGAAATAGCAGTGAAAAACATCTGTGGCATGTGTAACTGAGGAGTTCTGCAGTGTACTGATCCTCTAAATTATATGCAGGAGTTGTCTATATTATTACTTAAGAGTATCTGGGTTTATAGGTGGTGCTCTGAGGTTGCAGGAAACTCTCATTATTTGCTCAAAAATGCTGAAGCTGAATGGGAGAGAAGGAGCGATGCAGGAGGCCGGTCACACTAGTCATGACCTAAACCATAGCCAGGTAGATTGTCTTTTTTTCTTCTTTTCAGTCAAACTAGACAAATTCTTTCTCACATTCTGATAGCATGCCTTATATAAAGTCCTTAAAAAAAGTCTAATCATCACATAAGAATTAAAGCTCTTTGGGATACATACCACGTTTTCTCATTTACTTAGGCTTTGTAGAGTGCTGGCTCAACGAGGCTTAGATCTTTACTGGCGTCTTTGAATGTCACAGCAGTACAAACAGAAAATGCAAACACAGTCACTGCATAAACATTAAGCATGCAAGTAGAAGAATGACCCTGGCAAAATGAAGCCCTATTAACTATCAACAGAGATGAGGAAAACCTACCACTCAAATTGAAAGGGTTCAACAGTTCCGAGTATCCCAACGGTTGCTGGATGCACATGACAAGATGAAAAACTCTGAGCAGAATGGAGCAGGAAACATGCAGCAGGCCATCAAAATAAATTCTCCAGAAACAAGAACAGGAGAGAAAGAATTACACCGCTAATTTGGAAGCAATGCCAGCAGTGAAACTGAAGGGAGGTGAATCTCCCTCATTGAAAGTATTGTTTACAAGCTCCATCATTTTGCCAACTTTGCTTCTGAGGAAAGATGCTCTTTCTGGGAGAAGATAAAACACAGATTTCTGGGGACATGACTGCAAAGGGTGGGGATAACTCAAAAGATTTTTTAAAACTTACATGTGTAATCATGGCCTTGTTGCAATTTGCAGTAGTAGCTTCACTGGTTTCCAAAGCATTAAGATTTCATGCAGTGATATGAGAATCCTCACTGATCCCTGAACGGTAATGCTCTAAACCTGGCAGAAAACCCCATACCCCTTCTCGAAGCAGGAGATCGATCTAGCCATAGATTGGACTACTCTGAGCCTGATTGCCATGCTGTGAAGAACAGACAATCATGGACAAAGAAAGCGTGCAGGAGCTGGCTGCTGCTGCAGCCATACCCGGCTTACAGGAAGAGGATACAGCCACGGGTGTTTCCCAGTCTGCCCAGGGTCTTAAAAGGAGGTCCTGATGTGGACTGCTCAGGTTTCCACATCTGACAAATTCTATGCTTCTCTCTCTTTCCCCATTCTGGTAAAGTTTTGCTTATTTAAATACATTTATATATTGTGTGCATAAGCCTAGTGCAGAAAACAAAATCTGTTCAGCACCTTTCTACCCAAAGAGTTTCAGGGGAGCCAAGAAATAGAGGAGCACTCTGCAAGCATCTAGTGAAAAGGAGGAATGAGAAATAAAAAGGACAAAATGGCAGGCATTAACGTTTGTTTTCATGAGTTATTTTACTAAGCTAAAGATATTTCTTATAGAAAGCGATACAATTATCATAGAGCAGAAAAGAACCATTTATGATAATGTATGAAATTATCACAAATCACCCACACATTCCTGGGTGAAGGCTCACTCTAATCAAAGCCAATAGCTTCCAGCATCAGGGTACAAAAGCAAAGAACCTAGAAAACTGAGGAGGGAGCTTTACGTAACTGCCTACTCCAAGATAGGAGCCGGGAGGAGCTGTTACGGGGTCACTGATGTGCTAGGAGACTGTGTTAGCTCTCAGTGCTCCATGCCCTCTTGCTACGAACTGAAACGAGAAAAGCTGTTAGCAAGGCTGGTGTTAGGTACAGCAGCGGGTGGCAGGGAGCAACAAGGTATTGCTAAAAAAATAAGCCGGTCACCACACAAAAACCAACAGCTTAAATCAGGTCGTGCTACCCAGCGAGCTTGAACAATCCCAAACTGGAGTCAAGCGTTAGCGCAGAGAGGGAAGAAACCAGCTGGCCTAATGCTTGTTTCAGCAGAGGAAAGAGCACTGCAAGCATAATACCTGAGGAACGCAGCAGCGCACGCTACTCTCTCTACCATGCTACAATCATACTGTTGCCTTTCAGTATAAATCTTGTTTGCCAAGCTAATTTAAGCATGCAAGCACGGAAGATTAACTGATTGCCATCAGAAAGTGTTGTTAATTGTCCTCAAGTTTCTAGACAACAGCTCGGCTAATGCGGTCGCAATGGTGACCCTCAATCTGAAACAGGCTTTGGTTGCTGCACGCCAAGCACCAGCAGAAAGACCACCCTTGTGAGTACTTCCAGAGCACCCAACCAGCATTCCTATTTTGCTGGTTTCCAGCTGGAGAGCTGAACTGAGTAATTTGAATAGCGATCCCCGGACACCAAACTTGATTCTGCTGCTGACAGCCAATGCCGAGCAGCAGAATATAAGACAAGACCGAGGGAGAGGGCAGAAGATACATAGTTTTTAATTTTTTTTTTCCTTGAGTCTTAAGCCTAGCTTTAGAAACCCAGACATTTCTCAGAAGATGGTGGCTTGGTGTCACAAACCTCACTGCACATTTTTAAAAGAAGCTTTAGTGCCTGCCTACAGAAGGATGCCACAGCTTTCATCACTGTTATCACTTCTCATCCTTTCCACTCACTTCTGCTTCACTGCTGAGGGAGCTGGTGAATAAATTAGTTCCATTTTCAAAACCGGGCTGTGTCATTTTTCTTGAGTGTTAGTTCCTAACGGTATTTTCCTTTTTGTGATACCACTATCAATTTCAGGCCCAATTCTGAAATCAGAGAAATACAGAAAAGCCCTCTTTACTGAAGTCAGTGAAGCAATAGAGATGTATAATCAGAATCACGCCTGTTAAATATAGAAGATCAAACTCTGCCTTTCCTCTGCGTCTCCTGAATACAAGGTACCAGATGGAGGATTTGGAGTGTAAAGAAATGCTCTGGTTCAAACGCAGCCCTGACAGAAGCAAAAATCCACCGAGTTTACGGAGCACCAGAGGTTAGTTTTGCTATTGAGACCCACGGATGTGGTTTCCAACATTCTGTTTGCAAATCCCTGGGCTTCACCTGACTGTTCTCAAGGGATTCACAAAACCTGCAAAAGATAGCTGAGGAAAGCTAGCAATGTTTGGGGAGAAGGTGTGTAAGAGTATGTGCAAATCAAAACAGGTCAACAATTTCTGATTGATTCCATTTCCTCACAATTTATCTAAAGGTAGCAGCTATAAGCAACAGCTATATATATAAAAATATTGTATTTATGTATTATTGTAACTATTTATATTTTTTTTATATATTTTATGCACTTAGAGTCATATATATTTATTCTGCTATTGTTTTTCCTTTGAGAGGGAGGCATATCCCTAACCCACTGGAAAGCAGTGTGGCAGTCATTCAAAGCGAGATCAATTCAGGATTATTACAGTACATCGCTACAAGCAATTCAGCGGTTTGATATTATAAAGCCATGCAGAGTTAAATTAATCTCTAGCCTCAAAAAAATGTTCAGTGCAATCAGGAGCTATAGCTTGGAGTCGCTGCCAAGTTCTATTCCCCAAAATGCTATTCCCTCCGACTTCAGTGATTCCACGTGACTTTCCTTCAGATTCACTCTGCCGTACCAGGGATCAACAGTGACTTTTCAAATCTGATCCAGTTTATAGTTTAGGCATTACACGGTCAACAAGTTAACTGCCAAAGGCCAATACAGAAGCAGAGATCTCCTTCCTCACTTTGATTTTTGTCAGAGAAATAGAGTATGAGGACATATCCTACTGCAATGTTGTCACATCGGAGATCATCAGTAGCAGCTTTTGTACAACTGTGGCATATGCTGGAAACTGCACATAGAGAAACAGCCATAAAATAAGACAATTTCAAAACGTAACATAGGGCATAAAAGCAGTTCACCAAAACAACGTTGGTTTAGTTCTCTGTGTGTTTTTTGTTTGTTTGTTTTTTTAATAAATGTCTCTCAAGAGCTACATGTAAACTTCCCACCACAAATGAAATGAGCTTTTTTGAAACTAAATCCATTATTTTACTCTCCATAATGAAGCTGGTACCAAATAGGTCTGACTGGACTAAAGCCTGTCATTTGAAGAAAAGTTGCAATATAACGACATTCACCAACAGCATTAGCTTTTCTTGGAAGCTACATCAGTCACAAAACTAAACGAGTTTTAGTTCAAACCCCCATCACACTGTTTTTCACAATTTCACTTGTATTTCTTTGCAGACAGGCAAGTCCACTAAAAAGTAAATGGGGTGAGGAATCTGACCCTGCTTTCCTGAGCGAGGACTTTATGCCAATGTTAGTCTAGAACAAAACCTAAAAAAATCTCCAATCCTCTTCAAATACCGATCATGTCTCCTCTGTCACTGACCTTGAGGATGACTGTCCTGATTTCAGCTGGGATAGAGTTAATTTTCTTCCTCGTAGCTGGTATAGGGCTGTGGTTTGGATTTAGCATGAGAATACTGTTGATAACAGCAACAACTAAAACATCAGTGTAAGTAGTGCTTACACTGAAAAGTCAAGGACTTTTCAGCTTCCCAGCGAGGAGATGCACAAGGAGATGGCAGGGGGCACAGCCAGGATAGCTGACCCAAACTGGCCAAAGGGCTATTCCATACCATATGACGTCATGCTCAGTATGTAAGTTGGGGGGACTTGGCTGGGGGGCAGGGATCACTGCTCCGGGACTGGCTGGGCATCGTTTGGCAGGTGGTGAGTGGTTGCATCTCTTGTTCTTCCTGAGTTTAATCTCTCTCTTCTTATTTTCCTTTTCATTACTGTTATTATTATTATTGTTATGTTTTATTTCAATTATTAAACTGTTCTTATCTCAACCCATAAGTGTTCTCACTTTTACTCTTCCAATTCTCTCCCCCAATCCACTGGGGGAGGCTGGGGAGTGAGCGAGTGGCTGTGTGGTGCTTAGTTGACGGTTGGGGTTAATCCATGATAATGACTCAGATAATTTTTGATGCAATCAATGCTTTTTATGCTGTCAAATGTAATGACAGCATAGCTACAGTGATGATATTTGCTGAGGGGTGATGGGAGATTTGATTTGCTGAGACAGACACATTCCTACCGCACACCAGCCTGGAATCAGAGTAGGTCGTATGAGCAAAGTAAACTTTCCAAATCACACATGCAGCAAGAAATAGCAGACAGAGGACAAACTCTTAGTGAAACTTTGTTCACAAAACCAATATAAGCCCACAGTCAAAGCTGCGTTACATGCTGCAGCTGAAGACTACAAGAGCAATTTGCCATCCAATCCTGAAACAGACCTAAAAGGCAAAAACCTACTACACTGATAACATCAACTGAGGGAGTACACACAGATGAATCCCCGGTTCAGTCATTTCCTATGCCCACTGGGTCTTCTGTAGGGGAGCCAAGGTTCACCTCTGTGTACTTCACATACTCGTTTCCAAAAGGTTATGTTGAAATCTGACAAGTTCAAAAGTGAAAACAATCTGAAATCCACATTTTCCTCAGGCTTGATTGTGACTGTCATTACATTGCCAAGAAACTTTAGTTTTAAAGCAGCATAAGCAATGCCAGTTAGAATAATTGCAAAGGTATTAGCAAGGCCACAGACAACTTCTGAGGAGAAAAAAGATACTGATATTGACAAATGGTTAAGTTTGTCAGTCAAATTTAGACTTTGCATCTTGTATAATCCAGCACATACTGACCCAATCAGCACATAAAATGGCATGTGACAACCTGTAAGGACGCATGTGATTGATTGCTGTGATATGCTGGAAAATGGAGGATTTTTCGGAGTGTTACATATGCCGTAAGTCTGAACTGCCAAACTTCTTAGTCCCTGGCAACTTCATTTTCTTTTGAACCTCAGAAGGTGTTCTGTTATGTACGTCATTTGTTAATTAGAATACTTTCATACAGTTCCCCTTCTCAAATGTATTATGCAAAAATCTGCATAGCTACTCACGCTGTAGTGCACCTGAAAAATGCAACTGGTTATCATTCAACAGCATCTTTTTCAGGTAGTAATGTGTAGTTGTGGTCATTGACTTCTACAGTCAATCCTAAGGAGAAAGGCTTTCCTTGAACTATTACTAGAGTCTTGTCTAAGCGTCAGTACAACAGTAAGTGTGTGCCTCGGAAGAAATCCCCATTTAATGGTTTCTCTGTAGGTACACTGTTTAAATAGTGGTTTATACGTATTTCCATTCCTTCTATAAGACACTGACCTTAAATTATCAAGCAAACATTTGCTGCTTATAACAGAATTTGAAACAAATGTAAAGAATAAACTGTTGGAGGATTTCAGCAAAACAGCACCGAGTTCCAATTAAGACAAACTAATCAAAATGACTGCATTTGCCTTATTATGTCTTCCCACTTGAAAAAGCTGCCTCATAGGAGAGCGTAGAGAAGACAGAGTCAAAGTCGTCTCACAGGCATGCAGCTAAAGATCAGGGATCAATAGGCACCAGGTGTAAGAAGGAAATTATCTTTTTTCACCAGAGAGTGGTCAAACACCGGAGCAGGAGTCCAGAGCGGCTGAGGAATCTCCAACCTTGGAGACATTCAAAGCTCATCTGGACAAGGGCCTGAGCAACCTGATCTACTTGGACTGCTTTGAGCAAGGGGTTGGACTAGGGGTCCCCAGAAGCCTCTTTCAAGCTCAATTATTCTATGATTCTAAGTAGAGGTGGGAATAGGAATACAGAGAAAGAATATATTGATTCCTTTATTCCCTCTCCCCAGTAGGCACCTGAAACTAGTATATAGAAATGGACTGCCTCCTTCCAGAGCAGGTTTGAGTCAAGTTGCAAAACTATTTTCTACCCCAAATACTTTTATAAAATGTACATATGTGAGGATGGGGAGGAAAAAAAGGACAGGACAAAGTCTGTCCATTGTTAGCATTGAAGTAAGAATGCTTACACGAGACTGCAGCTCCCACTGAAGTGAAATCAGAGGACAGAAATGGAAAGAAAATGTCTTGGGGAAAAAAAATCTGGTGGAAATCTGATGAGAGTAGATGGGTAGTATAAAGAAAACAGTTACAGGATAGCTACTAATACATGAAGAAGTCTTTCTGGATTAGCTTTTATACAAGGGAAAAAACCATACCTCCTCTTATATGACTACAGAAATATACCAGAGATGGACAAAAGCGTCTGCAAAACAACAACATTTTAAACTGGATTCTCAGTGCGAATTGGAACATTGTCGTCCTAATCAAGACTGCCTAAGGACCAGCCTTGAAATATCATCAATTGCCTATGAGTAGAGAGAAATGCTTCTCAGGATTTTAAAAGCCCCATTGTATGAAATATGGCTCCTCAAACACTTTCAAAATAGGCTCCAAAATCATGTAGATCTTTTAGAAGTATTTTATGTGCTCCTGAAATACAGGCAGAAGGAATACTTCTAGCACTACCATTCATACTTACTTGGACAATTTTTTCAAAAGATAGGTGATTTGTAAAAAGAGCTAGAACACAGTACGAAGGAAAAAGGCTAAAACACATTTCTTTGATAGAACATATTCCTTCAGGATAACACTGTCTTTCCAAGGATAAAGGAATAAATACAGTACCTATGACTGGGAAAAAGTAAATGAAAAGAGAAGGTAGCTTCAGCTTCATTTAAAAATCAGTGCTCTACCTTTGCTGTTTCTGGCGTGGAGGAATAAGGACTTCTACGTATGGCTTCTCAAAACAACAGAATGGAGATTTAAGCTCAAGTCAACAGCACATCAGAGATCTTTCTAAAATAAAGACCAAACTAAAGCAGGGGGGGATTTTTAGCTTAGTTTTGCTGGGACTAGTTTCCTCCGTTTTCTCTTCCAGCAATTTCTTTTCCTGTCCTTCTCTCATTTTTCAGCATCCTAAAATGAATATAAGCACTAAATATGACTTGCAGGTATAATGAAAGTATAACTTCAAATAATACAGCTACTTTCTACAAATACGATGCCTGTCCTATGCCTTCAATTTAAAAAAATTAAAATTAGTATCTGACAGCAAATGAATGAGCCGACAGAACATACGCTCCTGGTCTTAAACAAGAGATGGTGGCAGAAAAGACAAACACCTTCCTCATTAAAGTAACTCTGGCACCATGACTGGATTACTCTGTTTGTAAAGATAGTGTTTACTTGCTGCATAAGGAAAGAACTTACTTGCACTCCAAGTAAAGAACCTGACAAGCCACAGTCTGTTCCCTACAGCTACCCAGCAACAGGCCTCAGCTCACCCATATTACAGGCACATCAAATAACTCTCAATATATTAAAAAAAAAAGCAACTTTCAGCCCCAGTTGAAATAATATGGCTTAATCCGTAGACTCTCCCCTGTATAATCTAGCTGAGACCAAATAAACAAAAAATAGCCACAGAATTGATTTTCTCCTGCTGTTGCTTCTTCAGAGCTATTGTCCTTTTAGTCAGTTTTGTAACACCTCCAGAGGCCTGAGCAGCACATTCCTTTCCCAGCAAGACCTCTTCAGAAATCAATAGCACCTATTCAAGGGATTTATAGTGTGATTCTGCAAAATCCTTGCACAGTGGCTTGCATAACTTGTTAGGGAAACTGTGTGCAGCGTTATCTTTACAAGTGCTCTTCTAGGATTTTAAAAAAAAAAAAAGTGAATGAAGGGATGGTAGCACAAGTAGCACACAAATATCTAATGAACCGATGTAAGATTTTAAGATAATATTTAGAATGACATGCTGGAGGGGAAAATTCTTGCCTCTCCAGCTTCAGGAAAGGTACTGCTACATAAAGGCAGAAGACCACTTAATGTGACTGGGAGTACTGGATTCTTTATTGTTTTAAGTTCAGTGCCGCTATATCAGGGGAAGGATGACAGAACACTAAGATTTCTGATCAATAGCTGTCATCAGCAAATTCTCAGTGTGATGCAACTGGAAGTGTTGAACCTGGCAATAAAACATTTAATAATTTGCTCTACTGAAGAATGAAGCATGACCCAAGCACAGCAAAGTCACAGTTAAACCCCAATTAGAGTAAGTATGTATATCATCTTTAGTTCATAGGTCTGCCTGCAGCACTTGGAAATTTCTTCCCCATCCCAGAGCTCTTACTGCTCTGCCTCCCTCTGATTGCTGATAGTATATACAATAACTGTTAATTAATTAATGTTCACTGTGCAACTGAATAATTCCAACACTTTGAGGACAGGAGCTGTGCTTTTAGGTTATCTTTCAGAGGTAGGTGTGATTTCCTCGTTGCTGTGAAGACAAGTGATCAAGTGCTGATTTGGGGCACGCAAACCGCGGGGTAGGCAGTATGAACTATCTCAGAGAGTGCAGAACAGGCAGCTCTGAACAAAATTCTTCCCTTTTTCCTCAGAACTCTTTCCCCCAGTAATCAAACACAACCAGAGAGTTCACAGAGATCCATTTGTGAAAGTAAAGTACTAAATAATCCGACAGCAAAACCTTTGACAAAACCAAATTTAGGATTACCTTACACTGATAACATTGTGTTCTCTACTAGTAAGATTCAGAGAGAAGAAATTCTCTTTCCCTAAAGGCAAAGAGTTTGCTTGCAAACAAGACAATGCAGCTGAGTGTGAGAGCATCCCAAGTTTGCCATAGCTTTGAGATGGAGCTGCCCAAATATTTCCAGATACAAGCTTCTGAAGGAGGATTGCAAGATTATTAAACACAGGAAAAGCCAAACTTCACTACAGCAACAGTTCTGGTATTTCATCTTTAAACAGAAAAACTCAAAGTGACTGTGAAAGACAGAAAAGTAAACCAAAAGATCTGTACGCAACTCACTCTCTGCTTATTGCGTCCTCAAGACAGGTCGCTGTTTCAAGCCAAATGAGTGATAGCGCAAGGTCTGCCCAGTCCCCTTCGGTCCCAGGAATTTCTTCCTCCTACTGATGGGGCCAACCTCTGCTGGTCCCACCTGAGCTGCCGGCTCCCAGCACGGAGCTGCGGCTCCCTTGCCTGCCACCTCCTTCCTTTGAGCAGGATCACTAGTTCACTAAGGAAAGCTCAGACCTTGAAGAATTTGCATGTATTTGGGAACCAAGCAGGGAAAAAAAAACCAACCCCCACCGCTCCACAAAAAAAACCCCAACTGCAGCCATTGCCCATCGTCTCAAGTATTTTTAGGAAGCATTTGGTTTAGAAAACCAAACTATCATTACAAAGTATTAACGGAAAGAAGAAAAATCTTTCTTTGGACAAAGAATATTTTAAGGGATAGTCACAGTCAGAGTAAGAAGGCAGTATGTATGTATTTCTGATAGTAGTTTCTTGTGCCCAGTGGCCATACTGATCTAACTTTTCAATCTTTATTGTTCCTCCCCCATCTCATTTGTTAAATTTTACTGATAGAACTAATCATTAATTCACTTCAGATCATTATCTGGAAACTATTTTAATGCAGCAAAAAACCCTCCAGGGGATTGAAAAGCATGTTATTCCAAGAGTTTCTTTAATTATGAGAAAAGTAACAAGGATAACTCAAAGAAACCACTAGCCTGAGATGTTACAATAACAAATTAATAGTCTGCATTCAGAAATATACAATATATTGATCTTTGTTTAAGTATTAGCATCCAGGGAACTAAAGCACATTAAAGTAAATCATTATTTACTTCTCTTGCAGAATCCTTAAAGAAGGAAAAATTATTAATATTCTTTGTTTCAGAAGTATTTTTAATTATATTTAACATTTTGGGACTATCCCCACATGGATGCATTCCAAAGCACTAAAACATCATAGTGAAATATAGTGGAAAGTGAAAATTAAAAATAGAGAATTAGACATGTAAAGGCACCGAGTACTGCATTCTTCTTTCGTACTCCGTTATGCTAACAAAACAGTTACTGGATGTAATTTTACTCTCTCATACAAAGACTGCACAGGCGTGCATTTCTTAATCTCCCCATATTCCTATGGTGGATGGAACAGAAAGGCTTGTGTAGAACAGCATGGCAGGAAATAATATTATGGAGATGATTTTAAGGAGAGAGAAGAGTGGAGTAATTGCAATTTGTCCCTTAATAGTTGCACTTGCCTTCACAAAGGAAATCTTTAAAATTCAGTATGTGGCTTATTTGATGGTGTTGAAAAGTAATGAACTGTAATAATATGTGAATAATATATTTGACATAGCCAGGGGTTCAATCAAAACTAAACTACTGGCTACACCACTTAGTAAACATTCTGTATATATCCAAGAGAATTCACTCATTTAGTTCATTACCTAATCAACAAAACTCTCAAAGAATGAAATGAGTATAAATAAGAGAACAAATCATGCAAATGTAACATGAGGGAAATGCACACACCTATTCAGTAAATGGAGACTATTTTTTTAAAGTCATATACAACCAACCATAGCTACCCTCTTTGTTAAGTCCTTTTGTTTGCTCAGTTTTGTTTAGGGTACTTTTGCGCAATGAAGTTGAAACAAGCTATTTAATAAAGATTTTCATAATCTTGATTTTTTTTCTTGTTATGTTTGCTATAGAAAAGAGCAGGGAGATATTACCAATGTACTGGAGTTCTGTTCTTTACAGCCAACATTATTCTGGCTACCAGTTAGAGCTATAAAAACATGTGCACACATAGACTCGCTGGCTGGCAAGAAAAGCAAAGCATAGCGACTCAATCTTTTCTGAGATAATACGATACAAAACAGGTCTTGAAAGGAGCTCAAGAGATCATCAGGTTTATCTCCTAGCATCAGAAGGAGGGCTGGGAGAAACCGTCTGTGCTGTACATTTATCTAGCCTCCTCTTAAAGGCCTCAGGAGATGGAAGTACCTCAAGTGTCACTGGAAACCCATTCCCAACCTATTCCCAATGGGAATGGACTTCAATAATCTTAGAATCATAGAATAGTTTGGGTTGGAAAGGACCTTTAAAGGTCATCCAGTCAAACCCCTCTGCCACAGGGCGGGGGGCCAGCTAATGAGGTTGCTCAGAGCCCCGTCCAACCTGACCTTGAATGTTCCCAGAGATGGGGCCTCCACCACCTCTCTGGGCAACCTGTGCCAGGGTTTCACCACCCTCACTGTAAAAAATTTCTTCTTTATAGCTAGTCTAAATCTACCCTCTTTTAGTTTAAAACTGTCACCCCTCGTCCTGTCGCAACAGGCCCTGCTAAAAAGTCTGTCCCCGTCTTTCTTCTAAGCCCCCTTTAAGTACTGAAAGGCCGCAATAAGGCCCCCCTGGAGCCTTCTCTTCTCCAGGCTGAACAACCCCAACTCTCTCAGCCTTTCTTCATAGCAGAGCTGTTCCATCCCCCTGATCATTTTCATGGCCTCCTCTGGACCCGCTCCAACAGGTCCGTGTCTGTCCTGTGCTGAGGACCCCCGAGCTGGAGGCAGCACTGCAGGGGGGTCTCACCAGAGCAGAGCAGAGGGGCAGAATCCCCTCCTCGACCTGCTGCCCACGCTGCTGGTGATGCAGCCCAGGACACGGTTGGCCTTCTGGGCTGCGAGCGCACATTGCCGGCTCATGTCCAGCTTTTCATCCACCAGTACCCCAAGTCCTTCTCGGCAGGGCTGCTCCCCATCCCTCCATCCCCCAGCCTGTGTTGATTCCGGTGGTTGTCCTGACCCAGGTGCAGGACCTTGCACTTGGCCTGGTTGAACCTCATGAGGTTCACACAGGCACACTTCTCGAGCTTGTCCAGGTCCCTCTGGATGGCATCCCCTCCCTCAGGCGTGTCAACCACTCCACTCAGCTTGGTGTCATCTGCAAACTGGCTGAGGGTGCACTCGATCCCACTATGTCGCTGGTGAAGACATTAAACAGTACCGGTCCCAGTACGGACCCCTGAGGGACACCACTCATCACCGATCTCCATCTGGACATTGAGCCATTGACCACTACCCTCTGGGTGCGACCGTCCAACTAATTCCTCGCTCACCGGACAGTCCACCCATCAAATCCATATCTGTCCAGTTTAGAGAGAAGGATGTTGTGGGGGACCGTGTCAAAGGCCTTACAGAGGTCCAGACAGAGGACATCGGCAGCCCTTCCCATGTCCACTGATGTAGTCACCCCATCATAGAAGGCCACTAGGTTGGTCAGGCAGGACTTGCCCTTGGTGAAGCCATGCTGGCTGTCTCAAAACACCTCCCTGCCCTCCATGTGCCTCAGCACAGCTTCCAGGAGGATCTGGAAGATCCAGAGGAGACACGGACTGGCCTGTAGTTCCCCAGGTCTTCCTTTTTTCCCTTTTTAAAAATGGAGGTTATGTTTCCCCTTTTCCAGTCAGTGGGAACTTCACCAGTCTGCCACAACTTCTCAGAGATGATGGATAGTGGCTTACCTTGTTACTGGAAAGTACCTAGTCTCTAAATCCACCTTGCTGCTCTGCTTCCAACCATTTATGTACAGCTACCACAGAGTTTCCACCTCTGTCCCACACTGTTTTTACAGATGCCACGTCTCCTTAGCTTGCTTATGAGAAGGCCACAGGAAACAGTGTCAGAGCTTTCACTGAAATGAAGCTACAGCATCTTACATTTACTGTTTCTTCTGCAGCCACAAGGTCTATTAATCTGTCATTGTCAGTTTGACATGATTTCTTTTTGACAAATCCACACTGGCTGCTACTTACCACTGTATTATTTTTTAGTGCTTGCAAGGCCTGAACAGTATTTTTCTGAAAATGGAAGTTAGGTTGGCTATTCTGTCCTGGTCATATCTATTTTGTTTTTCATTCTTTTTCTCCTCTTTTTTCCTCCTCCTTTTTCTGTGATGGGGTTCATGCTGACATTTTTCAGCCTTCTAAAACTTCATGTTTCTTTTTTTTTAAGGGCCTAACTCCAGAACATGACCATAAAAATCAACTAAAGCAAAATAACAAAACCTCAAAATATCAGTTCCAACCCCCAGCTAGCTGCATTTCCTTCAAACAATTCTTCTCTAAAGTATACGTCAGCAAGCATCCCTTTTAAAGGGCCTACTATGCAAGCCATCTGGATTAATATTTAAACTACATTAAGCTGCAAGATAGCACATGTCTAAGTGCTTAGTGCACCATCTTATGAGGGAAGATGCATTTCCGTCGTCCTTTATGTCAACATCCATCACAGACAACAACATGCCATTAGTTCCAATTATACACAACAGAAACACAGAAATGCAGTATTTTATAGTCTATTACTCCCTTTGAATACATAGTACAGCTAAAAGAGTTTCTGACAATGCCACTTCCAACTTAAGCATCAGCCATGCTAAATCCTACTTTTAACCCCAGATAACATTAGATCATACCGTCCTAGAGTCGGTTTGATCAGAAAGAGTCCTACAGTGTCACTAACAAAAGAGATTTATCATTAGCAACAGTGATTTGGTTTCAAGACCCCAGAAGTCACTGGAAATACACACTTATATCCACAAATAATCAAAGACTTTTCTACTTCTATTGTTCCCATTGAAGTGACAGTACCAGACAGCTACAGGGATACTAGAGAGAGTGAAAGCAGAGCAAAATGGTCTCTTGCTATAAATGACTGACTCACAGTATTACTGCTTCCCATTAGAATATTTTACATTTTTAAACCAATTTATATTATTTCCACTGATGAGTGCATCACTACAATTGAAAACGCTTAAATCACAATGTTTAAAAATAACTTGTAAAGAAGGCAGAAAAAAAGGTGTTTGTTGTTGTTTGTTTTTTTTTTTTTAAAAATGGTTGTTTCCCAGCAAAGACAAAGATATACTAGTCTATACAACTCTCAGAAAGCTATTTAAACTCCTGGAGTTTAAGTCAAGAAGCATGCAAACTGCTGCACTGTAAGCAGGGGGTTAGCCACAAGGATAAAGTGAACACTGTGTTTCCCTATGTTCAAGCATCCTGTACCCTCTTGCAGTTGACTAGATTCTTGCCCAGGGCAAAGTCTAAATTCTTCTCAAAGCTTTGGAAGAAAAGACTTCAAAATAGCTTACTGCCTTAATGATTTTTTTTTTTACATGAAAGAAGCCATTCCAAGACATGAAACAACATAAAATATTATATTAAAGGAGTTTAAAGACCAACATGTCTCAGGAAAAGGGAAACCTAAACACTCACTAAAAACGCTAATATAAGCAGAGATACACAGCAAGTCATTTTCTGCCAGAATCTCTGTAAACCAAAACAAGCTTCACAGCTGTGTAAAGATCTTGATTAAGCCATGGGGAACAAGGTGAAGTGTTGCAGTGAAAGATTAGTTCCTTTGTGTAGTTATACCAATAACAATTGAAGCTGTGCCTCACTGTGCACAGACGATGCTGCTTTGACAGAACCAAGCATGGAATTTATTAGGGGCTTAGTAAAATGCCAGTCAAAAACAAAGTGACAACATCTAAGTGACAGTCAGGAGATTCAGCTCACTGCTGAATGCTGGGGAGTGATGAAACTACATGCAACTTGAGATGGTGTATTTTGATTATGAAATGAAAAAAAATCCAGAAAACATGACAAACTAACACGCCTTGGATAATATCATCTTACATCAATGTCATAAACTAAAAAGGAGTTGAAAGACATGTACCAAGACATGTACCGAGGCAGCAAACCACACCAAGACTAGCATATCAGAGCAATTTGACTGGTCTATTGAATATGATGTTAGGATCCTAGCAAGGCAATGAGCTTCAGAGGAGACAAATTGAAAGGCTCAAAAAAAGGGTATTATCTCAGAACTTTATTTCTTTCCTATAGTTTCATAATACAGGAGAAAGTGAATAACAAAGGACTACTGAAGGAAAGATTTGAAGAGGTAGTAAGTGCTGAAGATGTATGAGGACACTTGGGTTAGCAAGATGCTTTACTGATGACCAAAGAAATTTTGATCTATGAGGGCTCCATGAAGTTTAGTAAATGATCGGTGATCTGATCCAGGCATTAGTTTCTTCCACTTCTAGCTATGAGTGGAAAAGGAAAATCTGCTCATATACATATCCAAATCCTGAAGGCCTCCAACAATAATGAATCGTTCTACATTGCTTTTTAGAATGGGTTGTTTTCATGCTGAATTTTATCTCCCTCCCCCAACACACACTCTTTCATCTGTTAAGCTACTAGGAAATAGTTGCACAGACTTTCCTTTTATTGAACAAAACCCACCTCCATCCAGCATGCTCAAATTCCCTGATAAAAATGGGCCATTTGTAAAGAAGTCAACCCAGAAAGTTTCTGCAGATTACAAGAAACTGAAAGGGGTGATTAAAATGGAGATTGCCATATGGCCTCTACCCTGCACATTAATAAGCTTGTTTGTACACAGCATAACATAAAGGATGCATAATGGCATTACTTTCTTCTTCATCTTCTCTCTCCTGCCTACTCACTTTCCTTGCATCTATTTGATTTTATGACACCTTTTAAAATCTAAAGTAGTAACTTACCTATTCCCCTTCTGTCAATGTTCAGTGTTGATTCGGTGCTAGCCAGCAGTGACATTTTTTTGCCTGCCAACAATACTTTTTACACTGCAGACCTAACTATGCTAGCCCAAAGCTGCCAAGCACCGAAAGCAGGAAGCTTTAAGATATGCTATGGAGACAAAATACAGACAGCAAATCCAGGTCCCATTAACTTTGTATTTCTTAAATCCTGAATTTATGTGATGGGTACAGCACTTGAAAAACAGAAGGGCCGAGACATGACCCAGTGCCCTGACCCTGTGACTCTTCACTGGTCAATGCGGGGGAAGGGGTTCCTCACACGGCTTTGTAGGAGTCATCGATGGCCTAACCTGCCCTGTTAAATGCAGCTCTGAAAAACCTCTTGGGTATTAATCTTATACTTAGCACAGCAGTCCAGTGTTCTCATCTACTCTGCCTGTGAAGATGCTAGAGATGAAAGAGTAATCTGGCTAAATATTTCTATGAAGGATAAGGGACAAGGTCCAGGGACAATATTTTATCTTAAGCTGGATGCTGGTATTAAATACAGTTTGTGTAAACTCTACAGAAAATATCTTTCCAAAACTTGAATTGAAGCAATGACAACGAGTGCAGGGACCCAATGCCAATGGGGATATTCACTGGAGAGTTTTGACATTCTTACTGGAGAACATCAGCTTCAATGGGAGGGTTCATTATGATAAATTTAAACAAAAAACCTCAGTAAACCTCTTTTTCAGGCCTGTGATGTAGCTTTCAGTCACTCACAACCTTGACATCAAACCTAACTAGTCAAGAACAAAAGACAGCCGTTATTGCTCTCCTTTAAGAAAGTACACTACCATTTATCAGATATTGACAGCTCCGCCCCTCTCCTGCATTTATTTTTTGAAATCTTACCTTTTTCAGATTGCATCTCACAAAAAGTATTAACAGCACCCTGCAGATCTACAAAATACAACATTATTTTTCTAAAGAATACAGGATTACAAATGCATTATAAAATAACCAGAATACATTAATAAATACTACAGTTATTCCAAGATTGTGTTCAAGCACAAGAAAACACATGACTTGCCAAGATTTTTTTTAAAATACTTAATTAATATTTAATTGTCTATGTAAAAGAAACAAAAATTGTCAGTCAACTAGAGATCCTCAGGGACACTTAGATGCTGGAATCATCACGTAATTATAGATGCTTGAAGATTTGACGGCATATTATGTAATCTCCCAAGCCAAACGCTACGATTAGAAGATCTTTTTTCTCTCCTCAGCTGCCTAACCTATTGTACAACCACGGCAGGTTGCTATTATCCCACATAGCCAAAACAAAACAAACAAAGTCTAAACCCCAATTCATTCTACTCAGCCCTCTACTTCCAACGGGCTTCCCACAATCCATTGAAAAGGAGCAGATGTAATACTGCCCCAAAATGAACCAAACTATTTCTCAGTTTTGAAGGCTGATGCTTGCAGCAGTAGATCTGGACTGGTGGGAATCTTCACCAGTTCTGCCACATTTGCTTCCTCCCCTTCTAAGGAGGGCTTTTCCTAAGAGCAAAATGATTCAGTTGGCAAACACTTTCACACCCCCTTTTCCAAACCCGAATGTCCCCATACACCCACCACTGTCACGGCCTAGCGAGCATGTTGGCTGTCGGTCGGACACACAAACATACACACAAAGAAAACAGTCGCTGTGACTCAGTTTTCCAGAATGTACACTTGAATCATTTTTACAAGAAACTACTGTTGAAATACTATGATGAGCAAAGGATCCCCAATAGGTGTTGACTTGGCTCCAAAAATAAAGTTAATTCTGCGTCAAAGCTTCTGTTGGCACAATGCAGCAACTGTGGAAATAGGAACAGTTGCTAAATTTTAACCCCCAGCTTAATTATCTAAACAAAATGTAACGAATACATGATGAAGACAATATTATGCAGTAATCATTATTCTTTCCTCCTCCTTTTTCCATGTTCACACTAGGGATATTCAACAGTCATGGCATTAACCAACTTGAAAGAACAGTATTGAGGAGAATAATTTAATAATTGAAAAAAATCCCACCAACAAACAGACAACAGAAATATACAATATGATAATGGATTTGAAAGATTTAGCATATTTTCCTGCAGAATTTAAACTCTGATTTTGTCAAAGACACTTTAACATTACAAGTCATATAAACATACGCAGCTCCTCTAAGTTTACGTGAGGATAAAAGAAAGTTCAATTTCCAAAAATAAAGTAAACCCCTTTCATTTTCTAGCCCAAGTACTTTCTCCCTTTCTTGAACATTCCAGAGGCCCAATGGACATTGAACTGTTATGAAGAAAGAAGGTACCGAACATGAACTTGACAGGAATAGCTACGGTCTGCCTTGAAAGAAAAAGCATTTACTGAATAGCTAAAAATTAAGACAAGTTCCGCAATTAAAGCAACCATGTATTTTTGAACTGTGCTTTCATCATTTTTTGATGAATCTGTTTTAGAAGCTACGGCCATTACACTTGTCTTAATGTATTTTAGAAAGAGAAAAAAACCTCATTACTTTTTCAGGGGTGTTTTCTAATTTAGTTATCAATTGTCATTAAAGCATCTGCATTGGCAGTAACTCCAGTGAGGAACTCCTGTTGGCGACAACCATGCAATCTCCCTCTCCTCTTCAAATAGGAAACTTTTCTAGAAAAGTTGGGATCATTATAGAATCAAATTCTGCCTTCAGTACTACCTGTAAATTACCTTGCACCTGCATGCAATGCACATTTTAGAGGATGTGCAGTGATATGCCTTCAGCGCAATTCAGGGGGAAAAAAGGAAAAAGGAATACAAGGACTCTTATTTTGGAAACAGGAGTTTTCACTGAAATTCCCATTTTAAATAAAGGTTGTGTTTGGGGTTTTGTTCTTGTTGTTTGTTTGGTGAAAAAATACTTTTTCACTTTGCAAGAAAATTAAGCTTTAGTAAACTACATATAGACCATAGCTGCCTTTAATGGAATCCACAAATGAAAAAGAAGGAAGCCGCCATTTCAAGATTAGCCACAGCAATGAGGGCCATGCCGAACAGCCGCATGGACCAAGCCTGAGAAACACTCCTTACTGTAATTAGGAACAATAGGTTTTACAAGCTTACTGTCTTTTTTCCACCAGAGCACCAGTTCATTTGTTCAAGTTTAATAGTTTATTATACCCTTAATTATAACAGTCTTTCCCATACCACTTCAACTTTGTAAAATTATCTCGTAAGGTGGGTGACTGAAATATTTACTCACAGAGAAAACACTGCCTGAATGAGATTTGGGAATTTATCGCTGTATAAATGAGGTCATGAAAGTCTCAAGAGCTCCCTGCAGGATGACTTTATAGTAGAACTGCAATTTTGGAATATACATGCGGGTGATAATTCTAAAGCCACAGAACAGTAGACCCGAAAGACTGACATGGGATTTTGATGGAAGAAGCTGGTGAATTTACTAGAAAATAAACAGAAATAAACTGCATGCAGATTAGCTGTAATTACTCAAGGTACCAAGAGAATGTATTTTTGAACCACATTATGACAGAAACGTTTGTCTAAACATGTGGATACTTATAAACAAATATTTGAACAGCCTTCTTCAGACACCAACTTTCAATACAGTAAACCTTGAGGTTTGCTTTTCCATCTCAGAAAGCCAGCTGGAGTACAGACAATGACTCCACGTAAAGCATAAGCTCACAATTATAAAAGTGTTCTGCTTTTGCTATTGCTAAAGAGTCACAGGAATTCATTTCTCAACTTACAGAAATCTCAGCATAAGAAATTCATGCAGCAAGGTAACGGATCTGGATTTGTGTGACATCCCCAAGAGAGAGCACTTGCAGACAGGCCCTTCTAATCATGCTTTAGAGAGCAAATATCCTTATAACATCTCATTTCTTTCACTGCAGGCACTGCTGCTTCTGAGACTCAACAAGACTGGAGGAACATGTCCTGAAGCCACCAAGGGTTTTCCAGGCAAAGCAGCTTGGCCTCTTCTCTGTATCTGAATGTGTGGGGTTTTTTCCCCTCCATCAAGACGATATGCCTCAATTACATGATTATTTACACTTGTAAGAAAATGAACACAAACCTTCACACTGCAGGTTTGATCTTAAGGAATCCCTGTCATCTCTTCACCATTCAAGAATAACTTGTCCCCAACTGGAACAAATCCTCTGCAGGGAAAGTTCATCTCGTTATCTGACAGTAGGCCTCAAATGCCAGCTAAAGTTACCTTCCAGCCCCTTTCACATGCCTGTGAAAACTTCTGCGTCATCCTAATCGAATCACACTCCATGCAGATTAAGACAATTGACTCTAAAAATCTGAGTAGTGTTCCTTTTTAGTTAGTGAGCTCCCACTCTTTTTTGGGTTTTTTTGCATGCGATAGGTTTCCTTCTGGGATAATGTTCCAAGGAAAAGCAGAGAGGTATAGAGAAATAAAGGATAAAAGCAACATGGAGAAGGAAGAATTGATAGAAAAAAAGTGACAGCAGACAAGAAGGCAGAAATACATACCTTCGAATTCCAAGCAATCTGCTGTCACTGGACAGGAGCTCATTACTGCTTGCTTGATGCTCAGCTCAGCCTCTCTCTCATAAACGTGTTTTCTTCTTGTGTTCATTTTTGCAAGCACACCAAAGTAGCAGACCTCATTGCCCTGCTGAAAGCAATCAAACAGAGATAAGTAAGTGCCTTTCCAGAACAACACAACAACAAATGCTGGGGGGCAGAAACGAATTAATACAGCCTTCAAATACTTGGAATAAGTTAAGGACTGTGAGGAGAAAACTAAGGGGGATCTATATTGCTATCTTCAGCTACCCAGTGGAAAGGACAGAGTTGGACTCTTCTCAGAGGGCGTTAACAGACGAAATGTAGAAAGGGAAATTGTGGCTTGAGCATAACGGGAAAAAAAAGTCCCCAGGGAGGGCACTGGGACTAGTTTGCCCAGGGGCGTAGTAGAGTATCCAACCCTGGAAATATTCAAAATTCAGCTGGACAAAACCCGGAACAACCCAGTCTACATTTGAAATTAGCTCTGTTCTGAGCAAAAGACTGAACCTCATGACCTTCAGAGGTCACTTAAACCTTAACCTTTGTGACCTGAATGGGATGCTTTATACTCCTGATGGAGGGCTAGCCCCGGTGTTTTCTGTGTTGCAGGCAAGTTGCATTCGAGGGAACAAACTCCTATCTTCAGAACAAACTAGGTGGTCCTTCCTGAAGCAGCATCAGGTTTATGCATCTCCTCTCTCTTCCTGTCTGTCCCTCCTCCTCCCTCTTTCTTGCTGTCTCTCTCATGCCTATAACAAGGAAATGAGTTTGCCTCTCAACACCTAGATGTCTTTTCTGCTCTGGGGGGGTGAATGTCATTCCAATGGATTGCTCTAATTCTTCATCCCTCTCGCAGAAAGAAATGTTGTTGCAATAAATACCAGTACATGTGTTCATTAGTCAAAATGCACAAGGTCATTGAATGCAGTAACCCAATGACTGAGGGACAGAAACTACATATTCTACTGCTGCTGTTCCACTGCTTGCAAATGAGTCAGCAAAGATGACCAATAATTTGTATGTGAAATGAATGACAATCTCTTAACAGGCAGTAAAAATTTTTAAAAAGAATATGAGACACTAACACAAATAAAGGATAGGAGAGATCCTGAAAATACAACTGATCCAAGTCTCAGTTACACTAAGGACTTTCCAGCTACCGAATGAACTGAAAACTAGACTTCAAGTCTTTAATTGTCTACTACCATCTCAGAGGTGCCCAGTTCTCACCCATGTGTTGCTCCAGATTGGCTGCCATCACCTTCGCTTCCACCCTCACCATTTGCAGCTGCTGTTGAAAGTGCTGTGGCAAGTTCAGTGAAAGTCCAGCCTTTTGAATGCCCATGCGTGTAGTAACTACTTTGGCAAGCCCCCCAATTTTTCCAGAAGTACAAAGTTGACACTGAAATAAAATGCTTTGTAACTATTTATTTATTGGGAAAATCCTGAATGATACTTTAAGGAACAAAACAAGGTCATCCTATTAATGCAGTGCCATCTTTCCTTCCTCACTTTTTCACTTAACATTACGGGGTTTCCTGAAAAAACTACAGATCCTATGAGGCTGTAACAAAAAAAACATAAAGGATTTTCCAGTGTATAAACCAAACGTGGTTCTTGTCAGTTTGTCCTGAAGAAAGACAGACAGTAAGACAAGGAAACTCTCCTTCTAGGCATATTACACAAGAAGAGAGACATGATATTAAAGAAAAAAGCTGAAAATTGAAACACAGAGGAAAAGCATGCTTTTTTACACTACACATAATTAACCTGAGATGCTCACTGACCTAAAGGATCAGTAAGGTCAACAGCTTAATGAGACTTAAAAAAGGATTAGCCATTTATATAGGCACTAAGAATTTCCATGGTTACTTCTGATAACATTAAACATTTATAAAGTCTATTAATCCTTATGTTTCAGGTATGACACAGCTGCTTGCTGCCAAGGGTTAAGAAGGAACGCGGTCACCCCGAGCACCAGGGATACTGGACTAGACGGCCCAACTTTTTATTCTAATTGAAGGGCTGGAAAAAACTATGTTTCTGCTCTCATTGAAGTCTGTTTCTTCTCAGGGTGTTGTAGCTTGGTGAGGTGTAAGAGGGCTTGTGAGCGCCGCTGACATTGCAAGTTATACTAACGGCAATCAGATGGGAAAATACACATGCAAAGTACCCAAACGATTGTGTGGACTAGGCTACAGGAAGGTGAAAATAAAAAGTTATGATCGACAAAAGCTTTCTAAACTTGTTTAAAAAACTGAGAAGTTACAACAGTAACATGGAAACCTTCTTGGCAAGGACACCAAAGTAACAGACTATGTTGTCTTGATGGCAGCGTTCAAACCGAGAGACAGTGTAAGTGGCTTTCCAGAACAATAAACCAACAAAAGACACACTGTGGGTGAAAGGAATTAATATCATATTTGAAATCCTTGGAATACATTAAGGACACCTAGAAGCTGACAAAAAGGAAACTGAACATAAAGTTGTAACACAAGGAGACAAGCATTTATCATTGAAATGGAACAATAACAGAATGCCTTTCAACTCAGGAGGAAAAAGTAGTAAACACATTTTCCACAATTAGCAGCAAATTCCACCAAATTGGCATTCATACAGCACAAAAATGTACCTTCCACGCCAAGCTGTACAAGGAAAAGAATAAAGCTAATTCCTCTAACATCCAAGTCCACCAACAAAATTCCCTAGACCTGCATCTGCTTGACAGTAGGAAAATTTCAGCACAAAGGCTGGGCACATTTACTAAGAGAGTAACAACAACTGGAAAAAAAAGCCATGGCAAAACAAGGCTTGTTTCTTAAGTCAGAACAGTGACATTAGATCTTCTCACTGAGGAAACATACTGCTTCACAAGTACATCTATAAAATCACCTGGAATTCCCTAGATGGAATTAGTCTGAAGTGTATGTGCAGGGAGAGAAAGGTTCATTACTCATTCAGCATGACAGAGCATGCACAGATACCATCCTTGGATCTGAGCACGGTTTTGGCATACATGGCAACTCTTTGGGGTTCCAGCTGCTGTGGCCACCTCTACGCGGTCACCACCCCCAGAAGGGCTGGGAAGCCCGCTGGTCCATTCTAAGGGAGGCTGAGGCTGGGCTGGGGAGGGAATTAAATGAGAAACCCTTACGTCACTTTGAGGTGGCTTCCAAGTTACAGCTTAAAAAATACAAGAAAAAGTGTCATCCAGCATAGCAAAAGATATCCAGCAACAAATCATAACGAACAAACAAACAAATCAGGAACGAACACCATCATCATCATCTCCAGATTCACTTTGGAGAGCAAAAGAATACAAGGAGTCAGTCTGTCAATCTACACATCTCAGCATCGACGTATAAAAAAAGTTCTTGCAAAAAAATAATGGCATGCATTACTAAGGCAGCAGAAAAATTTGCTACCTTATGCAAGAATTCATCATGAAAAATTTCCTTATATCATGATTATATTGTGTCTGTGGCCTGGACTGAAGTCCTGCTGAGTTTGTCAGCCCATCTGTGGACAGAAGAGGCCTGCTCTGAGTTCAGACCCCTGCACTGAAACAGAGGAGATGTACAGCAAATCCACTGTGGCTCTTTACAGAGAAGTTGACAAAGTGTCTGATAAATACTGTTAGCATTCTGCTACAAGTTCACTTGATGTTTGTTACAGCTGCTGCTGGAGGCTCTTCAGCACACACCGCTGGCTGAATTCAAATGGCCAGCGACTGTAGTGCAGAGGGAGAGGACAGAACCAGCAACACGCCAATGCTCCTTAGGTCAGCAATGGGAGAAAATGGCTGACTCAAGAATTAAGTTCTATTACTTCCCCCCATTATTAGTGACAACTCCCTAAAGGTTGAAGGTGTCTTTCAGCTATCACTACAACTAACTCTTCTTGTCCTTTCATGGCAAGGTTAAGTTAAATTTCAACTACTGGATCCCATAAAACCATTTAAAGCTTAAGTGAGCCCAGGGAATCACAGCATTAACTTCGGAGGGGCTGGTACTTTCAAGGCCTGAGCGAGGGTACGTTCCAGCTTGGACTTTAACAGTTTGGACAGGAAGGCTGCGCAGATTTGAACCCAAAATTTGAGCCATGCTGCAAATGCAATATAAATATAGCCTTTTGAGAGGTCAAACTGAAGAACTCCATGTGCACATTATTTATACCTGAACATATGCAAAAGATGGAAATCTACTACTGGAAATAATCAAAAATGTCTAAAGGCTTTTAAAGAGGAATTTCTGGAAATAGGTGTAAAACTAAATTTTATCAAGGATTCCAAGACTCACAACAACCTCTTACCTGCAAGCTTGCTTAGAAATACAAATGAAAATATTGGCATGTATGTTAAACCCACATCAAAACAGTTTCTTTAAAAGAAAAAAAAAAGTCTATCTATCATAGGCCTGATACTTTCCTTCTGCGAAAAACTGCATGGATAAAATCTTGAATTGAAATAATATTCCAAAGTTACAAAAAATGTTTAAAAACAAGTTACATAGAAATTTTCAATTCAGTTCACGTATCTTGTCTCCAAATGCAGCTAGTGTCAAAAGATACAGGAAATCATGCCGTTTTGAAATGACCCAATTCCTGAAGATATTTCTTCTTCAGCTCCAATAATTAGAGGTTGGCTAATCTTCAGAAACATGAAATACTTCTCATCTTACATCCCACTACTTAGCCAGGTTAAGAATTCATAATGTTATGTATTTCTATTCCTTCAGTTCTTTTTCTCAGAACAAAGGGATTTAATCTGATAATAAGTAATATTAAAAAAAAAAAAAAAAAAAAGGAAGATCTGCAGTATAACACAAGATACACAAGAGGTGAACTGGCTATAAGCGATAAAAGACAGATTCTACCCAGGGAAGTTGCAAAACAGACAACTTGTGGGACTTAATCTCATCTAATTTTAGATTAACTCAGTAAGGGGGTCTACATCTGAATCAGTCTTCTGGATTAACTTGATAGTCAGTGGATACAGACACTTTTTTTTAAAAAAAAAAAAAAAAACCAAAACCCACAAAAACCATGTCAACCTTGTAAGATGACTCATACTCTACAGCCTGGCATTTTTGCATGAATCAACAAGAACTGCAGAAGGTGGGAGTAGATAACTATTATTTAAAGTCAATTATAAGCTGTACCTTTAAATAGTATTAACATGAAAGTAGAAAAGACTGGTATAAATAACACAGTTACTGCACCACTCCATCTTCTGCCTAGTTCAGAATTTATCCTCATTCACTGTCTTGTTAGATTGGCTGCACTAAAACAAAACCTCCCAACAGTGACTTTGGAAAGCTACACAGATTTCCTTCACTACAGTCACTGACTAAGAAATATTATCTCTACAATGCATCAGGTCTTTTATCAACTATATGATCAGTTAGGTTAATTACGAAGTAACTTAGAACAAAATCCTTTGAATTTCTTTGCATAAAAGACACTTTCCCTTTTTGCTCAGCAAAGATGTATGAACTATTGCAAGAAAAATCATTATTATAGTAATTAGGAATCCTCTATGGATTAAAATCTCCGGAAGTCTCTGTAATCCTTCTGAGCGTTAAACATGTTTTCATTGTGTTGCATTAGTATTCTGACTCTTAGGCATGAAAAGAAACCTTTAATCTCCTTGTGCTCTAGGGTATCAGAGCATATCTATTGTATACTGATACTTAGAACGGTCTCAATCTGTCTAAGCGTTTTAAGACATATTAGAGAATAAAATAATCTGATCCTGAATCTTGACCTTTCTTCATTGGTATTTGCAATCAGCACTAGCAGGATAAATCCACACACAATCTCTATCAAAAAATATGCAGGAATACTGCTCTTACATGTCCCCGGACACAATTATATTAAACCTCTGTGCAGGGTCCTCGGAATCACTGCATGGGTCCCCTCACAATATACATTTCCCATTCTCTGCTCCAGCTGGGGGGAAGCCTGTGCAACTATTCCTCCAGGTCCATTTTCCCACTGTATGACTAGAGGCTGCTAACAGAAACCTGGGTTTGGTCCAATAACTGAAAGCATCTTTAAAAATCTATTACATGTCATACACCATATCACAATACTTCACATATAGATATGGTGGCAGCTTCGCTTACGCTAACCAGCCTTCGAGCTTATTCCCCCGAGGACCACTCCCTGGGACAACTGTGGGTTTCTTTTCCCAAACATGTTACCTACAGAGAAGACTTAGACTTTAATCTTAACTTAAATGGTTAGAAAACCCACTCAGATACGGGCCACAACAAGTAGCCATGTAGATGAAGCCAGCACTTAATTCCCAATGTAGAAGCATAACAGCACAATCCAAGAGTTGCTCAGGCAGGCAAAACACTCTCTCAGTGAAAGGCCGCCTATGGACAGTGCAGCCAGTAATACAGTGATTCCCCGCTTTTCTGCACGTTGTACACTGTGGGAAGGAGGTGTGCATACACACCCACCCCCTTCAGACTTGAACATTTCGGCTGGAGGCATGGTCACATCATAAAACCCCTGGGAAAGGGTGTAAAGCGGAAAGAATTAGCCTGCGTGTCATAATGTATGTTTACATTAGATGAAGAATGAAAGCAGGGGAAATTTGGCTTCTAGTTGCAAATACTAATTACAGTGCCACACCTAATAATCATCCTTGTTACCGGAAAACTATCAAAATAAGCAGCTTTCCTAGCATTTCTGAGTCAGGTCATTTCCAATGTCGCTCTGCATGATATTACAGGAAAAAACAACACTCTTCTGACAATTTAAATCTTTTCCACAGTCTTTTAAGCATCTAAAGAAGACGCAAACAAAATGACATTTAACTACTTCCTATGAAGGAGAAATTTTTGTTCTCAACTGCTAATACGTTGGCACCAGCAACACCGTGACCCACAAAGTCCGTGCAGCACACCCTAGTGTGTCTGTTCAGTGGCGTCATGTTCCACCCTGGCTGAATGCTACAAAAAATGTATCAGTGAAATAACTTACAGAAGACACATCTTGGGATCCATTCTCAGTACCTGATACACATAGGTGATTTTTACTGACTCTCAGCTGAAGCGATACATATGTATCCGAGGTCAGAATTTAACAGGGACAGCAGATCAAAATAACTAGTTTGAAAAGCTTCCTGTGAAGTGATACAAAAGGAAGAGTAAGATAAACACAATGGATATCTTTATGTAGAAGGGTGTAAATACAGAGGCCTTCCCTCAAACCAACAGCTGCCCTAGTGGAGAAGGAGGCTCAAGGACCGTAAAGAAAGCTCATGGAATAATACGCACCTAGCAGAATTCATGGGAAATGCCAGAGGAAATTAAACAGTCTTCAGGGGTATAAAGGAAAACAAGAGACTTAATAAAAACAACTTCACGTGTGTATAAAGCAACTGAGCTAGGGAGATGACAAGATGAATAGAATATTCAGTCTCTAAAAAGAAGCCACCAGCCACCCCACAGACGCACTTACTCTTTTTACCTGAAACAATCAGTCCTGCAAATACCTTCAGTGAAACGTCCACACCTAACAGAAAGAAACTGCAACACCTCAAACCACCATCCACCACAATTTCTGCACATACCTTCCCTGCAGGCCAGGCTGATTCAGTGGTTTTCCCCAGCAGAACTGTCTCTTAAACGATGTAACAGAATAAATTGTTTTGAAAGAAAAATATCTACTATGAGAAAGATAGTAGTAAAAGAAAAATTTAAAACCACAAATATCTAAAGTAGAACAAAACATCAAAACCGCAAGGGATAAACGGCAGGAGGAGAATAAAATACAGGAGATTCTGGAAGCAGCAGGAGTTACGGGCTTCATTATGTCTCAGCCAGAGGCTGTTCTGTTCAACCCACGGGCACCTCAGATGGGTGCAGCAGTTGCCCTGAGCTTCCCTCTCACCTCTTCAGCACAGCCCGGCTGCAAGCACCGATGCAAACACACACGCTCCCACGTCTGACCCCCCGAGACAGGAGATACATCCCACCTTTCCTTCTGCTGTTCCTAACTTGAACGAGTCTACAATCCCTTCCTAATCCCATTCTTCTGGGAGCATTCTGAGAATAACGAAGGCCTTTTGGCAACTGGGTGGTTTTATTCTGCCATGTTTTTTGCAAATGGAGTAATGTCAAGGCCTAAATAAATAAGCTTCAGATGTGTCAGGTAGTTTAAGTATGCACCCAAGGTTAAAGGCTGCATTTGAGTAAAAGTCCAGGTTAATTCCACAGGGAAGTGACAGGACACAACTGGAACTTCCTGCTCTCCTTTTTAAATAAGCGGTAATCTCTCACCCTCCTTCTTAGGTTACCCAGGGATAGAACTAATTTATTGATGAGTGACATGTAGATGTAGGAGAATGGTTTTATAAAATACAGAAGATGCACAAAAAAACATTGTTGAGGTGCCTATTACATAAAATGAGAAAGTACTGGTTAATAATTAATGTAATAATTAATATAAACAGTTAATAATGGGCTCAAATCATGGCTGTAAGTTTTGCTCTTATTCCAGTCAGTCAGACACTGTACTACACATTTAAAAAACATACTAACAGCCATTTACATTTTGCCTTGTCACTAATCAATCCTATTTAACTTAAAATAGGATTTAGAGAATGCCATCATTTTACTGTGACAGAGCGGTCAGCCATCTGAACAGAATCAATTAACAATATGATGAAATACAAAAGGCTGCAAATGTTCTCCAATCATCACTATTAACTGTGCAGCAAGATGTAAAACAGACTCATCAACAGCAACACACTGGCAGTAATGAGAGCTTAATGAAAATGCAAACTCTACACTATGTATTGCAACGAATAATTTGGAATTACAAAGTATGACAAATACAGCATGTAAAAAACGTGTTCAACATCTGCTTCAATACTCCACTGAGATGATGTGTAACTTTTCTTGTATAGTAGAACTAATAATTTATGCTATAGTTATATCACACTGGGAATCTATGAAAATTTTCATCATAAATGGCAAGGGCCCAAAACCATAACAGCTAAGTAGTAATTAAAGTTACTTGATTAACTTATTTTCCATTTACAACTGCATTTCATCTCAGAAGCTTAGGGATGTAACACATGTGGTCTTGGAAGTTTTATGCCTGAAGGAAAATGTAGTTGGGCTGTTTCCTCCCTCTGTGGTTTTGATGCTGAATTTCTCTGCAGGAGTTTTCCAGCTCCCTAGTAACAGTGGTACAGCAACCTGCTCCACGGACACACTGCTCCCTCTTCTCCCTCTTTTGCCTCTGCTCCTAGTCTGCTCTCACTCTTCTCTCTCGCATCTCATGCTTTTGTCTCTCAAACAGCTTTTCATGTAGAAGACTGAGCACCAAGCCAGTAGCAAAGCAATCACAATGCTATAGGACTAGGGGTGAGGCAGAGGATACCTAAGGGCAAGCCAGTAAATGCCACAATTGAGCAATGTGTCACGACCAGGACGGGGAGGCCAGGGTGGACCACAGCACGCAAGCAGAGTAACCAAGACAAGTGCAACAGAACTTCACTGCAGAGAAAAGATACACCGATTTTTTGGCTTCTTCAATGCTTGGATTGGAATTAAAAACCAGATGCATCTTCTCATCTCCAATTTTAATGCCGTCAACATCAGCACAATGTAAGGGATGACTCACTTGCACTTAAATCTCAGAGTCGTGTGCACAATTCTCATGTTTCCAGACCAACAGCCAAACGTACTTTCCATGTAAATCTCACGTTTATGAAAAATATAGGTCCAGAAATTATATAATTACGGTTATTCTCTTTTCCCTACGTTTCCTCTACATACAGAAGTTCTCATGAGGCTATGCTACAGCATCAAGATTTACTGCACCTGGCCATCATCACTCTTCAGTGTGGCAAGAACAACAAACTTCCCTGCCCTTCTAATGCCATTGGATATGTAACTCCTTCTGTCAGACTGTCTCCCTCCTAAAATACGCTTTTGGGTGCCAGGATGGCCAACCACAGCCACAGGAACTTCCTTAAAAATCAGCTTCTTTACACTGAGTTCTTTATAAAGGCCGAGAAGGTTCCCTGTTCCATTAACCTCGAATTCAGAATGATACGTACAGTGACTGCACGCTAGCTGGTCCGCTCCATCAACAAGAGAACGAGTATGGAAGCCTTTTGACCCGCATGTCAGAAGTTCATCCAAGAGTTCCCAAATCTCTCAAGACAGAGAGAAAAAGAGATTGCTTTAAAAAATACCTGAGAACTTTCCTTTCAGAAACCAGTGCGTTAGACTGGACATGGAAAGAGCAATGCCAGCACACAATACAAGGGTATGAGCCTTGTTCACTTGAAAAGCACAAAATGATCATCAGTTATGTCTTCCAAAAATGACATTCTAGTCATTTTCACCTTTCTTGAATATGTACAGTAAGTTCACACAAACACACAGATACAAATACAAGAATTTCTCTTTGCACAAAAAGGCATGCAGGAAGCTCGCCTCGGAATTCATATTGCTGTATCAGAAGGAGGTAGGGACTTGATACACTTGCCATAGATCAGTAGTTTCCAAATTTTTTAAGAGAACACTGTGAACTGTTTTTCATGACCACTTTTCATAAACCACTTGCTATCATCATCAAGTTTTTAATGAAAATAACAAGAAATTGGTTTCCCTGTGGACCAGCTTTGAATTTCTTTGTACAGTCCCAAGGACTGCCCCTTGGGAATGATTGTCTTTAATGGTTAGAATAATACAGCAGAGGTGTTCAATAAGGGTGTCAAAATTTAGGCAATCAAGTAATCAGCCTGATTTTTCAAAAGGCTATGTACTGACAGCTCATTTTGAAGTTACTTTTGAAAAATGTGGCAATTTTAGGTCAGGCCAATGAAAAAAACGCCAGTTTACTCCCATGGAAACAGGAAAGGTCTTTATTTAGGTACCTGCATTTAGGCATTTGTGACTGAATGTTTTATCCTATGCTAAAAAAAAAAAAAAAAAAAAAAAAAAAAAAAAAAAGGCGAGAGAGAAAACTGTAGGAAAATACCTAAAAGCTCTATTAAATTTTTTTTCCAGAAAATGTCTTTTTTCAACAGGCATTTTAAAGATCAAGCAGTCATTTCCAGGTGTGTCATCTACCCAATTAGTAGCACTCAACCATGGACATTTTATTTTAAACTACTTAAAAGGGCAGTTTACCTTGTCTTTACGGATGAAGTATATATATTTTTCAGTTTGCTTGTGTCAATCAAAGTGACTTCCATATCAAGTCACACTCTTGACATACCTCTCCCCCAAACAGTGATCACATTCCAGCACAGACATTCCAGCTCCTTCATGTATTTCCTTGCACCAGTCCTTCTGCAGCAGCCCAATATCACGAAAGAACCACAGTTGCCTCTTAACCATTTAAAAGCTACAAGATTATAAAAATGCATATAACCTATAATCATTATGGTATGCATATGATATCCTCTCAGCTGCACATGACCTTCGCAATAAATTACGAAGGGAGCATTTGAAACAGGCTTGGTAAATTGCCTGCACAAAACCACTTCCATCTAATCTCATCTTCTGCCTTTCTAAATGGATTATCAACTGTTCAATACTGTCCAAATCTATTTGAGGGATTTTGTTAAAAGGATGAGGGCTGCAGTATGGTATAACTAACATTCAATTAAACAAGTGTCCAAGACAGAGAACATAAAATATGCACGACGCTTTCCAGAAGTCTCTCTATTGAATGCCTTCAGAGCTTTCCCTGCCAGTGGACCAGTTTTTCTTTAACACTGCAGTATTCCAAGATCAAAATTGTGTCTACGTATCCCACTCATAATACATAAACGAGCCCCTCAGTTTCAGAATTTTGCACGAACAGGTTATGACATAGAACTGTTCAAAACAATGCAACCTAGCAACATCCACTAACTTCCTTCTAAGGACAGAATGCCATCTACTAAGGTATGACTAGAGGAATGAAAACATCTTAAAGCTGTTTAAGACAAAGTAGTTAAAAGTCTTTAGGTATCTCCACAAAACTTCTTGGTCTCATAAAGTGGAGACCACATACATTTGAAAAGAAGGTTCTTCTGACAACTGCTACAATGGTCTGTGCTACAGCCGATGTGACTCAGACAGAGCTTCACAAGCCACAGCGTTTTTGTGAGAGACAGCAGCCTGGCAGACAGCCATCTTTACTCTGTAGCCTAAACCTCCAGTCTAAAAGCGCAACGGTTCCCAAAGATGCAGCTCTCCGTCAACGTCTGCTCGGTGGGACAGATAACACTGCTTCACCTGCAAGTCTTACACTAGACCTAGCAGGGTTTACCCAGTTGGCTCCAATCCTTCAGCTGCCCCCTGATCCCAGCGAGATAAAGCTCCCAGAGGCTGTGCATTTTCCCAAGGACAAAGCAGGACGGCAGACTGGGGCAGTGGGAAGAGATGGAAACATTCATCATGCTTCAGCTTCTTACCTAGCAAAGGTCTTCTGTGAGGAAGGAGGACAGGTAGGCCTCTGGGAATTCTCTTCCTTAGTTGATCCCTTTTCTGAAAGATTCTGCCTGAGCTTCTTCTAAAGAGTTACTCTGTTTCACAGAAGTCTGAGAATGAGAGAGAAAGGAAAAAGGCACTGATGCAAAGGATACAGGCATTGACTTGAAACGCAGAAGTGCAACATTCAAGACACAAAGTCAACTGCGTGATTTTAAGCTGGGAGGTGGGTTAGATGGAGAGCAAAGCTCCTTTAGAGAGAGTAGGGCTCTGCTTGAGGAATATCTAACACAAGTCTGTACCCATCCCTGCTAGGACATGCCACAGAACACTGGCACTCTAAAACATGAGGGAATTTTCAAGTAGCCCAGCAGAAACAGACCTACTATTCTGGTTTGCTGAATAGCTATTCTGGCTAATGGGCTAACCAGACCTTTATCCTCTTTAGCAGCAGAGCCAGTCAAATTAATATTGGAAACAACGTATTCGTCAGACAAAGCACTTAGCTCACTATATTTTGCTATTTGAAATATATATATATATGCGCTTCATTAAGTTTTTAATGAACATATTTGGACCAACTCTTGAGAAACACTGAATTTTTTTACCCAGCAATTGCAATTAAAATTCAGTCCAGGTGGCTGGTTAGATGATGTGCTATCCATTTCTGCTCCCTGCTAATTGACAGAAACAGTTCCAGAAGAAACTTATCAGTCAGTCAGACAAACTGGTTTAGAAAATGGCAGTACCCTCTTTGGTTCCCTGCCCTTCCAGCCCATCCACTAGATGTTCAAGATTTATCGCTTGGAGATTTTCCTTCAGCTCAGATGCTAACGCAAAATAAGCAGGTATTTGTTGGCTGTTACCATAGCGATAGTAGGCAAGGAATTTTCTGACAGCATAGCGCTTGATATAATGTCGCCTCTTTAGCTTGCTAACAAATGTCTGATTAAACATTCATGTTCCCACAGACATTCAATCCATATGGATAACTGACTTCATAAACACTTGACCCAAATCCTGGTTCATTACGTGGGTGAGGTAAGAGCGAGGTGCTGGGGAAAGAACCTGTCACAGCACAGCTTTGCTGCAACAAGGTGCAATTCTTATTTGGAAACCAAATGAACAGCAGGAATGAGATCGAACTCCTATATCTGCACAGAGTACTTGAGTGAAATATACGTTACATTCTTTATGATACACACACACAGAGGCACGCAACAGGGTCTTGAAATCGCTATGTACCACAAGGCCAAATGCCTTTTGGAAAGAGTCATATCGATTTTGTTGAATTTAGATGGGCTCTCAGTCCCCTCACTGATCTCCTGCTCCACAAAAGAGACGAAGATCGTTCTCTGCTGGAGGCTGCAACACAAAGTGGCAGAATGGGTGCCACTTTTTCCACTTCGAACATCTCCGATAAAGGGATCCTCCTCTTTACCCTCACACAAACCCTTCTGCCGCCCCTCCAGGAATTACACAGCTATCTCCTGTCCGACGCTATCCACTGCTAAAGCCTTTCGCTGGGGAGGGGAACAAAAGCTCTGGCCAGAGAAGCGGAAAGACAAACAGGGGGTGCTGCCCACTCTCCCTCCCAGGCTGGAACGAGGATGCTGCACAGGTACTTCCGAGGAACACACGGTTGCAAATGAAAGCTGGGACACAGGGGGAATGTACGCCACTGTGGAAAAGGACCAGGGGCAGCAGCACAGAGAGGGCACAAAACAAGTTCTGTAGATGCTAATGTTGGTGCCTCATGACTTCAGGGGTTGTTTGTTGTTGTTGTTGCTGGGTTTTTTGTGGTTTTGTTTTACTTTTAGAATCTCATGTTATTGATGTATTACCCTCTGCTAGGAGGCACTGCGCAGGCTCCCTGGAGAGGCAGCCTAAAGGCTGAAGTGAGACCTCGGTTAAGTCACTGAACGTGCTCTACTGGCATGCAAAAAAAGTCCTCTGCCCACAGTAACAGTAAAATATACTTGTTACCACCTGATTTCCCACCCTAAAACAAAAGAAGTTTAAGCCACATGCAAGAACAGTAGCACCTGTTTAAGGGCAATTTATCCTATGTTCATGCAGGATTTCAAGGAATAACTCACAGAAGTGGGAGATCCATAGAAGATATAATCTCATTTTCACCTTCCTTTAATCTCATCTTCGTCTTGCTTTAAAGATTCCTTCTGTCCTTCCCTGCTAGAGGTCATGCTAGCAACCATCGGCTGGTGACACTCTGATGATATATAGGGCTACTAAATCACAAACGCAGCACCCCTACTCACTAGCACTCTGCTGGTGTTAGAGTCTGTGTTTTATATTAGCAGAGTGTCATCACTCTGGTGATGAATTAGTGTGAAACACCAACTGAAAGGACTTTCCTGCTTGGTCTACAGCTCTCACAGCCTCAGCAGCAGGAGGAACAACTTCTAGAAACATGGCTCATGTAAATATTCATACACATAGAATCATAGAATCATTAAGGTTGGAAAAGACCTCTAAGGTCATCGAGTCCAACCGTCAACCCAACCCCCCCATGCCCACTAAACCATGTCCCTAAGCGCCTCATCTACACGTCTTTTAAACACCTCCAGGGATGGGGACTCCACCACTGCCCTGGGCAGCCTGTGCCAAGGCCTGACCACTCTTTCAGGAAAGAATTTTTCCTAATGTCCAACCTAAACCTCCCTTGGCGCAACTTGAGGCCATTTCCTCTCGTCCTATCACTTGTGACTTGGCAGAAGAGACCACTTAGCATAAAAAACTAGATGTTGTTTTTTGTTTGTTGTTTTATAAACAGCATTTATTGAATTGAACTTCCGTGACTGTCAGTGGTCATTCATAGTCCCTGTGAATCTTCAGAGCAGCATTCATATCAGACTATCAGTATATGATACGGTTGCCCATTTTGACTTGGGCCTGTGCCAGACTAGACCCAGCATTCAGGAGAACTGAGTCATCATGCTGCCTCTAGTCTAACTACAGCTCCCAGGAATTTATGCATGCAAGTCACATTAGCCATAAAAAACCTCACAGCTGCAAAACACATTGAAAAACCTTTGCGACAGCCCTCCACCTAGATGACTGTAGGGTAGAACTTCAAAATGTATGGTTTTTTCCTTCAAATTGAATTAGTTTGTTCTGGATGGAGGCTGGCTTTGAAATGTTTTATCATGCAAATGTCTGGCGTTATCTGTTACAAACCTAAACTTCTCCTCTCCCCTCCAGATTGTCTTTATAAATAAACAAACAGAAGGACTTTGTCTTCTCATATATGAAATCACATAACTCTGCCACTTATTTTGGAAGAGGCTATAACTGAATTCATTTGGTACCAGTTTGTTCAAGAACACCAAATACTTCACAATCCCTCATCAATTAAAACTCCCATATTTTAAAATAAAAATATGAAGCCAGAAATTGAGCACCTCAGAGACAGAGCTCAAACCACAGTCAGGTTTTGTCACCAGGAGCTACACGAAGTCACAAAATTAGCAAGAACATCATCTTTAGCAGCTTTTAGCCACCTGGGAATAGCATAACATGTAGAGATATTTCAAAAGCTGAACTTCAGCCACTTCAGTAACTCTAAAAGAACACTAAATAACTCAGATGAACTTATGGTTACATTTCAGTTCTACAAATACTTAAAAAAATGCATATTTTTCTGTTATGTGTGTTTCTATCTCAACATTACTTTAGCGATATGAAAGCACTGCAAAAAGTAGTTGATCTGAGCCCACTCTTTGTATGCATACGCTCTGCCCGCAGTTATCACTGCCAGTGACATAATCCGGTTTTCACAAGTGTCATTTCTGACTGGTCCTTCAGAAGGTTTTCATACCTGTGAGATTACTGTGCGGGCAGCTGACCCCTTCTTCCCCTGGAATGTTTTTTGTCCCTGAAGGTCAGAGACTCCATTTGAAGAATTTATAATGAAAAGACATTTGAAGAACCAACATTTCTTGGTGCTCCAGACATACTACTCTCCAGACCTCTTGCTGACAGCTAGTATTAAAATCCTGAGCTGCCTCTCTTGTGTCAGGCAATTGAGAGGCAAGGCAGGCTCAACAACAGTGCAAGGAGAAAGAAGCAGTTTTGAAAGCATTAAGAATCCCAGAAAACTCTCAAGAGATTCTGACTATCAATCAAAAAAAAAAAAAAAAAAAAGAAGAAGAAAGTTTTCAGACAGGTCTCAGGCCTGCTAACAGAAACATGTGAAAAATGCTAACAATCTGCTAACCCATCAACTGTCAACAAACATGGGTGACAGAGCCAGGAGGTGGAAATAAGAGTGAATTTCATGAGACATAGTAATTTGGCAAGTGAAATATGACTTAAATTGTGATGAATACCTATGTCTGCTTCTGCCCTCTTCCTTTCTTGCATTTAGTCACAGTATGAATGCTTACGCTTGTTTTTCTCTTGAACTGTCTTGTGAATAAATGGTCAGAATCACAGCAACGAAATACTTGTCTAGTTTCTTCCATACAAGACGCACCACCTCCGTAATCCTTGCTCACAGAACTAACTAGGCATTTCTACCTAGACATAGATTAAAAGTTTACTTCTTACAAACAAGCTAGTTTTTTTCAAGCACTTATATTACAAGAGTTGAGAGCAAGATATAAAACAAAGATACAGCATCAGCCAGACCAACAGGCACACAAATATCCCAAGAACACAAAGATAACAAACACTAAGGCTGACAGGTGACAATATTTATATTCTGCTACAATGCAGTAAACTGAGAAACTCAACACAGTCCTTCCAGCAGGACTGCACTGGCACAGCATTCCGCCCTCAAAGAAATCAATGGGGGAAGAAAAAAGACATCAAGCAGCACGGGAGGATCACGACTGTACAATTTAACAGTACTTTTAAGCCAATCTAATGTCTTACTGCTAATAAAGGGGTGTTCCCACTACTGCCTCCTTCCCAGCAGCTCCAAACGTACCCTCCTGCAGATGCCTCTGAGCAGGCACCTCCATGTTTTCCCAGAGATTAGCTTCCGTGAGCCAATCCAACAGAAAAGTAACTATGCCAAAAATTCCCTTGGTCAGCTTTCCAGGAAGTCAGACAAGTGTCAGTGCAAGGAAGAACATTGGGAAACATGTCTAGGATGAAATCTGGGCTGCCTCTTCAGTGGCAGCTGTAGTGGTTCCTCAAGCTATACGCAAAAGAAGAAACGCATCCGAGACTGTCTTGCACTGTGACATACATTCTTTCCCAACTGGAATTATCTTTTCCAGTGCTTTTATCTTCCTCCTTGTTTCACAGCAAACAGCTTATTCCTACCACTTCCAACAGGGAGACCCCAATAATCCTATGTATGACCAGCAACTTCATACTATCTACATACACAGCAAGGAGAAAACAAGTCTGAAAGTCAAAAGCTGATTGCCCAGTTCCACTGGATGTATGGCAATCCTCACACAAAATTTTCAGAAAACATCAGGATCTACTTTGTCCCGACATTGCAAGGCCAGCCATCACGTTAGTTTCTCTCTGGCACACCCAGCTCACAGGGAACCCATGCAGTGATATCCCTGTGATCTGAAGAGGAAACCAAAAAACCCTCAGCCTTGGACATACCCCCGTCTCCTGGGTTTCACATACAGCTTTGATTACAAGTATCTCAGGGACCATCTACGAGGGTCTCTTTTGAAAACCATTCCTCCAGATCTCAAAAAAAAAAAGAGTAGGTCATCCGATTAATCCACTTTCACCGGGCTCCCAAGCCAGGAAGCAACTTCCAAGGTCTGGCCTTCGGTGTCTGTTGCCAATGCACTTGCCTTGGCCAGTCTTCTGCCTCCTCCTATTGTTCTTTAGATCTGCTGTTCTGGATGAGAGGTGTCATCATCGTCTTCTCCCAGATGCTGCTGAAAACCAAGAGGGCCAAATGCCAATTTTCATTCCTGCACTACTTCACAGTTCTCATCCACCTGTGGAATGACTTTCTCTACCAGCAGTCAAGAGGTCAGATGGGATTTTCCAACAGCACAGCTTTTGTGAAAGGAATTCATCAGCAGAGATTGAGAATGTCAGCAAGCAGAGAGGCAGCTTCCAGACAAGGGGAGGACAGAAGGTTTTAGGAACAGAATGCAAAGTAATTCAGAAGCAGAGGTGCGTGTGCGCAGGGGGGTGTGTGTGCACGTGCTGAGCAAGATGGGGAGAGATGTTAACAGCTTCTGCCAAAGCCACCAAAAAGAACACCTAAAAGAATACCTGAGGCTGTATCAACTTATATACCTTAAAATATACTTCTGACATAAAATACAAAGGTTCAGACCTTCAGACAAGTACTGGGCTGACAGCATCTGAAATGCTGCAGTTGTTCTGTTTATTTGGATACATTTTTAATTTATATATTCTCCATCAGTCACTGTAGGAGGCATTTGTGAAAGAATTAACCAATAAAACAAACTCATAGTAGTAATTTATTTCTGTATTTACAAGCAAAATACAGTCCTTAAGGTGCCATCTGAATTAATAGTATAGGATTAGACAGAGAGATTAAAACAGAAAAAAGAAGAGTGGAGAAATAGTTTTGAGAATTGATAAGACAAGTAATTCTTTTCATCTTATTCAGACTAACTTCAACTATTACTACTTTTCTAGCAAATAGAAACTTCTGTGGATGCTGTACCATAGTGACTGACAGTAAAAATACCTTATGACGCAGCACCAAGCTTGTACTGCTGCCTCCAGCAGCGCCATTGATAAACGTTACCAATGACAGAGGCTGCAGAAGCAGCAGCAGCTCATGCTTTCATCCTTCCCTTCCCAAAAAGGGGACCCTAGCATCACAACTCAATCCGTCTTCCCACTGTGCACCCCAAACTGGGGCTCCAGCGTCCTAGCCCGTGTCTTCTCCTATTCTCTTAAGACATGGCTCTGCTCCTCGGCCTGGGATCCCAACCCCAGGTCTTCAGAACTTTCGCTCTCCTGACTCCTTGCTCTCTCACCTCTGTGTCAAGACCTGAACGCATAACTGCTAACACTCACCATGAAAGCCACCAGTTGATAGCAGTTTAGAGACATCACCCTCACAAAGAGGGAACAGAGCTATTTTGGAAAATCGAAGCTTAATTATGTTTACTCAGTAATTGGCACCAAAACCTGTGAAAATGCAGCATGAGCATTCATGCAGCTCCAAGCACAATTCACCTCCACTGCCAAAGAAGATTTTTGGACACATCTACAACATAAATTCATCATTATTATTACTAATGCATTTAAATTGCCTTGTATACCCTCAAAGTGGCTCAGTAAAAATAAATTAAACATTAGCATATTTCTTACAATTAGATTCTCATCACATTGCTAATCATATTCATTCTAGTGAATAGGGTTATTTGAATACTCTTAGTTTCATCCTCGTATTGAAAGAGAGACAGGACAAAAGAAATTTTCTGTTAGAACTGGGGAAGCCATACAAAATGTATAATTAAGTATTTCACAATGGCTCACAACAAACAGAAGTAGAAAGAAAATGATGGGTGTTTACTTGGAAGTGTTGTCAAAATATGACAGTATTTTAATTAAAGACAAAAACCCATCTGTGTGAAGAGATAGTTGAAGGAAACAATAATATAACATATTAGGACTATAAGAAATAGAAGTAAGTATACGTATTTGCAGTAAATCTTTGACTATAACATTATATAAAGTTCTAAAATAATCTCATTAATATATAGCTGCAAGAACTACTCTAATATTCTCAAGTAATCTGCTTTTCCACAAAGACTTTCTATTGGGTCATTTCTTGATGTATCACTTCATGAGAATTCAATTTTCTGACTTGGTAAAAATAAGTTCTCATTACGGGCCCCAGACTTGCTGAGCATGCCACATAGGAACGATCTGTACATAAGATGTAATAAACGCATCAGTCCCCATGCACAGGTGCAAACAAACAGCACCTGCACACTAAATCCACAGACACATCACTCTCCTACGGCTTTCTTCACTGCAAGTGTTGCGTGCAAACAGCAGCGCTGAATTTGTGCCATTAAAATCATTTCAGTGCCTGCGGATTGCCATGTCATGCCTGACTGAGCAAAAGCAAAATTAAATGGCAGAGATAAAGCCAAACAACAAAAAATATTGGAAGGGTAACTTACTTCGTGTATAAATCAATAGTTCAAAATTTGAGCTGGTGGGGAAAAATCCATTCTGTGAATCACTATAGAGGTAAAAATTTTGACAGTGAACTTTGGCTGACATAAATTAACATAGTGCCATTGCCTTTAGGCATTTGTAACAGCTTAGGTATAGTCTGATACATTTTAAAAAGAAAATGCACGTTCCCACCTGTGTGATTCACCAACAGAACATAGCAGATACTAGGAAAACAATGCACTGTGAGCTGGAAACGCTGGTTCCAGCGAGGAGCATGGACTGTTTGATGTTTAGCACCGTGCACAGCTTTGACAGCAAAGCTGGCTGGTCACTTGTGCATTTTTGTTGAAATTCTGCCTCGCCAGTATAGCAAGTGCTGACCACTTACAGCGGTCTTAAAAATCTCAAATGCCTAGAGAAGAGACTTATTCACCAACTACAGTAGCAAAAAGGGTGAAAGAGGTGTTCCATCACCAGCCAAGCTGATGCATTTGTCCAAATTCATTTAGGACAAAATCAACATTTTTCAACCAATCTTCCACCAAAAGTTTCATCTGCTTCCCACGGGGCAGTCTGTTCCAAGACAAACAATGCCACTTAAGCTACCTTAATAGAGGAAAGGACTTTCAAATTGGGTCCTGCAGAGTTATATATTGGCCCTACTTCTATTCTAAGTTTTGCCAACAGGTTAGACACTGGAACATAGAGTATATTCATAAAACCTATGGATGGCTCCAAGCTAGGACAGACTTATCAGAGATGAAATCCAATTAAAAACAAACAAACCAACCAGCAAGAAAACAAACCTCTCAAGAGAATAATCCACTTGGGAGGGAGAAGCCAATGCCCACATATACTAAGGCCTAGATTGTGGATCTCAAAAGACGATACAATAATTATACCACTAACAAAATGAATGCAGGGGAACAATATGATGTTGATGAAGACTATGCTCAGGCTGTGATGCACTGACAGAAAGGCTGGGGACCTATTCACTTGTTCTGCTAGGGCCTCAAAAAGCCATTTCAGAGCACCACACTGCCATAAAATTATAAACCAACCGGATAAAGTCCGAACGGATCATCTAGAATAACAAGATGATTAGAAAGCATGATTAGTGACAAAAAATTAGGATTCTAAAAGAAGACTAAAGATGATTACAACCCTCTTAAAATACTTAGAAGGTTACAAGAATGCTGGTAATCAGTAGTCCTCTGTGATGACGATGCTAAGGAGAAGTCTCAAACCCAAGCGGTGAATCTCTCAATCCAGAAAGGTGGTGGGACCTCCTTTGCTGTAAGATTTTTAGAAGAAATTACATAAACACCCATCGCACAAAAAATCTAGGACAGAGCTTCTCAGCCACCAGTTTACAGACTCCTGGCGTCTACACACATTTTTGAGGGGTCTATGGGTGGTAATCAAGACAGTCAAGATTGTGAGCAATAAATTCACTACAGTGGAATACAATTTTGCAACAAGAAAATGGCTTGTTGGAAACAGAACATCACCTGGAAACCCATGGGGTAGCTCATTCCCTGGGGTTGTACTTCTCCTTTTTATTAACAAAAAAAGAGCTCATTGAAATTCAGAGAAAGAAAATCAGAGACTTTTGGGCCAGTGAATGCTCCTGATGCTGATGATACCCAGGAGAATTTTCCTTTTTACAGCTATTATACAACTGTGCATCAGGAACAAAGATTCATGGGCTGTTAAGCAAGTGGGGACCTTTGTATGGGTTTTTTTAGTGTAAGAGAGGATTAAAGTCCATGTTTCTTCTCTGAATAACACAAGGCTTAAATGTTTAGAACATGTTTCTTCTCAAGTCACTTCTCTCTCCACTTTTATCCCACCCCTTCAGTATTTTTAGAAAACATTAAGTCTCAGGAAGGAAAATCCTATTTGTCTTCTGTGCCAGTGCAGACACAGGAACTTTAATATGCTACTTTCTACAGGGAAATGGCTGAGAAAGAGACAGATGGCCCATTTTGATAGAATTGCAAACAAAAGCTCAGCTCTTCTACCTGAGGTATTTTCACCATCTGAAATTGGAAATATTTAAGCTACAAGACTTTTGTAAAATGAATGCAAACCAGGAATTTTTTATAACATTAAACCTCAGTTAATGTGAATGTAGCATTTATGAGCATACAATCCAAGCGCAAAATGGAAGAATGAGGGGCCAGCTGAGGAAAGATCTTGCCTGACTGAAAAATAGGTAAGCAGATACAGATACAAAGTGGGAGGGGTGACAGCAAGGTATTAGACCCCTCAGTGTGTAATAGTGGTTTTAATCTCACTCACAAAAGATTTCTTTTCAACATTGTAACAGTTTTTACGTCTCATAGCAAGACAACGGTTCTTCCAGTGTCTTAGCTGAGTTTCTTACCCCACTTCTCTGTATGGCACTTTCATTCTCTCTCCAATCTCACCAAAAGATTCCTTCAGAGAGGAGCCTCACGGGGCCACTTGCTTCTCTTCACGAAGGATCCTGCACCAGTCAGAGCTGCCACCAGCCCCAGCCGCCTTCTGACTCTTCTCCCAGAAGCTGCTGCCCAGCTGTGCAGAAGGGAGTCCCTACCCACAGGACGAGTGTTCCAGCTCATTGCTGGGCGACTGTGCTCTAGCTGCGCCTGCAGCTCACTCAATGAACGGAGCCAGGCGGCCATGCCTCCGGCCCTGCAGCGACAGTACCGTGGCCCCTACGCAGGCTGGGGGAGCCGCCAGAAGATTCACCAGAAGGCAGCTAGTTACTATGTGTGGTACTACAGATCCCCTACACAGCGACAGACGAGAGAGCATTCACTGACTAAGGAAGCACCAGGGAGGAGGCCTTGAAGTGCCACAGCCTATGTATAGGTTCTTCTGCATATACATCCATGATGGTCACGAATGGAGTCTGTACCGGTTGTTCTTTAGGCCCCCTGGATCTGAAAACACAATGTCAACACCGAGAAACCAATGTTCAGCACTGGCACCTCTCACATGGTTTCTTGGGCTTTGCCTTTGCCATTATTCTGCCTGGAAGATGACAACTACTTCTATGATTTTTATTTATTACGCTTTAGATACCTTAACTGCAGACGGTAACTTTAATAGGTTTTTTGGTTGGTTTTGTGTGTGATACAGCTCCATTTACAGTGAAATGCACCCTAAACTCAACTAAGAAAATGACAGGTTAGGATGGTACATTTGAGCAGAAGGCTGCTCTCAGAAAACAGAACATATTTATCAATTGTCAGAGTACTGCCACATAAAATAGGAGTAAGCATCTGTATCTGTTTAACTTTTGACTATTTATTAAATACATTAAAGTACACAGATAAAGCTTCTCTTTTCATGAGAGGGATTTGCATTTTGCTAACAAAACCAGCATTTCAAACCTGCAGTGAAACAAACAAACAAAAAAAACCCCCAGCAATAATATATTGTGTGCTGAAAAGCGTTCAGCATACTGATCCTGTAAAGCGCGTCTTTTGTTGTTAGCTTAGCTGAGCTACAAATTTACTTTCAAAAGACTAAATCACACACAGGTGATAGATCGGCAATGAAGGAAAAAAACCCAGAGAAGGAAAATGATGGATGGTGTATCCCAGCAGAATTACAAACAAAAGATTATCCTTCTTCAAAATGTCATCGTTTTCCTTCTCATTTTAATGAGGTAATAATAAGCATATGAAACATACGGACTTAGATAAATGGAGAATGGGGACCAACAATTAAAATATCAAATCAGAGATTTTGCTAAAAGATCCTATTATCTTAAACGACTTTCTTATTAGTTATTTATGTTGAGTATCTGGAGAATAGCTTTCAACAAGAACTCCTGGTAATACTGAAGACAATGATAGCAAGTGACACTACTGTAATAAAGATCAGTTGTAAAAACATACAATCCGATTCCCTGCTGCCTGAAATGACTATAAAAGGTTAAATCCAGTACAAAATGGTTGTATAATAATTCTATAGCAAAATAATCAAAGTAAATAACTACTCGGCAGGCACAGCAATAAAAACGTAGACCTATAACATGACTTGATACTTTAACAAACCAAACCACATTGATTAAGAGAACGAAAGCTAATTTAGTTTGTCATTTGTGGCTCTGGCATAGAGGGAAGAACTGAAAGATGGGAATTTTCTTTCCACTCACATCCACCTTTGTCAAAGGGCTAGAGAATTTGATTATTCCCCTAGAAAACAGCTCTCGGAGATCAAGTGCTGCATAGCACAATCTTCCTGGTTACACCTTATGCTGGACAGTAATCTCCCATGTTCATTTCCCCTACTTAGTACAGTCCAGCACTTCTCTCTCTCCCTCTCTGAACACATCTGCAGCCACTTTGAAGAAAAAAGGAGGATGCCTCACCTGGCCTCCCTGCACTCCGATTTCTGAGTCAAAGGATGTTAGCAGGTAACAGACCCTACTCTCAGTTTGCTTGGCTCATGCCTTGCAGGTGGAGAGCGGGGCGGGGACAGAGAGAGTAAGAGTCCCCAAAACTCTGTAGTTTGAAAACTGCAGCCAAAGAACCACTCTCTTGCAAGCTTATGATGCCCTTTCAGAGAAGTTCCTGTGCCCTTCGTGTACGGCTTTGCTTTTTACCATATGCTTAAAGCCACTCCATGAAGCAACATAAACTTCCTGCGTTTCTCCTTTAGGTTTTATAATTGTTCTGGAAACTGCAATTTGATATTTGTAATTACACATACCAGACATGGCAAGAATAATGGTAGATCCCATTTCTTTTAAGTTAATAGAGCTGGTGATATAATCATGTTATTTACCAAGTCTGGCTTCAGCGTTACTGTTCTCAGATAGAAAGGGAATTACACTGTCTCTCTCTAAGTCATGACCTGTAAAAATGCTACACAATTCTACGCTTGTTTAAGCTTTACCAAATGTATTTTTACTATATCCAATTTACAGTAAAGATCTGCATGATCTCAGAGTATCCTTTGATCTAAAAAAAAAAAAAAAAATTTAAATTCTTGAGAAATCTAGGAAAAAAATCCTTTAAAATACTGTATATTAAACAACAGATGATTCTCTGATTTTGAGAATCGCTGGAGACTTGGAAGATAAACCCATGAAGGCTCCATTGGTTAAGACCTTTGCCTAGGACTTCTAGACATATCAGAAGTCCTGCTCCATCACAGACTTCTGTGTGACCCTGGTACTACTGGTATCTCCGTGTCTCTGTTCCAGCTCTAACATGAAACCAGCACTCCCTTATTTCAGATGAAAACAGTGGGGATAAATTTACTGAAGATTCTAGAATGCACGTATACTACACTAACCGATTATGTTAGTCTACATAAGATGAATATGGGTGGTTTGCATGGGCGAGCTGATTGAGGTCACAGGACTGTAAGGTTACAGGCACTCCCAAAGGTGCAGGACTACAGCAACTTTTCCTAGGAGAGTAAATCAGGATGAAGCGGCACAGGAAACGACAAATCAACCAGCTTCCGGACACCTGCTGCCAAGAAACAGAGGATACAACCTTGTCTCAACTTGCACGTCAACACAGATGAATTAAATGCATGCCCTCAAATTGCGTCCGGTTACCTACCACATATCTCTGAAGAATTTTTGTAGGTTAGAGATAATATTGCTGTATTTTGGTCACACCAATGCAAACATTTATGAACAAAATGATCTGATGCACTATACATTTCCAATACCCTCCAAGTATAATTTCGCTTTTCTTGGCTTGTGCAACTTCATGCATTTTTATTTTAGAAAAAAAAGGAAAAAATAAACATAGTTCCCTAGACTACAGAAAAAAAGACCTGTAGGAAAAGGAACTTGAGGCAAAAAAGCTTCTGAAGTTCTTGTAGCTTCAGTCTGGACCAGATAACTTCCTTTGCCTTGCAAATTCAAATTACTTTGAAAAAGGTTAATTGTGATTCTTTCCATACTCTCTAGGGTTTCGCTGTTGACGTCAACTGCAAGCTACCAAATACTCCTCCACAAGCAATTACAAATTGCAATAATGTCTGCTCAGGCTTAGATCAGACATTATCTATATTTTCATCTTTTTAATTGTACTCTCCAATAATATCAGTTTTGTTTTTAGTTAGAATGCCATGTTCCTTAGATCTAAACTACATTACAGTTTCATAGTTGGCCTCCCCTTCCTCCGTTAGCTGAACACTATTAAAAAGATAATAAAAACTAACTAAAGAAAGAAAATGAAACTAATTCCCAGTTTTTGGTTTTTTAAAAGCTATTACTTTTTAATGCAGAATAAAGTTACACACTTTTCAAGCATTCTCCCGTATTCACACAAGAATTCACAGAAGATTTGTTTCTGCCATTCTTTCACTTGGAGATTTCCTTAGGTTGCTCTACTCCTAATACCACAAGCTGCCAAGGGATTACTTGGAGTCCCTTCACAGGGAGGCTGTTGCACAAGAATAAACTATGAACCTCTGGACAGCCTAGCATAAAAAAAAAAACCCAAACCATTTCACCTGGCTTACGCCAGTCTGTCACTTACAGGGCACCCCAGACCCAGAGAGGTAGCTGAAGATCGCTTTTAACATTCCAGCAATATGAAGACACATACACATCCATTATGAGATTAATGCATATTTTTTCCCTCTGTACTTACATTATGAATTTAAAATTATTTAACACAGAATGTACTTTGTAATTCATTTTCTTCTTTCCCTGCACTTTTTTAAATCCTCTGGCTGTACTTATTGAAAAAAACTCTTTTTAAGCCATCCCTTTGAGAAATATTAATGCTCCCACATGTGTCGTATTCAGGACTTCCGTTGACCTTGGAACTGAGAAAATCACTTTCTTTCTGTTTCAAACAAAAGCAGACTTTTAAAATAAGAGATTATCTTTTGACAACATCAGAATATCTTGAATTCCATAAAGGAATGAATAAGGAAGCCTATATAATTTATTTTAATAGGAAGCTTGACAGAGGCTGAAATACTCATTTGTATTAAACAGAAAATGTAAAACTAGCTATACACTAGAATGATCATCTTGGGAAGAAAAGCAGCAGTCTGCCTCTCAGCTTACTCTCATTCTCCCATCTGCCATTCTAAGCTCCTGGCAGGTGTTGTCTTTATTAAATCTTCAGGCCTTTACACAGCATTTACTCCTGCATTAGCAGCCCTGTGACAAAATCTTCCCCACACAGCCATTCTGAGTTATCCTCTAAGTCCACTGGAAGCACTCCTTTGAATAGCTCAAGTTTGAAGTCAGAAAAAAATGGCCAAAGGAAGTTAAATTATATAGCTTTCTGATCCAGCCTTTGAACTCAGGCTATGGCTCAAGAATACCATAAACCCAGCTTCAGGGCTCCTTATACTCCATCAAAAGTGCCACGGCTGTGTAGAAGTACTGATCTGGAATAAGCTCACCCTGCTGATTGGGTACGAACTCACTCTGCCAGTTCAGATCTGTTCAAAAACTGATGAACGGCTAAGTTAGCACCAACAGGCTTTATGAAGGATCAAGCATCACCTGCCTACCTGCAGCCAGCATAAAGGAATAAAGCCAGCACAAACTCCATCTCGAGTACTCCGGCTAATCCAAGAGAATGGCTACCATATGCACAACCCTGCTTCTGATCAGATTTGTTCTGCTGGGGGCCCTGCCACTGCACAGATCCAAATAAATGATCATGGAAATCGGAGGGAGAAACTTCTCAAGGGAAATTCACCCAGCATAAAAAAAATGGTTCTTCTGGACCTCAGCACCTACGGTGTACGTGGGGACAACTGTAACTTGCACTTCAGTTCTTTGGCATGTCACATACAAAGGATAATGATAGTGACAGAAAACCGAAGGAAGATGTATTACATGGCAGCCCGCAAGGCAGAAGCATCATAAGCCCAGGAACTTTCGACGTTATTTCTCCCAACAGAATACTTCACTTAGGACACAATGACCTCCTGGAAGAAAGATTTTTGTCACTGCAGCTGCCACCCACACAGACTTACTGCTTCTGGGGCCTCTAGAGGATTCAACTCATAGAAGCTAGAGTAAGATCAAGGCTCAGTTCAGGGTACGTTAAACCTCAACAGACAGAAGAAGTTAATGTGATTTGTTAAAGTTCCTAGCATTCAGTTTTCAGGTCATGTACCATATCTACCTACACTCCACTGCTTAAGTAAAACATATTACTGAACTTTTAAACAAAAAAAAAAATCTATGGCCTAGCTTCTAGACATGCTTTTGGAGTATTCGGACCACTGTAGTATTTTCTTTTTGGTTTTAAACTCTTTGTTTCCTAGAAATAAAACAGTTGCTGACAGGCACTAAAAGGGATGCAGGCAGCAGTCACATTCTAGAGCAAACAGGCACAGTGTCTATCCTAGGGCATAAAGCAGCATTAAATGCAAGTAGTCAGTCTCTGCACTAAGCCCACAAAGCACAGGTACAGCCACAACATGCATGAATTTTAAGAGCTTAACTATGCATTCTTTAATTCACTATTTTCTGCCTGTTATTTTACTGATTTCTGTATGATGATTTACAAATTGTATGACTTACACACCTAAAGCAAATCAGATCCAGGTAAGTACATGAATTTACATACTTAATAATGTATTCTTCATACAAACCAGTCATTTCATTTTTACACGTGCCTGCATGACTACTGCAAAGGAATAAAACAACATCTGTTCACAGCAGTACTGAGGCAAAAGGTGGTTTCCTGAATTTTCTCAGCATTCTGTGGCATGAATGTCCATCAGTTCATACCTATGGTGTGTTATTACAGCCCAGGAAATTCAACACTTATTTAACTGGTATTGATTATTTCATAGATGCTTCATACTTGAACCAACAACCATACAACCAATTTGAACAAATAATATTGTCTAATTCCATTTGATTTAAAATGAGATTTTAAATCCTTTCCTTGTCCTTAAATACCTTCTGAAGTACTATAGCAAAATTTTCCTTTCAAATTTATTCTGTGGATCTTTTAAACTGCAGTGCAATCCTTTTCCCATATTGCCACCTTCTTCTTCATGCAGAGAATTTCCATTACCATGACTGCACATTACGAGTAAGTTCATACTACATATCTGAGAGGGGTCTAAGCATTCCCGTGAAGTTTTGTGACCAAGCGGTGCAAAAGAAGGCAGTCCCACTGCCCTGCCCACACCAAGGTCTTCCTCTGCCTCCCTTGCACCAACACTGGCAAACACCTGGACCATGCTGAGCTAGCTCAGGGACCTAAACTAACAAAAAACTAATCCCCCGCAAAAAACAACAGATAGTTTCAGTGTAGCAATCCGCAGCACCTGAGTGCTGAGTCAGGCTTGCGCTGCTGTACTCGCAAGCGAAAAGGAGGGGCAGAGACATATATATGAGTTCAAGCCTAGCAAAATTATACAATCAAACCACACCCCAAGGGTCCTTACCGGCTGCCAATGTTTCCTGTTTAAAACAGCATTGTAAGTTAGAGTCCCCCTCATCAAACAAGGATGACACACAGCAAACCACTGTAGCCATTTACAAAGAACTTCTAGATAACTTAAAAAGAGCTGTTGGTCTTCTGTTACAACTGTGTTTTTCAGATTCAGCACTCTAGAAACTTATCAAGAGTGTGCTGACCTCAAAAGCAAAGCAGTGTTTGTAAAGAGAGATCACATCTCCTTTTAGACCCACTGACACAAAAGACATGCCAGTGTTCGGTAAAGTAGAGAATTCTGAGAGAAGCACGTTGGTAGCAGCAGCGAAGCAGGACTATGTTAGTGGCAGAGGTTATGCAACTGTGGGGAGAAGAGATGGGTGGCCAGGGAAATGTCATTAAAGTCAGGAAGGAAAAAAAGGGTATTAAGTCTATAGTGCATCATGTTATTCTGTACAAAACTAACAGCAATTCCGCATCAGTATTTCAAGCTTGCTTTAGCAATCAGTAAAGTGTTAATTTTCATTCTCTTCCACACAGCCACAAGGAGGCTAATTTTCAGTGACAGGTTAACAATAAATAATTTAAAACTTTGTCAAGAGCATATGGGCTTTTTGACTGCCTGTGTAGTCAATTTGACAACTTGAGAAGCAGGAGCAAAGCACTGGTGAGGTTGAGGAAATCCTGAGGTTGCAGCAAGGAATCAGAGAAAGCGCAAAAGCAGCCGATCATGATCTAAAAACAAAGGTACATGAAACAGCCTCAGATCAGCCCATCAAATACATTTATAATGCACAGAAATCTGAGACGAGGCTTAGCTTGCCAGGCTGAGACTGCAAGGCCATGAGGTTTTAGGATACAGGCTGGAATCTAGGAATCTGATGTGAGGGTAACACGCAATGTAAACGTGCCTTTTATATTTTACAGGAAAAAATAAAGGCTCAGGGCTGAACAGTGTTGAATACCTGCTCCTCCCAACAATTTTAGTAGGACTCTATCTCAAGATCTGTCATCAAGTATATAAACTACTGCTACATCACCACTGGAAACCCTGGCATATTTTGTACCTGCTTTGAAAGCTGTTTTTCCTATGCTGCATGAAGACGGGCTCAGTAGTGTAACCATTTCAAATATCAATCTCCCCTTATATCGAAGTCAAACCCACAGCTATACTTTATTGAAATGCTAAGGATTTAGCCTCTACCTCTCAAGGCTTTTCATGCAATTGTGTTGAGAGCTGGTGCCTTCTGCCAAGTGATTCATGTTTTGTATTGGAACTGATGTCATCCCTTCATAATAATTTATGTTTTATATATACAGGACATCCACTGACTGACTGGCAGGCACATTCATTTCTGGTGTCCCAGGATGCATATTTTTAAAGATAGTTTCATACTCAAAATCAACATCTTATTGGAAAAGCAGAGAAAGACTAACCATGTCACATACTCCTGTGTTCTGCTTAATTAAAAAATCTTGGGATTTTATTGGAAGACTTCAGCACATTCTTAATTGAGAAAGATGAGAACGGTTGCTTTCTTTTGTATGATTAGAAATAATGCTAAGTTTTTCATATCTCCTTGTCCTAAACTGTGCTTCTCTGAGATGATGTATGTACAAGGATTTAAAAGTTTTTACACACAAGCACGTCCCCCATTATCTCTCTTTAAATACCAAATCATTCTCAATTTGGTATTTGCTAAAGCAGAAGTCTTCTGTCTTTTCACAGTCTCTGGACATAATTTTGCCTCCTCCCTATCTTTGAAAAATGCTTCAACCAATTTTAAACTCACTTGCAAGACTTTTTTGTGGCTTATAAAATCACATGTGCAGAACTTGAATTTTTATGGGTCTGCAAAATAACAACATCTAAGACAGTAAAACTGGCAACTCTGTATGAAGTTAAGCACCGGCTTGTATTCATTACAACTAATTTAATCAAAGGCAATAACTTTCTACTAACAGAAAATTAAAGATGGGCAATTGACACGGATAAACCACTGCTTAGTTTAAAACTTAATTTAGAAGAATTTTAATGAGGGAAGAGAGAACAGTCTAACTGATTTCCAAGTCAGTTTTAACCTCGAGGTACCAAAAACACCACATTGGTATGGTGCTTTTTATTATTAATCATCTTGGCTATAGCTACTTTACCCTACTCCTCACTGCTCTGTACAAAAACCCATTAAGCAGGTAAACACTGGCAAGACAAAAAAGGCTTTTCTGGATGATACAACAATGCCTAATTGTTTCTTGTCCAGCATAGTTCCAAGATTTTGAAATTAAATTTACAGGACAATCTCTACAACTTTATCCATGAGGACAAATTCTGAAGCACATATCTATCTATCTATCTCTGCATTTGTGTATATTATAATATGTATTTGCACATTACATCTAATTCAATGGTAGCAGTGGCTCAGCAGACCACTGTAATGCCTGACAGGATTTAAACCATGAATGAGACTGGTGGTGGTGGTGGTGTGGAGGGGGTTTATGTTGATAACACCGTGAATCGTTTAAAGAAGTGATCCTAAAAAAAAAAAGGAAGGACTCAAGTAAGGATAATGGAAGAGAACTACTCTTGGGACAGGAATAACTCACTATGCAAATACAGGGACAAGAACAACTGGGCAGACTGCAATTCTGTAGACAATAATCTGCTCTGTCATAAGCTGAACATAAATCAGCCTGTTGCAACACTGGGAGGATCTTCGTATGTGACTCATACTTTCCCCTCTGATTTTGCAGGAAGACACTCAGTGTGTCTCTGTATCTCAGCTGGGAGATGTAATTACCAGCAAAGGGACTGTACCTTCTTAAATTGCTTTTGGCAGCTCCTGAATATTTAAAAACTGCGGCTCTCTTTCAGTGTGAAGACAAGGGGGGTGGGAAGCAACGTTAAGCTCACCTATTTGCTTTTGGCCCATTTCAGTTCAAGTCATTCACGAGGTGAGAGGTGATAATTTTCCAAAAGCTTCTTGACTCTGACTGCTTGAGTACTTTTCAAGCCAGCTCCACTGCAGAGTCAAACACACAACCTGGAATCAGCATTTTGAATTCGCCAGTTGGGCTTTGCATTTAAGTGGTGTAAGGTTATTCATACAGACTGTAACTGCTCAGAAATGGGTTAAAGTTTGGTAACCTCTGCTTGTGAAGATTTCAAACCCAGGCTGTCCTCCTTTCAAACCTGTATGACATGAGGCCTGGGAATTCAATGCACTCCAACTGCTGGGCCAGTTCACAGACACTCAAGCGTCTCTAGGCACATACTACAACTGGTTTGAAGTCGTACTAAATATCAGTCTAGATCTATTGCCTTTTGTATTCCCTTTTTCAAACTATCTTCCTTTTTTGATATATTTCTACATGCTATCACTGATGCTAAAAATGTTAAAAAATAGAAATGGTAGTTTGAGATATATTGTAAACTTTGGGAGGAGGTTTCTGAAATGAACACTACATTCTTGTCCCTAAAGCAGTTTCATCCCAACCTAATTATGCTATCATATCCTACACTAAGAAGAGCTAAAAACTTTTTTGGCATAGTGGTTCTCTGCATTAGCTGTAAAAGACTTCTCTAGAGATTCATTGTGAAAATTAGCAGTTACTAGATGACCACACACAAGTTCATAGGTACTAAATTATGACATTAATACATTTATAGTTAAGATTATGACAAATGCCTTATGGACATTTTGATTTTCTGATGTGTGTAAGGAGTCAGCACTGTTTCAGCACCTGTGATCCACACACAACATACAGCACATGGGAACTAATGCCTTGTGGTCCCTCTACTCAGCTGAACATCCGGGCTTTGGCTCTGCAAATTGCTTAGGCTACAATTTGAGAATGCCCCTTTTTCTGAAGANGATTCTATGATATTCTCACCCATCTTTTCTGGGAATTCAGAATGCCCCTTTTTCTGAAGGCATCAAGAGTGAAATAAAACTGTCTGCACAGGCAGAAGACATAAAATATGCATAATATACATAAATATATAGAAATAAAGCAACACCAGAATAGGTCTGCCAGAATACTTCTGCTTGAACAAAAGCTGTATGTCCCATCTGCCTTGAACTGATCCAAACTGCCATTTGCAGGGTCATGTACTGGACATGCATTAAAACCTTCTGAGTAAGGCTAAAATGAGAAGGGTTCCTAAGGGAAAGAAGGGTTGTGATATGCCAGAATGGCACATTAGTCCTGTAATCACAAAACACTCACTTTGAAGTGTAAGGTAAAAGCTTTTACTTGGATCTGTCCCAACGTCATTCAGGGAGGCTTACAGCTACAGACAGATTTTGAATTTGTATTCTTCCATAATGTGTATTTTTTCCTAGCATTTGTATTTTCTTGGTTGGCTTTAATTAACTTCTTTCTATGGTCATAAACTTGGAGAGGATTTTCTCTAAGCTCTTACATCTCTAGCCTATATTAAGATATTTTAAGCTTTAAACCTCTAGCACATTTAACGGATTTAGACCATTTTAGACGGAAGGAAAAAGTGCTAGCAAAATGCACCCAAGCTGAACATTTTTGCATGAACTTTCTATTTGACACAAATTAAAAGTTATTTTAAGATAGCTTAATAACTCCTGAATGGGCCCAATCACAACAAAAATGTACTTCATTTCCCATGGAATAAATGTGGCAAGCTGGGAAAGAAAAAGATGGGGAGCATGGCGGATGGAACAGAGACAGCTAATGCAAACCGAAGCACAAAAAGACTGCAGTAGACAGTAACCAAAAGGCCTGCTTCAGGGAAGGAGCTTTCCGAGTCCATTACATTAAGAGGTTGAGCTATCAAAACATGCTGGGAAAAAAAAGATTATAATGAAAGCAAATCTATAATGAAAGGTAATAGTTATGGGTGAATGTTTGAAAAGCAGCACAGTCATTTAAGAAAAGAGATGCTTCTGTGTGGTCCATGGTGGACCTGACTTCAAAAATTCCTCTCTGTCTGTATTATTCATATTTCAAAATATTTGTTTTATCTGCAGTGACAGAGCAGGTTTTTTTCTTCTTGTGGTCTAAAACATAGAGCATTAACAGTGTAACCTTAAGCATTACCTCCTCGCCCGGAAATATCAGTCATTCCAGAACATGACAGAAGCCATTCCTGCAGATAACTTTCTCTTTTAACCTGGTACTTCAGGAGGACTGAAAATATGATTCCCTACTGTCTCTCCTTTCTGCTCATCTCCTCATTTTTCCCCACACAGAGACCTTCAACTAGATGGAGAAATCTGAACGGTGTTTGTACCAGCTGAATATATGGCAAGACAGCCACAAGTCTTTCCTGCCCCAAGTGGGACAGGAAGGAGATATGTATCTTGAGGATCAACTCCATACAGATTTTGGAGCCACACTCACCCTTCAAGCAATAATTCAAGTTCTTCTCCTTTTGAGGAAGCACTGCTCTCCCTTGTAAGTACACTAAGGCTTGACTCTCTCTCTTACTTTGATATTAACGTAGCTGAAGGAGCACAAGCAATACTGAAAAGGAATTTGATCTTCTACCATTCCTGCTCCCTGATGCCACCGCAGACACAATTTTTGACTTTCATCCATGCATCTATCATTTAGAAAGGAGCTATCAGTTGGTTTTGTGCTCAGCCATCTGAAGCACCATGAAAAAAAAGGTGCACGAGACATCCTCCTGAACTTAGTTTTTCGTATTTATCACCACCAAGATCCTTGTAATCAAAATGCTGTTACATAAATCGTAATGTCTGATTTAAACTGTCATCTTTTTTAAAAGTGAATTACACAAGCGTTATCTTATTCTTCTAATAATTCTATGAATTGTGTAATTTACACATTTGTGAGTTGTGCAACTTACACAAGTGTTATTCTTGCAAATGCATGCAAAATACACACCCTGTCATTGAATGGCCTGGTCAGTGCTGACATACAGAAATAAAGCCATGGACACACTAAGTGGCTGTGTCAGAGACATGGAATATGGTGAGGCTCCTTGTTCAAGCCTCACGTTTCTGTTATTTGATAAGCATTGCCTGTTACAGTAATGCATTTGAACAAATACTTCAGTGGTTAAAATACCACTTCCTGAGATGAGACTTCTTACATGAACATGGTAGTGAGTAGGATGAAATCTCTCTGTATATTATATAACGCGTAACTGAAATGGATTGGTAAAGGATACACACAATTAGTAATCTCCATTTTTAAATTCTGTGAGTCCCCATCTGTTGTTAAAAGACACGTTAGGATCCCAATTCTAAGAAAAGTCAAAATCATGTGTTGTTAGTCTTCATGATACTCTCAGATGTCAGCTGGAATCTAAATCGATAGAAAGTGCTGACCCACTGTTTTCTGCTGATGCCATTAAAGCTCCTGTCGTCCAGTGGTACCACATGAAGTCTGTAAGAAGCAAAAAGCCACTGCTCAGAAATCACTGCAGGCTTCATGATATTAATTTGCAATTACTCAGATAGGAGGCAGGTGCTTCAGACTCTGCTCTTGAAATGAGCAGCTGCATCTCAGAGCAAGGTGAGCACTCACAACTGGGAAGCCTATAACTTGCACAGCGACTGCAGCTTGAAAGGACAAGCTTTAACGTTCAGTTAAGTCTGTGGCTGGCTCTTTATTGTGGAGAGTAGAAGGAAGCATAATGAATCCCCACCTGCCAGCCCTAATTTTGTTTTTCACAGTGACTTTATACTATTTCAGCATTCCCCTCCTTCCTTTTGAAAAGAGGTAGAGACGATGTCATTCTGGCCCTGTTTCAAGTAGATTTTTGAATGGGTCCTGAAAGCTTGCTAGTGTGAAAGCAATATAATTCACCCTCTGGATATACAGAGTTAGGGCTTTCAATCAGAAAGATTTGAAAGCTGTAATGTTGTTACCGTATTCTCATTTTAAGATCTCATTTAGCAGACCTATATAATTTTGCTCTAAGGGACCTCTGGGCTGACTCAGCAACCAAAGAAAAACTTTGTCACTGGTCTTCTACGCTGCCACCTGAAGTTTCTAAATCTAGAAATATGAGCAAGATGTAAGCACATACAGCTACTGTGGCCAGTATATGCACCAGGGGTACAAGAGGACACAACAAGGAAAACCGAAGAGAAATTGGAGGTAGATGTGGCATCTTCTACATTGACCATCGNCCCCGCAGGAGGGAATCACCTGTGACAATTACCCTCCTTTTTGCCTTAGCGGAGGCAGAGGCAGTCGTAATGCGTGGGGCTGACTGCCTTGCCTTGGGCAACCCCCTGGATGGGCCTTCATCTACCTACTCGTTTGCCTGGCCCTCAAGTTCCAGAGCCCTGTATCTGTTCTGTAAGGGCAGCTGGGGAGGTTGAGGTGAGGGAGACCGGGCGGGGATTCGCCTGGCACCCCGAGCAGGGAAACAGAAGGACAAATAATCTTAAACTACTGTCGCTAAAGGACAATTCAAATGGAAAAAATACAGCTAAGAAAGAAATACACTTTTCTGCAGGTGTCAGTGGAAATATTATGCTATTAGAGAAGCTGACAACCTATCTAGACCAGTGCTTTCTGACACCACTGGAGAAGAAAGGTATGTAACAGAAACAGCAGATGTTCACAGAACGGTAACAAAAATGCCGAAGATATTTAGAGTCCTTCCACAGGAGTGCACCTATTTCATTTGGAAATTTTTAATTTAAGTAGTGAGTTAGCAAAATTGATTAGCTGTTCTTAGCCTTCAAACAAAAGCACTAGTGCGACCGATGAAATTAAGATGTAACACATCTATAGCAGCTGATAAAAAAAAAAAATCTTTACAGAATGCATGACTCAGTTGTGAAATTCTATGCCACAAGTTATAAATGAGATATAAAACATAGCAGAATTTTAAACCACTAAGATATTTCCTTGTTATGCTATTCTAAATAAAAATAATCACAAAGGACATTCAGAAATAAATCAACAAGGCATTTAGCCTAAGAAAAATTTCATCAAAAGTCACATCATTGCGTAATTGAAATTTTTAAAATTTATTTTAATGTATTTGCAACACCTGACACTTTCCTACTGTCATAGAGAAGATCCTGGACTACAGTGACTGATACTAGTTGCTGTGCATTCAAAATTTTTTTTAGTACTTTACGAGAGTCACAACAATGCCTTAAGCTTTCCCCTCTAAATACAGAGCTGACATACCCTGGCCCAAGGAGTTTAAAAGGATAGAGAAGCAGACAAAACATCAAAAAGAAGGAAGAAATTCTGTGCCCCCTGAGGAAGAATGTGCGATGTAGCCATACCTTGTAAGTAGTCAAAACTTGTTCTATGAGTAGATTTTTCTTAACATATAAATAACCTATTTCATTTTTGTAAACCACATTCATGAAGTGAACAGATACAATGAACAAACACAAAGTAAAATTGTACGTAACCAACTAACTAGTACACTACTTCACCCAATTTCAGACAGAGCAACTGACCTATCTTTGGACAGAAATGTTTATTTTGCTGTGAAATGCTGGCTGCTTTGACTTTTTACAAGCTTAATTAACCAGCGTACTGGCACACTCTGCTTTGGAGGAACAGCTGAAGTACATGTTCTTACAAAAATAGATTACCAGAGGTTATGTTCAGAAAGTAGTGAGATTGATTCTAAAAAACAAATGTGTAAATTACAAAGTGAAACTAACACAAGTGTTAGTGTTTCTCTTTTAGCATATGTACACAGGAAGGTAAAAAGCCTCAAGCCCTGCTGCACATATCTACCCATGGACTTCCAGTACACAATGGGCTAGGAAGTCCACTCTGTAGGAAAGCTAAGATTAAAATTCACAGCTCTCCAAGCATTTGTTTACTGAGGTGAGCTTTAAACAAGAAAATTGCAGCCGTTCAGACAATCTTCATTTGTCAATGCTCTTCTCCTCAGAGATCAAACAGTCCCAGGATCTTACAAGACTAAGTAGCAAATAATGAACGTACTTGCTTACTATACACCTCAACTTCATTGACTTCCACCCCTTACAGAAAGGGATAACAGCTACTGCCATATTCCCGGTGCACACTGCCATCTGTCAAGTGTTAGCTATTGGCTAACATTGGCTTTCCAAAACTTTATTATCCAGTGCTGCTAATTATCCCTAATGGAACTAAGCAAAATAAAGGTTTTTTATTGTTGTTATTTGGACATTACTTCTCTTGAACAGATTTTAAGCTGTGGGCAATGCTGTTCTCTGTTGTTCTATTCTTTTGCTGAGTTCCCACTGGTCCAGTTCTATTGTTAGCAAAGCAAAGCAAAACCACAAGGATCACTGGCTAGACCATTTTATATAGCAAAACACAATTTGCATTTCCTAACAGGAAATGTATCCAATTACCTCTAGGTTTTCTGTATCGCTGTCTGCTACCAAATAGTTTTATTTTGCTCAGCTTGCCTTTTGGAAATAATTTATAGAAAGCTGTTCACTGAGATTTTGCTGCCAGACATCAGCATTTATTTCTTCCATCATTTCCTAATAGTTTATTTAACCCCACCTGTTTTTTCTTCTGTTCTTTCTTCTCCTTCTTTCTGCATTCTGGCTTTGATGGGATCCTGTAGAGTTTCCATTACAAATCTAGGAGTAGAGAATAAGATTACTAGACTCTTCACCGGTAGCTATACACAGACCAAGGGAGCAAAGCGGCAACCTGCACTGCTGTGTAAGCAATTACTCTCCTTGGACAAGCTAGCACTGCAGAAACTTTCACATACATCTGAACACAAATGTTGCCACTGTGCTTTTTTGCCAGATCCTACCTCTTTTCCTCCCTGTTCTTTCTCCTCCCTCCCCACTCAAGTTCTTCAGAAGATAATACCTCACCCTGTAGGATAACTTGAGTCAACAATGTAACATATTCTGAAAGGCAATGAAAACAATGCATGAGAAAGAACGACCAAGAGCGCTGATGAAGTTCAAGACCAAATCAAACAGAAGTAACCAGCAGGCGTTTTATCTACGTATGACCACTTTCTCTTTTTTTGGGATAAAACCCACATCTTACAGGAGTCAAAGAGAAGAGTTCAAGAGAAACAGAGTTAAGCTTTTACTCCTGTCCATAGTGATGATATGTATCATAAATACATTATGACTTGAACCTGCTTCTACATTAATATTTAGCACTTCTAATCTTCTCTTACGTCTTCGAGCACTTTCTACATATTATCTAAAATATTAATTGTGATGGGATCTTACTTGTTAGCTCTATATAGGACGGCATATACACATGTTGACTAGGGCACCATTCATCACATACTAGGACTTAAGGCAACATTTAAAAATTCGAAAACATAAGTAAAAAAGGCAATAAATGGAAATGCAGATAATGAATGGAAATTAAAATTTAGATTACATTAGAAATAAAGTTGTATGCAAACCAAAGTGTTTTACATAGTTTCTCTAATTTGAAAAAACAAGAGAAAGGAATGTTGTATACTAGTACTTGTAAATGCAGGAATTACAAAACTCATGCTTACGTTGAATATGAATACAGAAATAAAGAATGGTATCAATTCAGAAAAGAAGTAGAGTCAGAAATGTTCAATGAAAGAGCGGAATTTAAATACAAAAAAGATCGTATTTCTAACCATGACAAAAACATAGACAGATAGTAATGTATCTGAAAAATAAGCCTGTAGGTTTTGGGGGCTTTTTTCAGCAAACGCTAATGTTTTACTTTAGAATGACAGCACATCAAATTTCGCACATTCCTATAATATGCTTCTGTGTCCTTATTCCCATTTGTGGTATGTTGTTCAAAAGATCAAAAATTTTGCTTTGAGACGTTCGTGTAAATGTTCTCTCCTGAAGTACTCCTAAAAATACCTACAGGGATGCCACAGGTAACATCTACTTGCAGGAAATGATACATTGGCATCTCATGTTCCACCCATTGAAGAGTCCAAAAAAGTAAAACTTCAAAGCAAAACAGTTTTTCAAGAAAACTTAAAAACTTATTTTGAAAATATGTTCTTTAAAGCAAAGAAAGTGAGATCTTAAGATTATAACTGAGATCTGTAGGAAACTGTCAGTTCAATACTCCACATGAGTAAAAAAAATGCAAAATGAATTAATTTTTAGAACTCTTAGAAAAGGAAGGATAGACCAAATAGAAATCATAAAGTCCCTACTTATGGTTCTGGTCCCCTTACCTCGAGAGGGTACAGCAGAGCTGGAAAAACATGGAAAAGGGTGACTAGAACTATCAGAGATAAGAAACAGTTTCTGTTCATTCATAGAATGATTAGATTAGCATCCTTCTGCCAGGAAAACAAGAAACTGAGGTGGGAGACGATAGAGGGCTATAAAATCATGTATGGCATAGCAAATAATTGTCACTGATCACCGTCTCTTCTTTCACGTGATTTGGAGGATATTAGAGTAAACCAGCAAATGTCATTCCCGATTATGTTGTCTGAAAAATTCCAGCAGGATGAGTCAGTGAACTGAAGATCAACATCACGTCTCCAGTTTTAAATTAATGGGATCTATATAGTTAACTCCCTGTATACCTTAATGAAACTTGCCCCATAGTATGCAATAATTCTCAAGAACTCTCATTCCTTACCTCTAGTAACAACTGTCAATAACTGGACAACGGCACCTGCTTCTAATGGGCATTTAGCCCAAGAAGAAAGAAGATAAGCAGAAAATGCAAATAAATTAAATTCCTGGGAATTTAGCTTTATTTTTCAGACTGCAATCCGAATCTTACAATTCTTAAATCTGAACAGCCTGATGGTAGATTACATGCCTCCAGCATGGTAAAGAAAATTGTCCCGAAGTTGAACTCTCAAACATAATTTTCAGATTTAATCATTCAAATGTCTAGCAAATTATATCCAGCATTTTGCAGAAGGAGTAGAAAGAGCAAACCTCATTAGAATACCGTTAACTGCCCCGAACAGCCTATCCAAAGCTATCAATGGGGGTCAGTGGTTTTCTTGGTGACAGTTGTTCTATAGGAGTACAGTAACGTCATCTCCGTGGTCGGTGAAGCTCTCCACCCCTACAGATGCATTGTCTGCTAGAACACACAGACGTCAGCTTCAGTAATACTGGATACCCAGGTATCCAAAGCCAGATCTTTAACCGTCTGGTACAGCCAGCCTTTGACATCAGGTTTCCTAACAGAAGCCAGGCTATTCCCAGCAGTTCAAACCTCTAAAGGCCTTTCTCATCAACCACGTTAATCTCACTAGCTGAGATGTAAATACACTGAAGGTTCAGAAGAAAACTGTAATTAAATGTTTTTTTCATCAAAGTACTAATCTGCTGGAACTAAAGCTACCTGCAGGATTTGGGCTATTTGGGATACGCAGCTTGCTCCAAAAGAAGAAATTTTCTGAAAATGCCACAGTATCTGCCACAGAAGTGCCCCTATTCCCAAATCACAGCACTCAACTAGAATATCTTTAGGTATGTGCCTGACAGATCAAATTCACTATTTTTCATTGTCTGACCCTGGATACATGCAGGAAGGGAAACTGCAAGCAAGACAGATTACATCACTTCAAATGGCAAGCTGAGGCCCTGGAACACAGAAAAAGTCCTCTGCTGTGCAAAAGGTGAAGGAAAATTAATGGTCTCAACTGGAGTTCTGTGACCTCTTCCCATCTACTTTGAGAGCTATTTAGAGTTTCACTGCAACTTAAGCTTTAAAGGTCGACTTCTCACGTAACATTAGCTTAAGGCTTGGAGTGTTTTAGTTCAACTTTGAGCTGGGTGAAGGAACATAATTTGAATTTCTTACCGCCTGAAGTGCCCTATTATCAGATTAAATGCAAAATATAAACAGCAGCACTCTAGTGTATGCTGACTTGACTTACACTTTGTGAAAATTCAGAAAGGCAGAAATCAAATGAATGTGCAGGGACATATTAGGAAAGAAAGAACATAAAAGAAATTCTTTGTGATCTCCTTTTTCTGTACTTAGCATGTTACTACAGTAACTGGATTTTTAACCTCAAAATCATGACGTGAGGAAGGGTAATGGATATTTGAAGGGACTGCTTCCAAAGAAATAAAGGTTATAATCAAGGTTATATTATTAAACTGAAACTTTTAAGAGAATAAATTAAGTAATAGAGAATAATTTAATGTAGCTGGACAACTTACTCCACTACAACTACACCAGTCTACTGCCAATGAGCAACTTCACTGTTCACTACAGCATCCAACTAAAGCTAACTTAAGTGAAACTACTAATACACTGTTAAGGGGCAGGGGAGGAAACCCCAAAGTTCCCCATAAATCAAACATGCTATTTCTCACATGACAAAGGTTTCCAGGATTAAATGCCAGCTAAATTTTAAAGCACGCATTTCCCTAAAGGACACGGCCTAAGCCTCTAACATGAGTATTCAGTACAGCTTTACAAATGCATTTTGTATCCACCACAAGACAAGACTTGGGAAACCCACTTTTGAGTGTTCTGGTCATCTTAACTTCCAGGCAAGGTAGAAAATAAGGTCAAGCCCGCTCTCTGAAATGTCTTGAAAGAGCTGTGCAATAGGCAGATAACTATTGGATTGCGTTTTAGGATAACTCCCAAAATTTATTATACCATAGGCAATTTCAAATTATTTTCTGCTGGCATAGTAACAAACAAATAGTAACTGCTGATGTTAGCCAAGATTTCCAGGAGGACGATGGTGACTGGGGGTGGAAAGATATGAGGGATGCTACCCAGGGCCTATGGGACTCATAGCTCTTCCATTGCCACCCTTCATCAACCCACCCTCACCAGCCAATCTGATGTCAATGGCCTCTGTTGTCCCTAACAAGAACGTGTGCTCCTGTGGGTTAGGCAATCGAGGAGTAAGCAACTATTTCTCACTCAGCAAACTGAGCACAGAGTCAGCTTCGACCAATCTACTCCCAGTCTCCCTGCTCTGGCTCCATCTATCAGGACTCTCTTTTTAAGACTTAGTCAGGCTCTTACGACAGAGGGGAAGAGATCTTAGATCTTAAGGACAAACTTCTTGCTTCCCTACCATGCCTCAAACGATGGGTTTGAGGGCATATTCCTTTCCTGAGTTTTCTGAGCCTCCTGCCTTTGCTGATATATATGTAAACAACAAAGACTGTTGTATAAACAGACTCACATTTTCTCCTTGCTCTCAGTACTGAGTAATTCCAGACTTTGTGAGGCACCACATGTGCGGAGAGCCCAGGTATTAAAAAGCTGCAGAGGTAAGGGGGGGAATAACAGTAACACAGGAAGCACATCAGTGCAGCTGCACTTTGTATTTAGTAGATGAAATGACATCCCGTCAACTCGAGCACAGAGCAGGCAGGGGCCACAGGATGGCCATTTTGCAAGGCAAAACGCATCAAGCCAGCTGCTTGTCAATAGCCGAATAACAGAGACATTGAGAAGTACTCACGTACACTCTGTTCACACTAACTCATGGCAAAAGGAAACTTAATTCACTTTACAAGGGGATTGTAGAACACTCTTGAAATGACCAACTAATTCTCTGCACGAGTTGCGTTGTGTGAATGCAAGGCATTTTAATTCAGACAAAGAAGTAAGCCTAAAGTAACCCCCCTGCGCTGACATTCTCTAATATCCACAAAAAGATTCTGAATCCAAAGTCGGATTTGTAGACGTGGCTGACCAGTGGATTAGTTACGGTTTTGCACCCCACAGTCTCTACAGTATCACACCGATTACAGAAAGACGTTACTGAGCCCAAAGATGCAGCCTTCTCTTTCTCCAATGTGTTTGCAAGCACATTCAAGGAAAGGAGACGACTTTTTCTGTGCTTATCTTCAGAAACAAGGTTACGCTTTCCATGCATAAGATAGATGTGTACGATTCTTTTGTGAACAAATTATGTATGTAAATATTCACCTATTTGTATGCCTGGTAGCAAAATGTAAGTCTGTTTGATAATGTGTAGACTGTGTCCAAAATATTCTTTATTTATAATTAAAAGGCTCTTGAAAATTATAACCACACAGTAAAGACTGAGTGAATAAAAAGAAGGATAGAGGTTCTTGAAAGGTTCTTGAAATAGCTGCAATTAAGCTATTTTACTTTGATGGTATCTTCCATGTTAATTGCTATTTAAAGACATTAACATTGATGAAGGAGAGGGAAACAGTAACAATCTTAATTCTCCTCTCAGTAAGTATGATTCTAGAAAGGATTACCATGAAGAGTTAATTATTATTTTCTGGCTTTAAGTCTCATGTATAAATTTCTGTCACAGCAAAGAACACAAGTTGGAAGGATATAAAAAGATAACCAGAGTCCCCATCAAATATTGTGCTTATTATTATATTACATATTATCATGTCGATTAAGATAACTTTCCCATTGCTATAGCACTACTGGATTGTTTTCTGCTTCTAGGTTGCAACAGGCACATACCTGACTGCTGACTTTTAACAACAGGCTATTGAATCTTGAACTGAACAAAACAAAACCAAAAAAATCCTATCTAAAGCCGGCATGAAATTAAACCACTCAATGTAAAGCTGCTGTGACATTACAATTCGTGTTGTAGAGATCTGTTCACCAGAAATTTCAGCTGCAGTGAACAAGACCCTCTAGGCTTATGCATACAAAGCAGTTGTTGTGTCACCTGTTAAGCTTGTTGTATTAGACTCACGAGGAAAAACTAAAACTCGTATTTTGCCAGCTTTAAGCTGGTAGCCAAGGATAACGTTCATTTTTTCCCCACACAGCTAAAAGCACATTCAGAACAAGATAATGAAACAACCTAGTGATCTGAGAGCTATTCACAGGACTGCCTGCTGTGCAAAAGCGCTTTAAAGAAGAGAAAAGGTAGGATGTGACATGGTGAACAGAACTGGAAGTGCAGTGCCTCAAACCAAAATACATTAAAAAGAACAATTAAAAGTGTCTACTGTAATGTTTTTGGTTTTGTTTCAGGGAAGTAGATTGGATTGTTTCTTCTGAGACAATATATTGGCCCTTAAGCCACAGGGAACCTGGGAGAACAGACCTTTGCTTCTAGAAAATAGCAACACTGGAATAAAGTAAATCATTCCAGGGTTATTTTTGCTGGCCGTACAGACCACCCCACTGCAAAACACTCTGGGAACTGCAGGACCAGAAGTTTGCAGTGTACAGCTTTCCTTTTTCCTAACCAGCCAGGGCTGTTCAGGGAAAAGAAGCCAATATTATCACCTGGCTCCTCTCTTCTAGAACTCTTTGCCTGTTGTCTTCTCTTGAAAGGGAAAGACCAAGATGCTCTGCACTGACCTTCACATTAAAAACACTGGGGGACAGTACGCCCCAAAGCATCCTGAAGAAGGCTCTGCTACCTATTTCGAAATTCTGTTGCTGGAAAAACTTTGCTACAGATTGGAGTGAGCTTGCTCTAAAGGAAAAGCCAGAAAAACCCCTTACTGGAGTACAAGATATTTAAGGGACTGAAAGAGGCAGATGAGAACTGTTGTACTTACAAGGACAAAATGAAAAATGATGAGTGTAAAGACTACCCTCAAACTGAATCTGCCCTACTATGAGGAAGGAGAACAAAAAACCAGTATCATCAGCTAACCTGTCTCAATCGCACAGAGTCCAAATTAAATCTACAGTTTTCAAACACATTAACTGTAACCTGTGCCAGAGAAGACATATCCCAGAAATACAAAATTGATCTAGAAATTAAAGCAAGATACCCTACAACAATATTTCTTTTAAACATAGAGCCCCCAAACCCAATATTTGGTTTCTGATGTTTTCTGAAAGCTCAAGACATCAAAATCATGAATTCACACCACAGACGCTTCACTGCCAACATGCAAAATGCCTTGAACCACATTCAAAAATAAGTACTCCCTTTACATCACATATAACTCTTGAGAATTCGTTCTACTACAAAGAACCCTCTTAGTTCAAGTACTCTTGCTTCAAACAATACTCGCTGATCAATACAAATCACACACTGTGTTGGCTCTCACTGTGAGCTTTCAAGTCACAAGGCAATTGTTTAAACTACACTTAGGATTATCTACTAGATAACTGAAGATGATAAACGGTTTGGAGTGGGAGGAATCAACAACATAATGCAAATGTGTATCAAAACCTGCAGTGTCTCCCATACTGTATTTCACAACTGTCCAATTGTACTTTACATCATTGCAGGGACTGTAGAATCTCTTCCGTGTTTTTACATGAGCTAACTCGCTCTTTATTGAGCATTCCTATAAAGAAAGCCTGGCATACCTTACACAAAATGAGCCCAGATACGTATCTTTAAAAATTACCTTGCTGATCCTTCCTATAATACTCAGACCAGTGTGCATGTGGTCTTGCCACAGAACGGAGATAAAGCAATAATTTGTCTTTAACACTGGGCCAGATCTGCATTGATATAATAAGTGACCAAATTTTTTTCCCTACTGTATTAAAGCTGAAATGGGGAAAAGACATTCCTGCTCTTAGAAAGGCTAAATAATGCAAAAGCCTGATATGTAAACTTGGTATTTCATGCCAACCTGTGACATCAAAGCTGCACTTTTTTTTCTTAACATGCTCTTCTCTTTGGGGCATTTCCTTTGAGTTTTCAAAAACTTCCTATTCTTAAGCATCAAATTAAATAATAACTGAAAAACTGAATATATTAAGTAATCTATACTGAAACTATGAAAGTGTGCCTGCACAGTAATAATTTCAATTTCCTAAGAAGGAAAAAAAAAAAAATTCATCTATGCTATCTCTGAGTTAGTCAAAAAAAGAAAATTATGTCACCAATACGAACAGTTTCAGCAGAACCTTAGTTTAAAAAAGTGTACTTTCATTCAAACAAGAACAGTGAAATGTTATTAATTATGACAAAAATATTGTTTTGGAATAGTTAGTTTTGTTTCCAGCATTCACAACTTTCCTTTAAATCTTTCTCTGTGCTATACGAAAAGCTGAGAGACTTCACCTTTTTCTTTTTTTCTTTCATTTGGACAAAAAGTGAAAATGAAATAACAAGAAATATTCAATATGGCTGATATAAAAGATTTCAAATGTTCTCACACAAAGCTTGTGCCTCACCTCACCAAACTAGATCTGTCAGCTAGACACCCTTTATCATCAATGAACGTTAAGTATTCTTGATATCTAGCCTAGGAAGAGATGACCTGCACTATTGAAATACACTGTTCTTTCCAGTGATAACAAAACTAAGAGAGCAGATACATATGTCTACATGGCAAATATCTGAAGCTTGATGAAATTAATCACACTTATGTGAGTTTGCAGCAGCAAACATTACATCTGAGGAAACATTAACATCTCTCATCTGATGATACCGCAAATTTGAACGTACGAAGGCGCAATTCTGCCATCACTGCTGTGGTTGGGTACTAAAACAGACGTTCACATTCCCCCTCCCTACCCCAAACTTCCTTCCATGGTCAAATGACCAGGCTACAGTTGAATGTCAGCTCAGCTCATTGATCAAAAGGGAAAAAACAGAGGATTTCTTGATGGGTTGTTTACCTTTCCATCAGAACATCATCATCATCAATCTACCCCCTGTATCTGTACAGTTGCTGCATCTGAAAGAGAGTGCGAACGCACAGCTGGGAATTATGGAGGAGAAGCTTTCAGCTAGATCAGACTGAAGGCTAACTATGCATGTTAATATTAGCTACTTAGCAAGGAGAGGTTGTCCAGAAAACGGTCAGAGAATTTTGGTTCTCATGGTACTGGGCTGTGCAAGGTATCAGCTCAGGGTAGTAATTTCTAGTAAATAATTTCTATTTTGCCCTATTAACACCGTCCCTGTTTTGATTTGGTAACATTTTGGAGAGGTCTTATACTGAATAGGTAAATTTCAAAGAGCTGGCAACAGAAGATATGAGATTCCTGCCCTCTCCAAAAGGACGGAAAAAAGAATGTATGAGGTGCTTTCTCCTGGAAATGTAAAGGGCAGGTCCCAGCAAGCAAACAAAACCAGATACAAAGTCAAGAGTTGGTATGAAGGTAAGAGGAAGTTTGCTATTAAGCCATTTCCATTATAGTATTAGCACTCATTTTTAGATCTAAAACTAGATTTTAATCTCCTGAGAAATTTAACATGACATGCATCATCTTGAATATTTTGGAGGGCAACACAATTTACAAATAGCCAATAGCTTGTACAATAGAACATTATTTCATTCTTTACTTACTTACTCCAATACTTGCTAACATAAGATAACTGAAAGTAAAATGGAAGGAGAGAGTTTGCCATATAAAAAACAGCTCATCTCAGGCAGCCCTTCTTATAGTAAGCTCATACATACAGCAAACCAACGCTCAGGTTTGTTGCACGCAGGGAAGTTCATTCACTGGCCTACATAGCTCAGTTCTGTTCTGGTTTGGTAATATCTAAGAAATAATCCATTGGCTTTGGTAGGCATAAAACTGTAGCAGAAGTATTATGAATCATCCTACTGACTCCCAATTATGACTTTCTTAATCTTTTGTATGAAAAATTGTAAATTAAGTAATCAAATTGAGGCAACAATTGCAAGGGAATGAGAGGTGTCTATAGTGCTCCAAATGATTATGTTTATATCGTCTTTAAAATGAGAATGAAAACTGTTTCATCACCAGCTCTGGGCAATTCACATTCCCAAATCATTAAAATGAAGACATTAAACTTCCTTAAAAAGGGACTTTTCTTCTTTTTAGAAAGAAAGAAGAATTACTTTAATGCATTTAATTTGAATAAAACAGCACAGCAGAGCTATCAAGAACTCCACTGGTAACTACTGCAATCTAGTGGCGAACACCTAGTTAGGTGCATATCATTAAGACTAAAATACCCAAAGAGGCTATATCCTGAAGTCAAGCAGAATAATCAGCTTGAGAAGCAGGACTTGATTTTATTAAAGAGCATCAGGTGTAATATCAAAATGGCTGTTTGGACTCATCTAAACTTAAAACTCATCACCAAAAGGAAAAGTGGCTGTATTGGGTCATTTCTCACAAGAAAAACTCTCCCAAATTATTCTCATATCAGCTGCAGAAATAAAACCTCACGACTTTGTAAGAAATTCCTTCTTTTTGTTGGACTAGATTCCTATCTCCAAAGTGAAATCAAATCCCACAGACTCATATGTATTTCTCCAAACGTACATGTAGCTCGTTTCCTGTAGAGCCATGACCACAGTACCTTACCTCTGTAATTATCTGTTTTACTCCCCCATCTTTTGATTTGTCTGTTTAGATGGAAAGCTCTTTCAGCAGCAGCACATTTCCACACTGGTACAGTAAGAACTGTCGCACTGTATAAAGCCACAGGTCACCATAGCCCAATGACACTGGCCAGCAGCGAACACCAAGGAAAAACACAAGACAAGTGCATATACAGAATTACTGTTCCCTGCTGCCAGTCATCTGTAGCTTGGGGATTCTGAAGCTGAAGACGTAGGAAGTACAGACCCCTGTGCTTAATACTCAACTGCACATGCTCTCTACAAACATCTCTTTTGCTTGCACTTATCCTCCATGAGCACGTTTGAACTCTTTTTATGTTATATCTTTGGCCTCCAAAACATCCCATGGACCTGAATCACATAATTTAACTATGACATGTCAAAATTCGGTGTTTGTTTGTTTTAAACCACCTGCCTGATAATTTTACCAGGTTGCCCTGATGCTTTAATTCCAAGGAACAGCTAATTACCCAATTACCTTCTCCCTCTCCCCACATCATGATCTTCTGGACCACTTTCATCTCTCCTCTTACCCACCTTTTTTCCAGGGTGACAATCCAGTCTATTAGCTTCTCCTCCACCACTGTATAGAAGCTGTTATATATTCTTCTTAGCATTCTCTGCATCTTTCCTATTTCTGCCCTGTGACCTGGGTGACCAGAACACTACAAGTACATCATGGAATTGTATAGTGACACATGGAATACACAACCACGTTTGCAGGACCCAATTCTGTAACTCATTATAATGACAGTTTCAGGGAAAAACCCACCATCTCCACATCCACTTGCTAGGCACTAGGGTTTTTAACGTATACTGGATGTAATCCACCTTTTTGCTACTTTGCTTAGAAACAAAACAATATATTCCATATACCAAATAAGTGTCCTTACTAGATATGGCCTCCAATCGGACAAGATATTTTATGCAAAGCTAAATACATACACAAAAGTAATGGGGAGATGTTGGAAGGATGAAGAATTAATACACTTACTTTCAGCACCTCTGTGCTGGTAAACATCAGCACCGGAAGGAACCAGAAACAGAGGACAGGTATATGCAAATGCTACAACCTCCTATTTTGCAAAGTGAGTAGAAAGACTAAGGCATGATTTTGACTACATATATTTTTAACAGCAACTAAAACTTTCCACAGAAACCGTCCAGAATCTAGAGGTGATAGCAAAAAGATGACTCCTTTTATTTCTTACGAATTCCATTTATCTCATGTTTGGTCCTCCCAAAGGCACTTTCCTTTGACAAAGTCCTACCTTTCAAGTAAATAAGAAAAAACATAGATAACAAAGATAAAAGAGAACTGCTTATTCACTATGGACATATGATTAGAGAAAAACTGTGTGTCCTGGCAATATACCTTCTGGCCTCAGGCTGCCACAACTTCCTAACTGAATTATGGCTAGTCAAGCAACACCATACTAATCTTCTCCTTCCTTTCAGTAATTTCTCACCTGCTTGTTCTTATAACATATATAAAACCTCAAAATACACTTGGATAGTAGCTCCGCATAACAGAAACTGCCTAATATTCCTGTTTCATGGCTTTGATGCGGAAAACACTGTTGCCAGTCCCCTTTCCCTTGTTCTCCCTATCTGTAACTGCTTCATTTTTTCTTGCGATTGTGAGATTCCAATTTCTGCAAGAAGTTCTGTTGGAGGAAAAAGGAAAAAAAGTTTAAAAGGCTACAAAAAAAGATAAGTAGACAATCAGGTTCTGTTCTCCTCATGCAAAAAAGCTCAGACATAGGAAGTCTGCAGCCTCCAGCTTAGTGTCACAGCACCTCCAAGAATTGCTTAACTTTGACCCCTCCTATGAAACTGCCACAGCCAAAATATTAGGTTGATACATCTACAGAATCAGCAGCTATCGAGTAGAGCTGTGCCATGAGAAGTGTGGGAACATCCAAATGTTTCATCATTTGATAGAAAGTAGAGTTTTGTTTTTCAGGTACATGAAGGCTGTGGAGCCCAGTACAGAGGAGGCACAAGTCTTCCCTATGTTCTGTCCTCGAAAGGCTCCCTGCAGTACAGAAACCTCTTCGTGATTCCATCCATGATCACCGTGAAAAACAATGTACTCGTACCTCAACTCTTCTTGCTAAAATAACGCAGTCCAACAATAGCCATTTTCTATGTCTGTGATCACATCATGGAGCCCGAGTAATTAACAGACATATTTCATACTTTTAGTAAGAGCTTACTAGTGTTCATTTGCTCTCTGACTTCACACATGCATTTACAAATAAGCCATACAAAGGCTGTGGTTGAAAAGGAGCAGATGATATATTCTTCATAGCATGTCTTAGCTGGCAGCAAGTAAATCAATGTTATGATTTAATGAGGTTGCAGTTTCATTCAAAACAAGTACAGCTGACTTTGGTTAGCATCTGGCTTAAAAGAAAATTTCCACTTTTTTTTGGTTCATTATGCAGGCACAAGTTTAATGAAAATGAAGTCAAAATGGCAACTTGTACATTAGTGAAGCTAAGAGTGATTAAGATAAGCTGTAAGTGAAAGGAAACATGGAGCCATAGAACAGCTAAGCCATGAAATAACTCCTAGCAGTAATATAACTCAGACATGATTTTAAAACAGACAAACTCCTGAGGCAGCAGCAAATAAATCAAAGAGGCTACAAGTTCAAAAGCTAACTCTGTATATATGATTCAAAGACTGCATGCTGTCAAGTATCAACAGTACGCAGTATTTTTGCAATAATCTGGCCAAAGGGTTAATGTAATAAACGGTGACAAGCTCACACAGCCACTATGATGAGAAATATAGACTCAACTTTGGCCTTAGATGCGTGCCTGCAACTCTCATTAACGTCAGGCAGAACTAGATGCATGAGTGTGCTGTCACAATTTTCCTCACAGACGTTTACTATCAGAAAGTCTATTGAATCCATTTCCTTCATTATTATTCAGCGTTCCATCTCAGCAGGCATAACCAGATACAGCAACTTCCTTAAGCACTCCAGGAAGCTACTGTCTTCATTTATTTACACAATTATATTTGGCTGCTTTTTTTAGTATGCAAAGGAAGTTGGTATCCTGAAACACAACATAAATGATACCCTACTCAACTGGCCTCTTAAGGGTGCTTGAGAGCCATACATACATACTCAACATATATTTGGACATTAATCCATGACATGATCAACACCTCGTTGCAGTGTCAAGTGACCACTGCACATGTACGTGTCACATCATATGACAGGTGGGCAACTACCATACGATAGGTATCCACCTGCTGGTATGAAGGGCAAAGGCCCCAAGCCGCCTGCAGCCCCCACGCTAACTGCACTAGTTAACAACCCAGCGGTAAGGAGCTTTGTATTACTAGCTGATACTAAACTGAGCCAGGAAGCTCCTTCACTTTTAAAACTGGATAAGGAGAATGACTTCTTTGTCCCAGCTGTTGATGATGATACAGAAATACAGCTGTTGAGAGATTTTATCTTCTCTATAGTTTTCCCACTGATACTTCAGGAGGTTCCATAACTACACACGGAGAATTCCCTTTCAGCAGGACTGCAGCAGCGTGGTAGAAAGGCAATAATCTTTCCACCTTCTGACAAGAAGTACCTCAGCACTGATAGGGACAGCATGTGACCATTTTACCTCAGCTAGGTCTACTGTACTGTTAGAATGATTTTTCTGAAGCTGCAGACGTTGACAGCAGAATTCAGAGAGGTAATAATGCCCAACACAGTACTTCCTTGAAAGTGGAATAAACTTGCCAAAATCCAAGTCAACAAGGCATTATGCTGCTTACTGAAGCCAAGGCAGGAGTGAGATTACTAGTAAAGAAAAGTAATAATAACAATGAGACATTTGACAACTAGTTGTTTGTGCCAGCAGGTAAGGTACCACCTTACTGTTTCTACACGCTGTTTCTAGTATTCAAGGATCTCATTGTCTCGGTTAGATATTACACCATAGTAAGTGTAGTAAGTGACACAAAGCTGACTTAAAATTTAAAAAAAAAAAAAAAAAAAATCAAAACCCACACAGAGAAATACATCTGCTAAAAATATCTAAACTCTCCTCCAAATACATATGTTGTTTACTCTTCTCTTAATTAAGTTGCCTTTGTTTCATACAGTGGCATGGTGCTTGTTAGTGAGGAGCACATTTTATTATACCCAAAAGTCTACATGGCTGCTCAGCCAAATGATGTGTAGGTGCACTACTATAGAAAGGGATTCCTCATGATTTGAGCTTATTCCTTTCTACTGTTAAAATCATTTGGCAGAAGGGTTTCTAATCATCCAGAGGCTGAAATACTTATGTAAGAAAAAAATTCTAATCTAATCCTCGGAAATACACCCAAGATTTTGAATAGGCATTGTCTCGATGCACAGAGAAGGAAGAGAACATTTATAATAATAAACTCTACTTTCCGAGAACTACTAAGAGAAATATTTGCAGCAGGGAACTTTGGGATGAAGGTAAGTAATAAATATAAATGAAGCTAGAACTGCAGGAGAGGAAATAAAATACCTGCAAATACAGTAGAGGGGAATTATGTGCCTAAAGAAGTGAACATTCATTATAGATTCTTTAAACATTTTCTTCCTTCTGTGGAAAAACAACACTGCCAAAGGTCATACCAAAAGCCAAGAAACATTCTCCCTGTCCAAAGTAGTTTGAATTTTTATAAATTGACTTTTATATGGTCTCCAAAAGAGACCATTGTAATCATTTAGTCTCACCTCCTGTCCAAAGCCAGTCAATTTTACTGCTCATTTGTGCACCAAAACTACAACCTGCTGTTGAAAAAAGCCTCTCTCTAGAGAGAAATCCATGCTTGACTGAAAGACTCTAAGTGATGGAGGACCAACCACAGTCCCTAGGTAAGCTGCAACTGTTATTAGTCTCATGGATAAAAAGGTGCATCTTACTGCTAGTTCATTTGTCTGGATTTGGCTTCCAGAATTCCAGATCACTGTATGGCATTATCTAACAAGCCTCTGTTATCAGAAACCTTCCCCGTATAGGGGGAGGGTATATGTAGGCAGTGATTGAATTACTTGCAATATTCACTTTGGGTGAACTTCATAGCTTGAGCTTTCCAAGTGTCTACTCATTCTGGCAGGTCTTTTCAAAATATGTATTTTGAAATAGAAGTCGTAAAAAAAAAAAAATCAGGTCATTAGGAGTAAAGAATGGTAAATTCTTTTGAAAAAATGAGAGTTCATCAATTGCAAACACAACAAGAGCATGAGATTTCAATAAACCGATGGTAAACATTTCTTTCTTTCCAATTTTTTCAAAAATCATGAAAATTCTCTTTTAAATAGTCTCACAGATAGCTATACTCCAAAAAAAAAAAGTAAATACTGGAACTGGGAACTGAATCATCTCAGAGCTCTGCATAACACTCATTTTAAGTATAATGCATATTTTAAAAAGTAACAAAATTGCAAAAGGTATATTCTTTAAGAAATATTATAAAATTATATCTTTAGCCATTATTCATCCAGCCCTTGAATCATTTAATTTCCTCCCAAAGATAACAGTTATTTTGGTCTGTTTGACAGCACTACCTATGTACAAAGAGTATCCCCTGATGAACCTGATTTCAATGGTGCTTCAGCTGCATTACTAATAATCTTCTTTTTGATATTCTTTTATTTTTAACTATCTGGTCACATAGGAATTGCAATATTCTTCATGCAGAAAATAAAATTGTATAGATATACTTGGTAAGTAATGCAAACCTTTACAAGTAAGCTTATAAATGAGCTAAATGCTAAACATGGCTTGTTTTTTTTAATAAACACAGCACTGACAGCAATTGATCTCTTCAAGACTTCTCGGTATTTTAACCACCCCAGTGATACTGACTGACAAGAATAAGACTTAAACCTTTCAAACACAAGCCATGACACCACATCTGCTTTTGCTTGACAAAGAGATCCTTTCACATGGAATTGCAGAATTACCATCTTCCTGTGTTGCTGTATCAATGAAATACCAAATACTAATTCATTAGGCCTATCTAATACGATCCAAACTTGTAAACGCTGGTCAGATTCTTAGGAACCAATTTTAGGCAGCCGTTACAAACCCTATGGAATGCCTAGGAAAATGAAGACTATTTATTTCTTGCTTCTATATTAAAAGTGTGTTTAGCATACTTACAAAAAAAACCAAAAAACAAACCCACACACAAAAAAAACCCCCCAAAATCAAACAAACCACACCACCCCCAAACAAATGAAAAAACCCACCTCTTCCTGGGGGAACCATAACTTGTTTATATTTCTGTATAATCTTTGTTGTACTGAGAAAAAAACAGCACTGTAAATAAACAGCACTAAATGGTACGTATAGATATTAAGCATGGCTAATGACCACACACTCAGTTTTGCTAAGAAACACAAACTTCATCAAATGAGTAAATTTTGTGGAAATTGTAGCTGCCTCTTCCGTTACCTTTCCTCCATGAATCCCAACACATATTGGTATTTATATTAAAATAAAAATTGGGGGTAACCACCGTAAAAACCAAAAACAGGTTGAAAGTGCTTATAAACAGAGCTGGTATTTATCTGTTGCTCTTCCCATTTCAGTGGTTCAACATTGTTACAAGCCTTTTGTTTTAAAAATGATAAAAAACCACGCAAAAGTATTCTGTGACTGATCCAATGTAGCTGCAAATATACTCCGATGATAAACAATACACTGTATTTCTGAAGGACCTGTTTCTTTTTTGTAATGTTCAATATAGCTTTCGTCACAGGAATGTTATCAGTTAGAAGTACTGTTGCTTTCTTAATAGGTTATGGATATGAATGGAGTTTTAGTAATTAGGAAAAAGTACTTTTTTCTTTAATCTGTTAAAGGTGATTTGAAAGGTCTCTATTTTTTTCTTGTTAAAAAGGGCAACACTGAACTGAAATTATACATAGGTTCAACACAATGTAATTTAAGAGTAAGAGGATAGTAGAGTTAAACCGCTACGGCAGATGTCTTGTTTACCTCCTCAGTTTCTTCTCTTTTCTTAATTAATTTTAATAACTGGCCTTTTTAACCTGATTTCCTACAGGTCATATCCTGGCTATGAACGCAAACTTTAAACAGTATTTGTTTTAAATAATAGTATTTAATTACTTTTTTTTTTTTTACTTACACAGTAAAAATTTCAAAATTCAGATTTTAGGAAATTAGTTCACTTTAGGAACTGTAAGTCTCCTTCCTCCAGTCTTGCTGCAAAGATTGCAATACCACAATACAACTTGCACTTTGCTAACCTTAGCTGAAGCAAAGAATGAACATTATGAGCCCTTTGGCATACTGGCATGCTATCTACCCGCACATGCAAAAAATGTTATTGAAATCGCTGAACTGTTTATGAAATAATTAGAAGCTAAATATTTTTTGCGGAAATCACTGGGGAAATACTTTATGTAATGGGTAAAGTCAATAAAATTGAATTGTTCATGGAAAACTTCTGACCAGAAAAGAAAGAAAAAACAGGTCAAAAGAAATTACTAGCAAAGAACTATTTACCAGTTCAAACCATCACAATAGGAAAAGAACAGCAATTATATCAGTTGCTGCTTCAGGAGATCAAGTACACATGTGACTTGGAATGTTTTAGTTAATAGATTGCATCTATTACGAAGCGTTAGAATAAAAAAGATAATTGTTAATCCCCATTTCCACAAATATTTAAATGTTCAACCCTAATAAAAAGACCTAATTAGATTACACTGATAAATGCAAATCTCTTCAAAATAGCTGTAAGCAAATACATGTGAATAGATGGTTTCCAATGAGACTTGACAAGAGGAAAGCAGATGGCAACGTAAAAGACTTCAGTTCTCCTGCAAGCCATGCGCTATAAAAGCTGTGAGGGGGTTGTGTTTCAAGTTTGGTAACCTTAGAAAATATTTTTATCTGGCAATCACTTGAACAAAGATTACCATAAAGAATTAAGCAATACCTTGCATGGTACCAGGATACTATGGATTTGGTTTAAAAATGGTTTTTCAACAGAATTTTTGTCAGCTAATTAAAAACATTTGAACTCTTGGAAAAAACCTAGAAAAATATTAGAAAAAATACAGTTGCCTGGATATTTTTCACTATGCTATCGTGGCAAGCTTTTTCTGGCCTTGCAAAAAACATACCTATGAAAGCACATGCTCTTCCTTTCCTTAAAACAGATTGCCTCCCTGTAGCAGAAGCTTATTATCAGAAGCTGATCCTTGCCATATTTATTTTAAAGGTATCTCTGGTCCTTTGCAACCATGTTTCCCTTTTGGAGAGCAAGGAAATAGAGCAAGTGTCTGCTAAACTACCCATGTGAATTTTTAGTGTAGACTTTGATTGGTATAGTGCAAGAAAGACAAAGCAAAAGAAATGGATGATGAATAATATCCAGAAATCCAAAGCAAATATGAGATGACAAGTTTTAACATAACTCAGGCTGAATGAGCATTTCCTTGACTGGAAGTTACAGCTAACAGGACATTTAGCCTTGTATCTTTAACAACACATGATAAAGCCAGGAAAGGAAGCTGCAAACATTGTGAGTCATCAGAGGGTGTCTTGGAGTGCCTCTACTTCTCAGGGCACTGTGAGAGGACTGCAGTTGTGCTCATGAAGGGTTCAAGGTTTTTTGACTTTAGGCACCTAACTTAGGAGCCAGAATTAAGAGCGCAGCCCAATTAACCGACAGACTACAGACAAGACTTACAGGCTAATTAGTCAGAGACGTCTGGTTTTAAGCCCCTGATGTAACTGCAAATGCGTACTACGGCCACCACCAGGAACAAACCACTCCATTTAGAAATCCCCCTCCTCCAATTTTCTTTTCTGATTTTTTTCAGTGGATTTGGGAAAGCATTATTTGGGATTTCAAGTCCAGAGCGCACTTTGGTTTCACATGCATGATGGCTTTGAAAATACTTGATTTTTTGCCAAAACTTTACGCAGGCTGGCATTTCCATATTCACACTGCAGAGGAAAATCGTCTCCTAAGGTCCCAGCCAGCAGACGGTGTTCTTGCCTGAATCCCAGCAGATCTGAGCCACAGCAGGATGTTTGTTCTCTCTCACTGGACAGAAACCAAGAGGAAGAACAAAGCGAGGAGGGAGACAGTCCCACTCATTGCAAGGAGTTCACAGCAATGTCGTCGCTGTCAAAACAGCCTCGAAGGCCAATGCCTGCGTCTCTAGCTCACATTTTGCCTTGGGGTCTATGAGGATCCCGATATGTTTAGCAAAGCAGAGCTCTCTCATGCCTTGTTGAACTCCTGCAGCACCTTTCTTCATCTTGAGCTGGCAAACATGCCCCCTTAATGCAGAACAACACCTGCGCTCCTGTCATCCTGCAAGCTCCTTTATTAGGTAGCTGCCCGATTGCCCACAGATGCGTATGCATAACGGTTTCAGTCAGCGAACTTTCATCCTATTTTAGAACTGAGCATCTGCTGCCTGATCGTTTCCTGCCCCTCAGTTTTTGCTGCTCATATTTTGCCTTTCTAAAACACCTCTCAAGGCCTCAACCCTGAGCGAACTGCAGAAACTAATCAGAAAGAAAAGGTGAGCTCTCTCAATCCTTCCACAAGCTGACTTCAGTTATCCTGTGTCTATTTTTTTTCTTCCCCCCTTCGGATAGAAAACAGTACGTCTGTTCAAGTTTTGATCCATTAGTTGGAAAATTAAGCAATTAAAGCAGACAACATCTGTGGACAATGATTTACCGAACATAGTTTCAAGATCCAAAGTATAAATTGAAGCCAACTTCAAGAGCTGGAGGCTTAGCATATCTTCAGGAAAAAAGAAGAAAATAAAAAGAGAGAGAGAGAGAATGAGTCTTCACAGAACCTAAACCTCCTGGCAATTAGAAATGGGAAAATATTTATAGGTGTGATGAAGAATAAAGAAGCAACCATTATAGCAGCCTAGAAAGGGAATAATTTCAGAAGACTAATTTTATTTTAATCGCCGCAAAACAATGTACTCATTTAGGAAATACGTCGTTACAGCAACAGTCTAGTGATTTGACTTTGTGTATGTCACTGAATTTAAGCTATGTGATACAAATCCTGTAGTACTTGACATTTAAAGGTGTTTTTGAGGAAAAAATAAAACATTACTCGTGAACAATGATACCTCTTATAATCAAAGGTAATTGAGAAGGTGATTTTGTGTCACCTTGATTAAACAACTAGTTTGCAGACTGTTGACAAGTTTCATTAAGAGCAAGTTTTATTTTTTCTCCTGCAAAATTAAGAGAACATTAGAGGGAATTATCACTCCTCACTGATCTTATCAAGGATTATATCAATATTTGATTTTTTTATATCAGTAAGCCTCTCATCCAAAATAATGCAAATCTGTACACTGATCAGAAACAATGAAGCAGCTAAAAGTACTAACAGTAAATACTTACAGGACTAAATAACCTGTGTTTTTGATGGTAAATATAAAATGGTTTATCAGGTGACAGCTGAAAGATAATTATAATAACTGTATCAGATACAGTTTTCTAAGCACGTCCCCTATTGACAGAATATGCATAGATCTCACTGAAGGAATCTGAGAGGGATCTTCTCCTTCGTACACAGCAGAACAATAAACAAGACATATTCTGAATGCGTGCAAGTCCAGCAACACATCTGATTTCGGCCCCTATTCCAAGGGATTACATATTGTGGCAGCTCTTCTAGGAACAGTCATGGCATTTGCCACACGTTACAGCTATGGTGATTGCCCACTATCAACACTGAAATCGCTGCTGAAGAAAACCAACATTACTCTCCAGCTTGGGCAAATTCTACTGCAATACCCATCACTGCAGTGCACCTGGCAGCTGAGCTCTGGTCAAGAAGCGAGTCAGCAAGAGAATGGGAACACAAAACCTTGATGCCTTCTCTTGGGCGACCTGAATCACTTCTCAGTTTGGCACTTGTGTCACAGGCAAAGCAGTGTATTGTGCTATGCTATTACAGACCTGTTTTGGGGATTGTGCCTAGTGCCAGCTGCTGTGACAAGAGGTATCCGCCAGGAACAGACAGCAAACATTACGGCAGAGGGGGAATGAGAGCAACTTCCCGCACTTTCACTTGCGCCGCCCCACTTCAATGCTCCTGTAATGTTCCCCTTACCACGGAAAGTTGGGAACTCAGGCACTCCTGCATAAGAACCTGTCAACAGGAAAATAACAAGAAGATTACGGCTTTGTCTTCATTAAAAGAAAAATTAAAAAAATCTGAATTATTTGGATGTTTAATTCAATCTATAGAAGTTCCTGGCTTTTGGGGGAGTTGAAGATTTTGGTTATTATTTCCAGTTTAAAGTGTTCTGCATGGCAGATGTGTACTTTTTACTTTTGTAAAATTGCTTATGAGTTTGAGAGCTTCAAACCAATCCAATTTGGGCAGTAATTCCTACACATTCCTATTTTACTAGAATTTTTTTTTCCATTTCAATCAAGTGCTTGATTCAAATTAAACTTTGTAACTCTGTACTTTGGATTCTGAGAGTAATTAGAGGTACTGGAGATGCAAGCCAGAAGTACACCCATCACTTTCTTATTCCTTACAAACACGTAAATTAACCCTCCTCCATATAACGTGCATATTGTTGCACATCCTGTTCCAGTATTTTCTTCTAAATTAAGACAAAACTGGATAGCTTACCACAAGCTTCATTTTTGGCACCACCATAAAGATTTCCATGGTTTTATGCACTTACATGGAGAGAAATTCAAGTGCAACACCACTCAGACAAGAACAAAAGCGGAATTCTGCCTTTAAATTGAGATGCAAACCTTTTCTTCCCACTTGAATACAGCAGGAAGACTCATACGCTCTAGCAGACGTATCAGGTATAATTATATGGGGCAATTTAAAGGAGCAAATGTTTTCGTGAAGCATTCAGGAAAATGTGGTTCTGGTCATTCCCAAACTATAAAGTCATTCAGCTCAAACACAGCGAATAATTTCAGCTGAGAGGAAACAAATAATCAGCTAGGTTAAAAAAACACCAGTGTCACTTGAGATGCTCCTTTTATCCATTGCACTTTATGGCATGGACCCCACGACAGATTCTAGGAAGAGCTCAAGAGCAGATTTGGAACTGCACGCTGCGGAGCCAGTGCAGACAGCTGGGGAGGTAACCAGAGCCGGGTGGGAGGTGCGGCACCCCAGAAAGGCAGCGAGAGCTGGGCCCTGTACTCCACACCAACACAAGATATAGAATCATAGAATCATTAAGGTTGGAAAAGACCTCTAAGGTCATCAAGTCCAACCGTCAACCCAACACCCCCATGCCCACTAAACCATGTCCCTATCACCAATTACACCACAGGTAACGCCTCATCTTTTTGAAGGGCAGTAGCTCCCAGCTTCTGATGGGTTCCTACTAACACACTTCACCTCTAATTTAGGTGAATTAATATCCAGCACCTGCCTTTGGAAAGTTGCCAACCTCAACAGAGTACAGTTAACTTTCCTTCAGGCTTCTCCATTTAGCAGATGAACTGAGAAAGGAGCTGTTTGCGCAGCTTTCAAGTGAGCTGCGTGTAAACCCCCCAACTGGAGGAAAAGTCCTACAGTGTTTGATTTGGCCTTTACGTTACACTCGAGTATAAAAGTGGCTGCAAGAACTTCTGTGAAAGAACTCCTAAATGATGCAACTGATAAACAGAGCTAAGACAAACCCACATTGTTCAACAGGACAGATGTTCATCATAAAAGGGATGCCTTTATAAATATGACTGTGATACTACTCAGATGGCAGATGAATACAAGAGTCTTCTGGCAAAGAAACGAGAAGGCTTGCCTTAGAAGAGAACTCTTGCAGGGGACAAGGTTGTGTTAACTTCCCAGTGATAAATTTATGCTAAGTAGAGGCAATACACAACAAAACCCCTCTTCTTGGGGAACAGTCTTAGGCTTTTATCCTATTTTGTACATGTTTACAAATTCATAGAGGCATCATCACTGAATCCAAGAAAAAGCAAGTATGCAGAGTCAGGACAACTGCAGAATTCCTGCAGAACCCATCCCTCTCACACAATCATGTTTTACATTTGATTTCTCATCTTGCTCACCTAATGCATGCGGCTTAAAAAGAAAAGACTGGTAGCATTGTTCATTGCATTCCTCCTTAGCATTGCTGCTGGTTTTTTCTTATTACGTTGCAAACACAGCAACTTGCATACATCACCTCACTGGAAACACTGCTGCGTGCAAATCCTAGAGGACTGTAAGAAAAATATTAAGATTGTTATGAACGAAACATGACTGGAAACACAAGTACAAAAGCACCTCAAGAAACAGCAGAACCAGGGTTAAAAGAAAAATCTGTACTGATAATGAAGAACACCCCTCCCAGCAGTACAGCTGAGGAACGAGTTTATGTTAAGACCAGCAAGTCTGCACTCTGGCCAGAGCACAGCACTGATGACTCGCCAGTGGAAGACCCGGCATCCTAACGACAGCAGGAAGGCAGCAAGCCTAACAGAGCACGTCATATACACCATTCCTTTTCCAATAAAGCAAAAAAGACATCTATTTCCAAAAAGCTAGAAAAAAATAGACAATAAGAAACCCAAGATTTATGGAGACTGAAGAAAGCACAATCCTGAAGCAAAGCACCATCCCCAATATCAACTACTGACTCACAAGCAATGTAAAAAGCCATTGTTGCCAGTCCAGAAGAACCCCAGAGACACGACAAGGCCAGCATCCCTTCCTCTCTCTGTCACACACAAAAGTCCCAGGCAGACCACTTGGGCACACGTGTTCAAGTGCTTGCGAGTGTTAGGAAATTATACCCATGAGAGAATGAATGAGAATGGGGAAAAGAAATCTGTTTAGAAATTCTGTAAAATAAAATCACTTTCTCTTTCCTTAAGTTCACACAGTTTTGTCATGATAACTTTCTAAAAGAACCACTAGGTTCTATTTCATATGTTAAAGCGCAAGCAACTAAAATTTTCTCACTACCTTTGAGGCTTGCAAGAAACTGATAAACATTTACTTTTACTGTAAAAAATTAAGTTTTCCAAGTCTACTGTGTATTATATATTTGCCCTAATTGGGCTGATTTTAGCCTCTTTAAATTTAGTCTAATTTTTTAACTTGGACTTTTATTTGTTGCAGAGTTCCTCATAAAAATCTGCAAACGAATTACAAACTGTGGTTAATGAGCTATGCATAAACCGTCTCTTTTCCTTTATCATTCTTACCATCTGCTTTGGCTGTTTTATTATCAGCCTGTAAGCTAATAATCTATCTACTTTATTTCCCATCTCACTTGGAAAAAAATGATGAAGAAATCCAAAAGAGTTTTTAAACTCCTCGTTTTCTCTGAGTTTTCCCTGAGTGGTGCCTTAAGGTCCAATCTTTGTTGGGCTCCCATTTTCTCCACTGCAAAATCCCGATTTCCAATTCTATAACAAAAGCCCATTAGATTTCCAACACGCGCCCCCCCCCAAGAAAATGTCAGTACAGCAATTGTAAGATTCAAATCAATCTTTTTACCCTAGTTCCCCATCGTCACTAAGCAAAAATACTTCCTTTTCCCTCCACTATTCCTACTGCAATCTTTACTGACTACGGATTTGATGTAAAATAGGACTACAGATTTGCAGAAAAAAATTTGCAGTATTTATGTCTTTTCTGTCCATGTACAAGGAAAGTATTTAACGACAGTCTTCTTTCTATTCACTACAAGTCTAATATGTGCTTTGATAAGAGTTGTTTCTTCTCTTCCAGTTAGGGCCAATAAGTTTCTGGGCGTCTATATTACATTTTGGTATGTCTTATCACACAACTACCATTTACATGGGACATTAATGTAATTAAATTACAAATTCTCTCATTTTGTCTTAAAATATCATGAAAAACTTAACGTATTCTCTTCTGTGCTAGGCTAGTACTGCATTTTCATTTGCTGTTGAAATGGTACCAGGTGAACTTATTTTACTTCACTACTCCCTCTTAGCACGCACACAGATATCCAATTCAAGTGAATATGCTATTCTGTGCATAACATACCACTATTATGGAGCTATCTTACAGGGAAAGAAAATGTTTCCGAACAGATTTTCTGTGTCTTTTCATTACATAGTTAATCATTGCCTTGAAGTGGACTTCAGGATGCTGAGCTAGTATTTTTAATAACAATCCCAGGAATAAAATAAAATAAATAAAATAAAATAAAAAAAAAAACCCACAAAAAAACCCCCAACAATACAAGGACACTGTTTAAAATTATGAAAAGTGCCCCTGAACACCATTATTTCCTAACAGCCTGAACCAGTAAAGACTGATAGGACAAGCATGAGAAACAGGACCAAGCTCTTTAAAAATTGATGAAAAAAAACTTAAATTCACTGCTATATGGAATACAATAATTACTAAGGAGGTTAAAGAATTGTGTAATCATGGTCCCTCCTTTCTAATTAAGCCACTATTTCCAGAACTGAGGCTTAGACAGCATTTGTTGTTCTTTATAATGGCATAACTGACTTGAAGAGAAGTTGGAAAAGCCAAAAGAACTAAGAACTAGGCTTTATTTAATGAGTGTGAATTTGTGAAAAAGTATCACAAAGTGAGCAACAAACAGTTAAACAGTAAGCTGAAAAACAACTTCTGGATCATCTGCAGATTTCCTAGCAGAGCTGGTATTCTACTGCATAAACTCTATAAAGACTTTAATCCATTTTGCACCCGGAAAGGGGCATGTGAGTGAAATAATTACATTTTCAAATGCAAGCTCATGGAAGCATAGCCTGGTGCTGAAAACTGATACTGAACCGAGGAAAACAAAAAAAACAAAGCTTGGTTAGCCATTCTGAGATCCTCATGTCTGCCTCAGGAATGCTATGTACAAAAGGCAGGTAGGTTCTGTGTTATGAGGCTATGTATTTATTAGCGTCAACCAACTTTGTTTTCTTACTTTCTTGTGCTCTGACATACATTATAGTACTTCAACAGGTAAACAGTACATGAACAAGGCTGGCTGTTTCCCACGTTTTCTGATTTACTATTTGTTTTAAAAAGCCAAAACCAAGCCTATCTGAACAATTTGTATTTATTTTTTAATTTACTGTTAGTACATTCCCGTGATAAAAAATTTATCTTCCCAGGTTAAAAACTTGGAAAAACAGAGAGTGCATGTACCCGATTCAAGCCAGCAGTTTGAAGTCCACAGAAAAACCGTGGGCAACATTCATCTCTCCTAACTGCAGTGATTTAAAAGTTGTGTGGTCTAAGGTGGTTGCAGAGGTTTCCACAATCAAACACAATTCTGTCTTTGAGTATGATTCACTGCTCTCTGCATACACCAATCTCTCCCTGTTGATTATAAAGAGGACCCAGATGGGTAGTTTAGGTCAGGTATCCAACTTTTAAGACTGCTGCAGTTAAGTGAGATCCACTGCTATTGGCTTAAACGGAATGGATTCTGACAGAAAGTAAAGCCACATAGGAGTCTATGGCAAAGAAGTGCCATGATTGCTGAATCTCCAGTCCTGTACCTTAACCTGTAAAGACTATTGCTCTTTGTCATAGATGAGCTTTCATGCAATGGAGTCCTAAACCAGCATGCCAGTCAGTTTTATAACAAATACAAATACAAATACATGTCAATTAGTTAAAAAAAAAAGGACAATTAATATACAGATTGACTGCATTTCTTCTTCTAGAGTCATTAACAGCTACTACTTTTTCCTCCTAATCAATCGACAGTTATAACATGTCAAGTGAACTGTACACAGTTTGTAAACAAGGCACCAGAGCATCAAGGCTTTCTCCTGGCAACTGTTAGAAAACCTGGATAGGTCACACACCCAAATGTACACAACAAACACTTACTGCAATTGTTTTGTTTCTCAGTGCTAAAACACTTACACATACTTGTATCATGACAAATAAGTTGCAACTTAGTAGTGAGCAATACCACTCCTATGACTAATGAGCCCTGACCAGTCTGAATAATTAGCCATGGGCCAGAAGACCACAAGGCCCTTTTCCAGCCTGTTTTTCCATACCAACAAGAATGCAGGCTGGTGTAATTCGTATGTCACAATACTTTTGTTCACAGAAAGGCAGGAAAACAGGAAGAAGCAATGCCTGCCAGTTTACATACTCCATCCCCACAAAAACGCTGAAGGAATAACAGCAAGGCGCAACTCTAAGAAATCAGCAGTCAACAGAAAAGCTCTGCAACTCTTCACGATGCTGTATAGAAAGTTTTCACCCAGGACAATCACCCAAGCAAATCGTAAACAGAAGGTCATAAATAACAGAGACTGAAAATGCTGCTGAGTGTTCAGTGGCTGACCAATACGGGTTACAGAGAAGCTCCTACACCTACAGCACTTCGGGTGGAAGGGCACACAGTTCTTGTTTTACTTGCAAAGGGCTCAGTTGAGATTATGCTTGTTTTTTAAATAGACCTGAGTGCTTCTACAAAAAAAAAAAACAAACCCAAAACACAAAAAAACCCAAAAACCAAAAAACAAACACATACAACACAAAACAAACAAACAAACAAAAAACCCCAAAAACCCTCCAAAAAACCCAAAACACAAAAATGTTAGAAAAAACAGTGCTTTCCCATGCAATCACACCACCCATTTCTTTGGTGAGTTTCAGCTCAAGAAGAGAGTGTAAGCTCTGATTAAGTATACAGTACACCCTCGTAGCTACTGAGTGTTACAGAATCTATAATTGATATATTTTCTCTCTTTTATCCAGTTTTTAAGGTCTGCGGTACACTAAAACATCTCAGGAATAAAGCTGTCACTTCTGTGATCTCATTTGACACAGGTTTTCCCTTGCTGGTTGTTCCACACTGCAGTTCTGCGCTGCTTTTCCCACTAGGCCATTTAACTTGCTTCCACCCAGCTCAGCTTAAAGCACAGCTGCTTAAATACAGAAAACTTAGAAAGAAACCTTGGAAACAGTTCAGAAGCAATCTTCCTGCCATAAAATTTTTGCTAGTAATTGAGAGTTGCAGAACTTCTCCCTTGTCTGGATATATATATAGTGCATCTGTACTGTTTTAGTTCAGATAGGATTGTGGTTTGAGGAGAATCCCGTAAGTGTCCCACTTACCACATTCAGTTCACGTGCGGGAGAGGTCTCAGAATGCATGAACTGAACTTATTTTGGAGGTACTTAAACCAGATGTGCTTCATCTGCTGAAGATGCTGATTCAGTCCAAGGGTCCACAGTGGTAGCCCAAAGTATACCTCCCCTGAGCATGTTGGGTCCTCAGCACCAACTGCTTTACTCTACAAACAGATCCACTCCCACGGCACCCTGCTACATGCCAGTATGGACACAGTCGGACAGTCCTATCTTTGTTTCCTGGCTTGGAAGTCATTCTCCTTCCAGAATCTTGCCACTTTTAAAAGGAAGGGGGCCATCCAAATGCTGCCCTCATTTCCCTGGTTTGTCCTGACAGAGAGAGGCGAGATCTTATCCACTCCGTACCAAATTACGGGCTATGAAATATTAGCCTTTATTATTTTTCTCATGAGAAAAAGACTCCTGCAGAGTGTTTAGGAAAGAGAAGTAAGGCTGCCTTCCTCTTACTAAAACAATTAACAACAGTGGAGCTCCAATCTTGTCAGCCAGACTAGCTACAACCAGGAAAAAAACAAGTACCAACACCGCATTACATAGTACCAATCATGGATATTGTCCAAACAACGATGTTCAAAGGAGTGACTGATTCTCAAAGAAAAATGTGCCAAGCTGAGTAAGACCAAGCAAGGTCTAAGATGACAGAACTAAGAAAATTCATTATGTTAAAATATACTGCTTTTAATATTTACCCCCTTAACATGAAAAAATCCCCACAGCCAACAGAAATTTTAAATGGAATAGAAGCCATAGCAACCATGTGAAGCTAATCTTTAACCTCTCTGGTCTTGATTCACATAATTATAACTGTGTTAAATGCAATGCACTTTGATTCAAAAATATCACCTTTACTGTAACAGAAAAAATTATTATTTTTTTTAATTAATGAGAGACTTGAAAATGCATGAAGGGAAGCATTACCTTCTGTTTTTCTTGAGCTATTGAAATAATTGTATAAAAATATCACATAAAAAAGTCACTTCACACTATAGATCTAGTCCTTATGGCTCTGCTATAAACTATGCTTTAAGGTACCAAACACAGATATTTGCATACCAAGAAAGATTTAATCATCCAATTGGACAAACTAAATGCTTATCTCTTATTCACTAAGGATAAACAAAAACTGTGGTCAAAAAAAAAAAAAAGAAGTTCAGCACAGCTAATGACAAGAACAGTATTTTGTGCCGCCAGTACTGTAACATATGCTTCATTGCACCTGGTAACGCTGGTTCAACCTCAACGCAGTCTTGAAGGGCAAAAGACAAACAAACGGGCCCCTGTTCAGACCTACAGATTAATCTCACCTGATTTTAGAACCCTACAGTGTAGACATTTGCATCTGAATTAATAATCTCTAGACGATGACACTTCTGAAGTCCAATATATTTTACTTATTTAGATAGAGAGCATGGGATGACACATTAGACCACAGAAGTATCTTTTTCTGTCCACTAACTACAAGAGAACTGCGGATTACTAATTCACGCATAAATATTTAGACACAGGTAATAAGAATTAATTAAGTGGTTCTTTAGAGTGAGTCAACTTTTTTTTGTTTTAACTGAATTGCTAACATTCCCCCCCCAACTGCATTTCAGTCTGACGCTAGTGTAAGTCTCTGTAATGATGGGGGAAAAAATTCTGCACATTTTACATAAATTTTTGCAAGGCAGTAAGTACCACAGTGAGGTAAGTAACACAGCAATTGACTGTATCATCTGCTTCTCCACAATCCAAAGGAGGATTGTTTCTCAAACAGAAGTTACCTTTGTACTAAAATGCCCCTTCCGAGTGGGGGCTTTTCTATCACAGAAACTCAGTAAGATCTATACTGTTTTCTTGAAAATCATCTCTCCTAAATGCAAATCCTGAAAGTACTCTGGGTAATTACAAAAACAAACAAGCTTCAAAATAATCTGGAAGGCTTTACAATATTTTCAGGAAATATTTCTGGTTAAAACAGAGATTAATAAGTGCCATGGTCTGCTTGAGGAAAACAACTCTGTACAATAGGCAAGGTTGAAAATAATTTAGTTGAAAGTATGGCAGCTTAGTTTTGCAGAATCTCCTGTGTGGGACCAAGTACTCCCTGGTGAATATCACTGAGTTCTATGCCATGAACTTACTTTAAAATACGCTTTTTTTTTTTTATTATTGTTCAGAATGAGTTGAGCAATTCAACTGGAGTAAATACTGGTACAAAAGCTAATATAGACTTACCCATTGAACCAAGCTATAGGCAAACCCTTCTGCCATCGCACAATGACCCATCCTTCTAAAAGAATTGTCAGTGTTTTTAGCATTTTAAGAGAAGGGACATCAAGAAGCTTTGTGTAAAGGGTAATCTACTCTAATGCTTATGCACCATACAACTCTCAAATTCAAGAAGATACTTGAAAGGCTCAGAAGTCAGAAAGCAAAAATACAATAAAAATTCCATAGCTATGGTACAATTGTTCACTACTGAAGGTTAACAATACTGTTCTGATTTTAGAAGCTAAATCAAAAGCTAAGCATTTATCATCAATAAAATACTTGTAGATGCTCTCCAACTGAATTCATTTGCCTGGAGAAATGGAGTAAAAAAAAAAAAGAAAGAACAGAGGACTATAGGTTAATGAAGTATTTAAAACAAGAAATAGGAATTCCTGCTTCTACTTGCATTCTCTAAATTATTTTATATATTACAATACATTGTGTATCATGGCTCTGGGTCTCCAATGCTGAGATTACCCCTATGACTTAACACTTTAAAATTGATCTTGGCAAGTCTGTCAACAAGGGAGAAAAAACTCAGCAAATTGAATGTCATTGATTAAACCTGAAAACAAGAGGTTTTAGGTTCCTTCAACACACAAAACACACAAATGGAACTCAGCTGCCACAGCAAAAAGAAGTAAGACTTGAAAATAAGACCTTGCTTCACTAGGTGTATTAATCAGGCATATTAAGCAGATAGACTTAATGCGTTTGCGTATGCTTCAGTGACAGCAATATTGTATACTCTTCTGTTTCGAACAAAGCCAGCTTCACTGTCCTTAATCTCCAATTATAATGCTGTCCTCTCCCTCATCCTATAAAGGAAAAAGAAAAAGGAAAAAATGGACTAGATAATTAGAGATTTCAAAAACTTTTTCAATGAATCTTGAAAGTTAAAACTTTGAAAACGGGACATCTAGTGCTTGCAGTGCTCCAGAGCGTACCAACAGCCCTCCCACACTCAAGAACAGAAGAACAAGGAACAGCAACTACATCTGCAGAAACAGTACTGAAATGCCCTAATATCCTAAAGTGACCCTCGCTCAAGGAAACGTCCCCTTCATTAAAGGCAGTCATGATTTCAAGGCTGGAAACTCCATTCAAACAATCTGAATTGTAACTGTACCATTGACTCTCTACCTAAAAGAGTGGTCTAGTCACAAAACAAGACAAATACAAAAGCCTGCAATTAATCTGTTACCTGTAATGATTATTCTATATTTGTCCATGGAGAGACCAAGTGTTCATTGAGCAAGAATCCCTTGTTTAGTCTTTTGTAATCACTCAGTCTCTAATAACACAGATGCACCCTTCATATGGGATAGATGGATGGATGGATGTGTCCCACATATGAGCCTGCCTCGCTTAGACATACTATTACAGTTTCATAACTGGAGCTGTGTGGTTTTCAAGAAGAAATATTGGAAGGACAATCTAAGAGCGGCATTTTTTCAGACAATATGAGCTGCATTGGAGCATTTACTTGGAATATACACAGCCCACAACCCTCAAGATCTTATCAAAGAAACTCTGGGAACTGATGAGGAACAAAAGGCCCCCAAACCACCAAGCAATCACCTCAGCCATTAACCTTCACTTCAACAACAAAAACCAAAACCACGCCCCCCCTGCAGAGGCAGCAATGCACACATAATCACCTCATTAGAACAGATGAGTTTCCTAAATAATTTTTCAAAGACTGTGTGTGATTTCCTCCTAGTTCCCTTGAAAACCCTTCACATGTTACATCTGCAGGGCTGACAGGCTGGTTTAGGCTCCCATATTGTTACTTACTGAGACCAATGAGTTTATTTCAGACCCTAAAAACACTTGCAACTTTGCAGCTGGCCAGGGGTCTTCTCCTTAGGTTGCCTCTCTGCTTAAAGCAAATATGCTTACAAAGGTGTCATAAAGATGAGCACGTCTATGTTATGAAACACTGAGTGACTACACAACACTAAATGGGGAACTCACTGGTTCCTCTATAGCCAAACACAGAATAATTAAAGGCAACTGGAACCCAAGTTAATTGAGCAGTGTTCACCTGGTGGCAGAACCCAGCCCGATTCCATTTACCTCATTGCTTTTCTCCCTCTGTACATGCAGAAAGTGGCTACCCAAACAACTAGGAGCCTTTCCTGCATCTACAAGCGGTCTAACATCTAATATCTGAACTACTGCAGCCACCTGTGCGTGACGGGATGAAAGGAGTGGGAACCAGAGGGGAATCGCTCAAGGGACACTTCCTGATGTGCATGTGCAGAGCTCTGTTACACGCAGCGCCACTGCCACATGCACCAAGCTTATGGAGTAAAACAGGAATTGCAAAACTGAAGCTTGTTCTAACAAGACTGGATCATGCCAATGTATGTAGTATCTGTAAGACAATGTGTGTACCTTTTTGTAAGCTGGGGACACTAGATAGCACACAGAAGGAAGAAGGTGTTCTCTTGAAAACTCTGAAGTTCTCTTGAAAACTCCCTTTTCAAATCAGCTGGATTCAGGCCTGAGTCACATCTACCACTGAGGAAAGACAACTACACGTCACCCATTGGCGCTTTGGACAGCAAAAGTTACACCCTGCATCTACAGGGTTTTCCTGCTTGCAGCCAAGGCAGGCTGGTGCTGCTGAAAGCCTTCGGCAACCTGACATAACCCAAGTGAAACCAAAATGGAGCTCTGAAGAGGACAGACAAGGGAGGGCAGGATTCCCCCACTCATTCTCCTGACCAGTTGCATGAGAACCAATAGAATCAAGCTGGGATTTCTAATATTACTTATTACATCAAGAGAATCCAACTGGAGCAAAAAGGACAACTTGGAGAACACTCTCACAGACGTACAGCAATAGCCAAACATTACTATTTACTGATGACAACCTATAATGTATTCAATTGTATACTTCACACCATTCCAATGACTCTATAAATAATGGAATAAATGCATAATATGCTTGACAAAATTTTATCTCACATTCAACCAGCTCTAGTTCATTGAAACATTAATTTTGTTTATCTGTCTGAAATACTGAAAATGAACTGTGTATTTCAACTTAATTGCAACTGCAGTCTTCAGGAAGTTTTTTTATATATCTGAAGTATATGCTCCCACATTACGTTTTCATAAAATATTGAAATGTGTGAAAAAATGGACTTGTGGTCTCACTTTTTTCTGAGTTAACTTAGACATTACCTTATAGAGTGCTTTATTCCCTAAGCCACCTCTCCACTGCTACATTTTATAAGAGTACTTGGTTTCAATATTACTTTACAGCATGTTCAGTCTGATATATCTTCAATTTACAAAGTACAAAATGTGATTATTCCATAATATGAACTTGTCATGCTTTAACCCCAGCCAGCAACCAAGCACCACACAGCCACTTGCTCACCCTTCCCCGGCCCCAGTGGGATGGGGGAAAGAATGTGAAGAGCAAAAGTAAGAAGACTCGTGGGTTGAAATAAAAACAGTTTAATAATTGAAATAAAATTAAATAATAAAAAATTGTAATGAAAAGGAAAAAAAATGGGNTCTAATTTTGAATCCTGTAACTTCCATCAAAATCCAACTGGGTTTGTTACTTCTCATATTACTAAAACTCCCATGCAGACAAATATTACATTATTTTGGGAAAAAAGTCTCTGGTTACAGGCACTGGGCTCATTTGAAGTCTGGCTCTTCAATGATTTAAAAAGGAATTATCACACTCAATCAGGAAAAGAGAGTGTATGTGTCCTTCACCAAAATGTTTATTTTTCACAGATGGTTTAGATTGGTTTGCTCCATCATGGAGAAGCAGTATTTGGCTTTGTAATTGAGATTTTTACTCAGGTTCTCCATAGGAAATAATTTACAATGAGATTCAAAAATTCATGGTATTGAAGCAGGTCATTTGAGGAAGTGTGACCGTAATAACAGAATTAAAGGTTACTTTTCCTGGATCAGTAGGGATTTAGTCAATAAGTGACCTTTCATCTTTGTATTTATGAATGCAAGAAAACTACCCACATTATTAAAGATAAAACTCCTGTTCAGGCTTTTAGTGATGCCTTGCCAAAACCAGCATAAGGCAGCCCTTCTCTTCCTCCTCATTAACACCTTACATTAAGACACCTGGGATTCACACATCATGTGCTGCTAGACCCACAACATGCACTGCTATGTTCCCAACAGCTCAGTAAAGCCTGTATCTGGAAGCAAATGTTTAAAGTATTCTTGAGTATTAATTACAAAAAAATGAGTAAGAGTTTATAACGGAGAAGCGGTTTTCATTATTTCAGGAAATATCTAACACTCAAACGAATAAGGGATGCCACCGCAACTACCTAATACCTACTAGTGCATGCCAAAATGTTCTTCTCAGACAGGTCTTACATCTTCTTATTCGTCACTGATGCTTATTCCAGATTATTAAACCAATAACATAACACAGAAACTCAACTGCTGTCAGCCAGCGAGGGCGAGGGCTCTAACCAGGCCATGATTGTAGTTTTCTTCCTATCAGTCCTTTTCTCTGATGCTGTCCAACCCTCTGGCTCCCCCGCAGCCTATTTTGTTCCACAACTCTGGCACAGAATCCATCTTTCATTATTTGTGGGAGAATTCAAAGGTATTTTCTATTCTATCTAGCCTAATGTCTTTGACCAGAAATCATCTCACAAGTATATAATACAACTTCATGACAGAATACTGAGACTTTCAGGAATTTTAATTCTCACTTTAGCCATTTCTATAGACACTGCAAAAACTGTGGTAACTTTGTCAACCCTTCTGTGCTGATGTTTCTCTTTTCTGTGGAAGAATTCACAATTTGATTGACTTTAGCAAGAGGGTTATCAAGTCAGACAGTTCTGTACAAAGTTGCTCTGTAATCAAGCAGTATCAAACAGGAGTATGGATTTGACCTGTTTAAGCTTGCCAGAGAATTTTTTTCGTAATTTTGTAACTGTCTCCCAAGAGGCCAAAAGACTTAAGCCTCGCTAACGCGTGTCTAAAATGTGTCTAACGATGCTACACCATCTGATACCACATTTGGTATGCTGCAGATATAGGGATCTCAGTTGCAAGATCACATCTGGCAGTCACATTTTCTGTCCTATCTCTCCATACTATCCCGTGATATGTTATCTCCCCACTTGATAGAAAAAAATTTATACATGTCACTTTTGGAGGATGAATATGAAAGTCTTTTCAAACAAATTTACACAAATAATATCACAGTCCAGTTTTTGTCCCTCCTTTTATTTACCACATTTTCTTGAACAGCAGTATTTCTTTTATTGAAAATATTGAAAATATTCATAGTATTTGTACTTGATGGACATTTCATTTTCCTTTGTTATTCCTATGCTTCAATTTATTTCTATTTTCTTTTAATTCTTTTTCACATCTTTTTCCTGTAGTTTCATACATCTACAATCATCAGTTCCTTCAAGAAGGCACGGTATCCAACACCTTTTCATAGTACAAAGAAAGACCATCTCTATTTCCTGAAAATTACAGCCTTATTTTTTCATAAAATCATGTCCCTTTGCGTTTAGCTCACACATACAGCCAGTATGAGTCGTTTCCTCAGTAGACAACCTAAGCTGACAGTAAACGTGTTCATCCCAATATGATTACTGTTACATGAGGAATGAAGATAGGTTGTTGGCAACTATTGCTACCTCCACATGCAAGGTTTAAATATTGTCCCTCTCATCCTTGAGTTGCGACTAAAATGCTAGTTGTACTCTAACATAGAGCACGATTCTCTGTCCTCCCACCATCGCTGCTCTCAACAGGTAGGATGGGTCAGAAGAATGCCAGGAGATTAACACTAAGCCATATAATTCCACAGTCGGTGCGGGCCAAACATCCTGGTAACCGAGAAGCTGAATCAGTCTGCAATGAGAGGTGGCTTTCCTGGGGACAACAGCAATCAAAGTGGATGATCTCAAGAAGCTGAAGGTGGCACAGACAACCAGAAGCAAGGTCCTATACTGTATTTATCCTGATCTCCAAGGAATCAGAAAACAAAAGAATATGCAAAGAGAAAAGCATTTCCTTTTTTGTCCTATTCATTATTTTTTTGCACCTATTTCTTAAAATGCTAAAAATTTGGCACAAATTGCTTTCCTTACTGTGGGCTTGTATAGCATTAGTCTGAAGTTCTGAAACAGTTAGCAAAACACAAGGAAACTCCCGAAACCAAGAAAATAGCTTTTTATGTCCGCTCAAACAAACAAAAAACCCTATCACCACCACTGTGTTCAACAGTAGATGCATGCTTTGGGTTCCAGGCAAGATAGCCACCCCCAAAGGAATATTTTTAATAAAAAATAATTGCTCTAAAAACAAACCACAGTTCAACAGGCAGATAATGTAAAATCAAAGCAGTGCTATAAGAGACCAATTGTATCCTGTATCTATCCTAGATTCAGAACATAAAATAACATTTGTAGCTTTAAAGAACTGTGCAGGTAAAATAATTTATTGCTGTTACTTTTACTCTGAAGCTCTCCTTCACAATTTAGTAGTAAGTAGCTTTTAAACATTCATTTTCTCCATAGCTCAGGACAGCTTACGTGGCAAAACTTCAATGAAATGTCAATAAACATTGTTAAATACCCAACACTGAGATCAATCACTTTTTGTACCACTGTAATAAACAGAAAGGCTATTTCACAGTGTTTGGTTGAATGAAAGAAAACCAAACCCATAACTGCAGATGCTGTTATAAAAAAGGAGTTGCAAGCCAAATCATTGCAGGAAATCCTAATTTACATCATTGAAACGGAGATCAGTAACTCAGGCTCTCATCAGAATAGACACAGAATTTAGAATTCTGTGTTCAGAAAGCATCAGAAATTGCAGAAGAAACACAGCAAGACTAAACCAAGATTCGCTGAATTGACATTGAAGCAAACACTCAGCCATGTGCAGAACACAAATCACATATAAGTTGATTATTGTACATTATTACATGCTGAAGCCATCTCATACTATGAATTCCAACTCTAAGCGCAAGGAGCGCTTGATGTCACCCTTTAATCCTGCTGCTCTATCACTACTCATCCTGCATCAATATATTTTCAGTCTTGGGATCACAGTTTAATAGCAGTTAATGGTCTCATCTCTTCGTCACTGACGTATTAGAACTGACTACTAAACAGGAGCTTGCTCCGCATAACACTTGACTTTGTTGACGTGTGTGTCAAGCAGCTGTGCCGCTAACTGAGTGATGACCATTCCAAAAGAAATCACATCTTGCTCCTCCTCACTGTGATTAAACTTTCTCACCTTAGTTTCACCTCTGACAAAACCTAAGCTCCTGACTGATCTGTCTGTAATCTTAGGTAACAAAATAACCAAACAAAAACCAAACAACCAGCCAAAAACACTCTGCTAGAACTGTTTCTGTCATTTCCAATTCATTTGCTATGACAAATCTTTCGCATATACCACCGTTCCCTTTTTTGTTTTCCTTAGCAGTCGCTATTAAAATATAGATATCTTAGCAGAAAACTAATGGGACTTTAAAGATGGAAAAAAACCATGTAGTGCTTCAGTACATGTTACAGTTGAACATGCCACAGTTTTAATCATGAATGTTGTGTACACACTCCTCACCTTCAGTACAGCACATAGCCAGAAGTACATATGACTTCTCACTGGGGAATCCACTTTGCTCAATAATGCTTCAAGGATGTCTCATATTATTACAACAGATGTGACCAGTAACTCTACACTTGGTCTTGTTTGCTCTATAATACTACGTCAAAAACAACCAACAACCAAACTGAAAACCAGACACTCCAAAGGCTTTCAGATATTCCATAAATCCACCTCATAAACATCAAGCTATTTCCAACTGTGCATATACAGGGCTGCTTTTAACGGGAAGCACCATATCTGAAGTGTAGATATGCAACAAACTTGACAAAACCAGCAGTGTTGGAACAGTCATCATTGTCTTCATTTATACTGCCTTGACACACACTTCATGTCTGGTATGGTTTGGGATTTCTCAAGCTTTCAAACTGTTCCAAGTAAAGTTGATATGCTCAAGAAGCTCACTCATCTGACAACTTGTGTTGCCTGTCTAGAGTCCCAGTGAAACAAAAACTCAAAGGAATTTTGAAACATGTCTGTTTCCAAGTAATTCTAGCATGCCTCTTAACAGTTGAAGTTGTGTTTCTTATTTTGGAGGATGGTATTAAGCAGAAGAAATGTTTCACAGTATCAATTCTGAAAACCATGAGTATTCTGTATAATGATTTTTTTCTCACGTTTTTACATCTTCTAACAGAATAAGGCCCCCACCCCAACCTGATTTTACAAGCACTAGTACTATACAAATATTATTTAAAAAAACCAAACAAGTAAGAGAAATGCGAATGTATCAAGGAAGAAAAATACTCTTTTTACAAGCATATTCAGATTCTATAACATTCTGCTTAAACCAATACCAAAGAAGTCTGTCAACTATTTCCCAAGTTGCTATGTGAATTTTTTTCCCGGGGGTGAACTCAGACTTTCAGAAACTGTGACTCAACAATAACCACCACAAAAGGTGGGAGCTTGCAAAAACTGCAATAAATGTTGAGACATTAGATATGTCAAATGTCAATCAAAGTTGGTATTAGTGCCTTTTCACAGAATATCCTAGAGACTTAAATATAGGCTTATGCAGATCATAAGTGGAAAATTATTCCTGAAAACAAAATTTTTAGGTTTTAACAAAATGTTTGTTTTCCCAGAACTGCTTTCTATGCTATTATAGCTATTTCATTCTCTTTCTCACACAGCAAAATGTAGTTTCTTTGTTGCTGAACTACAGGTGTTTTCTGTGCAGAACTTTGGCAGCAAATTCTAAAGCATATTAACTTCAATTGCTACCACTTTATAGTACTTGCATCAACTATACATCTCTCAGATTCTGTAATAAGAAAAACAAATATTGATTTTCACTCTTATCGACTTACTTGCTTTCTTTAAAAAAAAAATAATAGTGCTTTTTCCTGCCACTGTTTCCCTTCTAAAGCTTATGCTTTTAAAGCTATATATAGCCCAAGCAAAATAAAGGAGAAGAGATACTAATTAAATACAAATCAGAGAGATATAAAAGCAAATCCAAAAATTACTAAAACTCTCAATTTACACCATCACTCCTAATATGTCTCTATTGCATATAATTTTGTATACTGCAGTAAAGAAATCCTGAAGTGGAGTGTTTGGAAGCCTCAGTGACAGAAAACACTACTATCAAAGAACAGAAAATAGGCTAGTTTTATCATGAATTGTATATTTGAACTTAATTACTTCAACTTCTTACCTTATTCCAGGATCTGAAATTAATCAATTTCATTATGAGAAATAGCTCATGGCAAAGGATAATACTGAAATATGACTTTAAAAAAAGCATTTTACCGACTTTATTGGACATTCAGCTGTCCTAAGCAAACTGGGAGCACACAGATACTCAGTGAAAAAAGGCAGTATTGTTAACTTAGCAAGGCTGCTTTGCCTTTTAGATTAAAACCATCTTTTTGAGAAACATTAACAGAGATAAATCTATTCCCGGTAATTTTTCAGCCAAGTAAATTATCTTACCATCAGGTTTTTGTAAAAATCGTCCTTCCAAGATTAGAGAGAATGTATGTAAATAACTGCAGGATCAGGACATAAATCAATATACAATGTCACATAACTTCTTTACCCACCATATTGTATTTGCTGACTTTGTTATTCAATGTTCTTTTTTAAGCAAGTGGAACTGCATTCCAAAATCAGAAAATTTTACTGAAGGTCTTAAGATGCTAAAAGAATTGCACTTTAAGACGATGGAGGGAAGCTAAGTCTGGAGCTTTTTTCCCAATAAAACAAAGGAGAAATGAGAAAATTAAGATTAGCTATGCATCTAATCAACAGCAGAAAAAATAAGAGTTAAAAGCAAATAAATTCATCTTAATTCATCATTCATTACAAAATAGTTGGTGAGGGGACCAGGCCAGATTTAACATGAAGTGAGATGCTGTGCACTGCTTAGACATTTTAAGCAAATTGGGTCTGATCATTCTAATGTGGATTGAACACTATCTGAAAATTACTATAAAGGTAAGGTATCAACATGGAATCTCATAGGTCCCAACGTTAATTGAGTTTTATTTAGGAATCGACAGTAAGACTCTGGAACAAGTACACAATGGTACTGCAGATTAAGTTGGCTCTTTAAGGAGAAATTTTGAAGACTAATTGTACAGACAGACCCAAGCAGAATACATCCAAATGCAAAAACTGAAAATGTAGATATTTTTCTCAGCAGACAAATAAGGGTGTAAACACCTGCTAACACCTACAGCCGTCCCCAGAGTACTTTTCCTTTCCCCAAATCAAACAGGTACCTACTAGTGGCACACCCACTGAAGAAAGGGAGGCATTTAACATCGTTACAGCTAATTCTTCACAACTGTACATCCACAGAAGGCCAACCAATTCATCGCCTCCACATGCAGAGAGGAGAGAACAGCATGATGCTGATGGCTACTGCTTGAATCTCTAAGCAGCAAAACTTGGAGCTGGTCTTGACTTTCAATACTGTGCTGCTCTTGAATGAAATTAAGTTTGACTGCACCGACAGCTATTCTCAGCATCTCTCTGGAGCCAAGTGCAGGCCTGGTTATCCACTTCCTGTCAGGAATCACTTTCATTCTTATCTAAGTTTTCACCACTGCTCCCAGCCATCACTATTTTCTGATCATTATTGCAACAGCCAGTTTTTAAATCCCAGAATTTAAAGTAATTTTATTACACAGAAATCGTAACTCTCTTCTATACAATCATTTTTTCATTGGTTGCGTAGTTGAAGGGAAAAATTATCTAAAAATCAATAATTAAAAACCATTAATGATTTTCTGAAGTCTTCTCTGAGTTTTAAATGTGTAGTACTGGAATAGAAGTTTCTGCAACCTCTGGAACATATATAGCTTATTTTATTTGATCAAGAAACAAAATAACAGTCCTTATATTTGGCATAATGTAATCTATAAATTATGGTATCAATTACAAGATGCTACAGAAACACCATGATGTAGGAACCAACTTAACTCACAGAGAAGGTGCCAAACTCCATATTAAACCATCTCACACACACTTGTTTATTCTGCAGAACACATGCAGATTACTGTTTTGATGTGATGACAGAATCTGCATATGCAACTGGTGGGGATGTGTTATTGAATGACAGTTACAGGGCTGTTTTTTTCTAGGAGACTCAGAAACTCGCAGTTTCTGTGTAACAGCTTTGCACTGTGCCATTCCTGACTACTGTTTGTTGAAATCAGGGACACACCAAAGAGCAAGGTGTGTTTTATGAAGGACATATTCCACTTTAGAAAAAGTGAGAAAGCTGTGGCTGGGCAATTGTAAGAACTGTCCAAGAGGTTATGTCAAATTATTTCACTCAAATATATGATTACATTTGATGTGTAGTTCCTACTGTGATCACCTCTATAGTCACCTACATCCGGGCCTTTTTCCATTGTCTGCTACAGACTGTATGAGATCGTCACCACTGGGGACTCTGCTAAACGCTGCAACACTGAAGGGGTGCGAGCAACATCATCCCCCCAGGCTCTGACATCCCTACACATCAGAACAGTTCAAAGTTAACTCCAATGCATCCTAAAGTTAATGCATCTTTCTGCTGTTCTTGCCACTCCAAGTCCTCACACAGGCCTTTCCCATTCCAAGCTCACGGGTATCTCCCAACAGATTGTCCGCTTTGTCTTGCAAAAAATTCCTTCCCAAAGCAGACCCTAGTCTCTATAACCTGCTCAGACAACTCTCATCTTCCTTGAAATGCGCCCTCCTTGCTGCCATCATGTAACCATCCAAAAGTGCAGAGAAACACGTGAGCGTAAACAACAGGTCACATCATGATGCTTTTTGCTATTTCCTCTGAGCGTTGGTACCAGTGATACTCCAATGTAATTCATATTTTAGAAAATGGAAATACTGAAATAAATTTAGAGAAATGGTCCTTTTTTGTTGTTTTCTTAAGAGCAAAATATTGTTCAGCTCACTTGGCACACACTTTGGGTCGTAAAGGTTTTACAATTTTGAAAAGCCATAAAGTCTCTTTTTTGCTTAGTATGAGACAGAAGAGACAGAAAATTTATATGAGAAAGGGAATGCAAAGTTAAAAACACATCAGAAATCTACAAAAAGAAGTGAGAAAAGAGCCATAAGTAACATATATTAAGGAGATGAGACACAAAGCCATATCAGATAAATTGATATCCATTAAAAGAGATTACACTTTTATCTTCCCTATTTCTTCTTTACTGAATAATGAAAAAGTAAACAAAACAAAGATTTTAGAAACACCACTGTGAACTAGTCAGCTTGCAGTCATCACTTTGCCTTTTCCCTGACCCCTTTTTTCTCTTTTGGATTGGAATACATGACTAAGAGCTGGTAATTGGAACAGTGTAGTTACCTAGAAACTACTTAGAAACTTAGAAAGTACAAACTTCACCCCCGAGTGTAAGAACGAGGGAAGAGAATGCAAATTTTGAAGAGAGAATATGCTATATAGCTCACTTGACAAAGGACTGTTTTACTTAATAGAAAATAATTCGTATGTGTCAGCAACTTGAGAGGCCAAAACTGTTATCTGAATGATATTTTCCCATTTTATCTGAAGTTTAGATAAAGAGTGTAAACATAAAAACTAATATTAAGCAAGTCAGAAGTTCATATAGTAATGTTAATGTAAGTAAATGCACATCTGTGACTCAAGAACTGCATGACAGTATTTTACTTTGCTCATTGAGTTTTCTTACAGAATTGTACACTGAATAAATACTGAATGCCTCTCTCTGAAACATCACAAAACAGGACCGTGTTTCATACTTTGAGATAGCTGTTTTTCTTTGAAGCATATGTAATACTTAAATTTCACATAATACAAAAGTTATAGAACAGGTCTTTAATAAACTTTTGGAAATGAGGTAAATTCAACAAGATCCAAACTAAAAATTTCAAATTTAAACTTATCTCTAATTACATTTAAGAAATGACAAGTAGTAATGGAGAATACGAGGGAATGACTGATCACTCTTCCAATACAAGAAGCAAGGGGTGGGTACTCAATAAAACTACAGTTTCAGAAGAAACAGAAGGACACAGCAAAGTTACAGAGGAAGCTTACAGGGAAAGAATGACCACCAGGACAGATAAATCACAGGACATAAGTTTAGACAACACTAAAGAAAGGGAATGTGGTTCTTGATTCTTTCCTCTTTCCAAAATCACCAGCCAGAAGACAGTAGGATGAGCAAATGTTGAGGGATCAGCAGTCAGTGAAGTGAAGAAGTGTGTTAACTAAGCAAGAAAACATGTATGTTTGTTACGGCATTGAGCTGTTTATAAAATAACAGGCATTTACACCTTGATAATTCTGCACTTCTGTGTTAGAGCGAAAGTTGATTATGTGTCATTAGAATGAAACATTACAGCAGCTGTTAGTAAATTTATAGCAATATGAGATTACTGAAATATCACAATGTTTTTAATCCAAATAGGGAGACTTTAAAAGGTCGCACTCAGTCTACACTGTGGCCTGAGGAATCTTTTCCACCTGAATGAACTGCACACCCTGTGCAGCATTGAAGGCTAAACTGTTTAACACAAAAACGCTTGTGTATGTACCAAGAGTTCAAAAGTCTGACCAACACAACCTACAGGTCACACGTAACTTCTTAAACAATTTCCATGGCCACGCACTTGCCTGTGAATTGTGCAAGTGGCTGTGCCAGCCTGACAATTGCCTTGCACTGCTTCCGGGACAATCGGAAGCAGCATTGAGCAATCTGACCAAATCAATCTGTTACTTTTTATTTATTTATTTATTTACTTCTTTCTGTAGGTAACACAGGAAGTGAGTGAGTTTAAAAATCTCTTTTTCTTCAATTTTTTTTTTTTAAAGTTTATTTTATAGAATTTAGAGAAAGATCGCTGGGTCTTGGGGGTGGAAGAAAAAGAGAAAATAGTTTGCCCTCTTTTCTGATCCAGCTCCACTAAATAGTGTGATGAAATGCTATTTGTACGCATTCTGAAATCTCACTGAGGACTACTGCAGGAAAGCTTCATTTTAAGCTTTTGTTTTATACTAAGCTGCACGTGGATCCCGTACTGTTACCACATCCATGAAACTAGCTGGTTTTATAAGATTCCACAAAAAGATTACAAATACTGTATTTTCAATGGCAAATAATTCCTATATATTGGCAATATGAGAAAGATCTCATCTAGAGAGAATTCTGAAATTGTGATGTGTGAAAGAATAAACCTGCACCGGCTGATGGCCACGAGAGAACACCAACATTGCTTACAGCAGGTTCTCACAAGAAACTAGGTAAGTCCTACTCACGCTCTATAAAATGGCTGCGCAGAAGCAGAGCTGGAACCTGTTCTGCTACAACCCAGGTCTGGTGTACCTGAACGCTATATCCAGAAAAGAGGCTGGGTGAAAATAAAGACGACCATATACCTCCATCATAATAAAGATCCAAGAGTGGCTCATCTGTCTGGGATCCCAGGAGGAGGAGGAAGGGTAAGACAGACAGATATGTAGGAAAATGATGCAAAGATGAAGGCACAGGATGCTGGTTAAGAAAGCATGTGAGACACAGGAGAGCAAAAGGGCTGGGTCCTAGTTGTGAGAAGCTAAAAGGAACGCTACAGTATCTGAGAAAGCAGAGGCAGTTGCCACTGGTGATTACAGAGGAAATTAAAGACTTGGGAAACTCTTAAATTTAGAAGCTCTTCAGGAAGGTTTGGTAAAGGAATACAGCTTTGCAACTAACTACTGCATTTCTGGACACCATTTTCAAAACCAACACAGAATCCTCCTGAAATTACATAAGAGTAAAGGTTGACTGGCACATCGTGTGGAGTCATTTCTGCATATTTTAATGCCATCCCTTTAAATAGTCCCTGCGTTCCACTGCTACATTACTCGGCTAATGCTGTCTGAAAATTATGGAAATTGAGCCTATGGTCCATGTCTTACATGTACTGCTGCTAATTAAGTTCTTTGTGACTTATCATTTGATTTAAAATATATAAGGGGAGAAACTGCCTTTTTTCCCCTTCCTTTTTGGGGGAAGGGTGATTTTGAAATAAGCTTTTGTGTGGTTATTTTCTAGAAAATCTAATTTCAGAACTGTAAACCTTTTTTACTAGAGCTGTTCAACATGAAAGTCTTCACATTTTAAAGACCATACTCCAAGAGCATATTGCACATAATCACAGATATCAAATGTACTTGTCTCATGCCACTTGCCTACAAGCATTTACTGCACTGCACTTTGTGCCGCAACATGGGATTATCAGAAGTTAAACAGGATTACCTCCTAAAAAAGTTGATCCTTAAATCATTTAAGGTTAATATAGGGATTGGGTTAAAAAAAGTTGACCAAGAATGGAATGGAAACTTAGTGGATTAGATTAAGCTCAGTGGAATTTTCCTAGGAGAAAGTAATGTTGACCATTAGGATATTGTTCCTGCAGCATCACGTTAAAGGCATCGCTGTGGAAAATACAAGCATTATTCCGATAAACTCAGAAATCGTAAATCACAATGTTGCCAATGGATGAGCAGAATTCTGCAGGTGTCCTGACATTGCCTGCATCATTCACACACCCAAGGGCATCCCACTTGCAGCTGTTATTGCCATCCTAGCTTTGACAACCACAGAAAAACTTAGAATGAATTCATATTAGTCTGAAAAAGCGGAACAACTAAATATACTGACTGTGTTTATGTGATGCTTTTCACATTCGTAGGGTCTTACTAACTGAAAAATGCCTTCCCAGCCAGATATTAGCATTATTCAGAATGAAGNAATTAATATATTTGTGAAGAGGATGTGAAAAAGGGGGGGGGGGGGGGGAATGAATCTCCTTAAATAAAATCGAATCGGTTTTCTCCAAATACCACCAAGAATTAGAAGTCAACTCCCTTTGCTTTTTGATCCCAAGTATCACAGAAGGCATGCTACTAGTTCAGACATTTCCTTCAAAGCAGAAAATTAGGCCCCATTTGTATTTAATGAACAGTTTTGCAATTCTGACCCTGAACATCAGCAAATGAGAGGCCCTCCCCCAAAATAATTCACGTAAACCTATTTTTTCTCAATACTAGGTATCTCTTCATGAGTCTAGCGGTTCCTCCTTTGCACCCCAGTTTGGCTCACAAACAAAGGAAAAACAAACACTTAAAACAAAACTGGATTTACTTTAGCCTAGGAAAGACTCTTTTTTTTTTTTGCCAGCTGAAGCCATTCAGTAATATTGATATAAATTCACAAGTTGTTTTGGTAAAAATGCAAAGCTCCTTTTGCAGCCAGGTTTCAGTTTGCCTGAACAAAATTGACCCAGTTCCAGTGAGGAAACCTTTGAAAAACCCATCCCTTCTGGCACTTCAGTAAGAGATATGGAGTCAGTATTCCTGCTTTCTAGTCTTCTTAACATGAAAGACTGCAGAGAGTATGAGAAAAGGTAGAGAAGACCAATATGGACAGCTACAGATATGGAACAATTGCTTATCTAAGAGCAACTACATAAATTGTGACCCAGCAGCATGAAGAAAGACAACGAGGAATATTATAAAGGTCAGTAAAATTATGGTAGTGGACAAAAGGTGAACAGGAAATCATTATTCACTATTTCTCAAGATACAAGAGCTATGAGACACCCAATGTAATTACTGGGAACAAAAATAAAATTAACTACTTTTTCATACCACACAATTAAAATCGTAAAAGTCTTTGTCACAGGATGCCTGGGAAGCCAGAAACAAATGGGTTCACAAAGAATTAGACACTGCAGAGATCCCTCCACAGCTATTAATCATGACAGCTGAAGCACTGAGGCCATTAGCTGCCAGAACCTGGGCACAGCCTACCACTCTTCACCTGACCTCTCTCAGCCTTTCCCTAAACACCTGCTACAGGCCACTCAATGAGACACACTGGGTGACGTGACCTTTGGGGTGTCCTCTCACAAGGCGTTCTTCCGTAAATTAAAAAAAGGGTTGAAGAAAAGGTTCAGTAGAACAGTAGTGCCACTTCAAGCAGTATTTTGTACTTTTTAAAGGTCACGATACATTAAGCGGATGCATTTCTCATTTTCAAGTTCCCAATTATGTTATTCATACTATTTTTATCATGCATTTTCTTAATACAGGATTTAGACCAGAGATTTATTCAAGGTAATATGTTATTTCCATATTGAGTTGAACTTAACGGATACCAAAACACTCACAGTATTAAATTTAGTGAAATTACCTGCCCATTTCAGAGACTTCCTTGTAGCATGCATCCTCCTAGAATGCTTGTGAAACGAATGTAACAGTTGCCACCAGAACCCAGTGACAGAGAGTGACCAAAAACCAGTGACTGAAACAAGGGCAAATAATGCACAATGCACCACATAGATGAACAGATATTCTGTAGCAGAGAAATGGGAAGTCACACTGGAGTTTCAAGTAATTCATTTTCATGTTTCAGCCTCGTGCATAATGCATACAAGCTACGCTATTCAGCAAAAAGGAACTGATATCGTGCATGCACTTCCATGCAACGGAACTGACAAGATACAATCCCAAATCTTTCAACACAGTCTTGCTCTTGCCAAAATCAACAGAACTTCCACTGAGATGACCATCAGCAGCCCTTCAGAAAGTTCAATGAATTAAATAATCCAACTGAAGTCAACAAAAAAGATGAAAAAGAGTTGTGCCTTTCGGTTAAGAAAGCATTCCTTGTTCAAGCGCGTGCTTAACTGCATGATACTGAAGCTAGTAGCATCATGAACATAAGCAAAGACAACCGTATGCAGTTCATTCCTATTCAGGATAGGACTTAAAATGCTAAAATACCTTCCTATATTGGAATTTACATACCTAAAGTTAGGCACTTGGGTAAATACCTTGCTAAACAAGGGATCAAATAATGATTTTAGAACTAAATTCAGCAAGCCTTTATTCTAGTCTATTGTACAAGTTCAAAATATATTTCTTGGGAAACACCGTGTACAGTCACTGTTGGGAGCACTATGCCAAATCTGCTTCTAGTGCATATGGCTGATGAAGCCAATGGAATTTTAAAAACGGAAAGTTTCTCAACATAAGGTTTCAATTCTTCCAGAAATGGTGTGCTTGCTTTTAATTTTTTTTAGAATGCAGTCTATTAAAAATACATTAATATTAAGTAATCAGAGAGACATAAATTTTAAAAGGAATACTTCAGTACAGATCATTATTTCAATTTCACAGTAATTCATTTGAGAAATGTTCCTAATTAATTTAACATCCATTTTTAATTGCCGGAAGATTAAATGGATTCATCTCTCTTTTGCTGCATAAGTTTAAACGAATAGCTTTAAATGCCCTTTATATTTATGGCAAGCTATTTTGTCAGTTTATTTTAGCAGAAAAAAGAAGTCCTTTTGTTTCTGCAACAAAAAGAGTAAATGAAACCTGTGGAAGAGATGCAAACAGAACTGTACAATGAGTCTATTTTTTATTAAGGGCAAATCTTATTCTATTGACCAATGATTACCAGGAAAGTTTCTCAGGAAACTGAAACTGGAAACAGGGAAGGGGGGGGCAAAGAGAGCTACTTACTGTATTTTTTGCCAAATACTCAATTCCTGTTGGTTCCTGTTAAAACAGTAGCCAAAAGGATTTAGAAACAGCACGTAGGAGGACTGCAATAAGCAGCATGTTACTCTGCTTAAAATTGTTCCTGAAATTAGTGTAGTGTAAACATTCCTTGATCCCACAGCAGTACCTCTGGCCTTTCCAGTTTCAAAAGTGACTATTAAATAACTGAGGAGGAAACAGAATTGTGATCAATCCACAAATTTAGAGAGAAACCCCCCCCCAAAAGTCTTCCTGTATCTGCATTTCCCCCCCTTTCCTGTGACTATGTTCAAAGCAGCACTGTATTATCTCATTTATAGTGTTCTGGAAAACATCTATATCGTGCACTGAATAAGACATTCATATTAATTTGAATTATTTATACATGGAACCATGCCTTTATCCAAGCCAGTCTGGCTACTCATCCACCACACGCTTGGTTCTTTTGCATAATGCTCATGGCCCTTACTCATGAGGCAAAGCCCTTACCTAGGCAGTGGTTTGGTTTTTTGAATTCAACCACTTAGAGCAGGATAAACAGAGATTTTAACCCATCCCAGATATCATCAACCATGACACTAGCAAGTCCTGGTCCATCTTTTACTCTGCTGAGCCCAAAGGATCCTCAATCCTTCTCAACACAGCAAAGCACAGCCTTCATAAACAAGCTGGGTTCACAATGTCTGTTTGAAGTAACTTCTGCCTGGCTTAAGTGTTTTGAAATCAACAGAGGCAGATTTATCACAGATTAAGCATACAAAGAACAGTGACTGTGTACCTCACTTTACAGAGTGCCTTTCCTCTCTCCAAGTAGCTGTTGCATCTACTTGCATCTTCAGCACCTAAACGCAGAAGATTACATCAACATTACTGCAGACCTTGACCCAGGACCTGAAAGGCATAGAATTCAGAAGAGTTTGCTTTCCAAAGAACTGCCATTTGGCTAAATAAACAACTGCCAGTTCAGCTGTGCTGTTTTGGGGGGTTTTGTTTAATGCTATGTGGAGATCACCAAAGCCTCTCACACACTACACAACAAGTCTGACCTCATAGCTCAGGTTTCTGAGTTTTGCTTTCACTATGAAATCAGGTATCACAATCCTGACACTTTTGTCAGAACTCTGTGACAGATGCTTGGAAATACAAAGTGAAATTTTGAGTTTTCTGGATAATTTCAGCCCTCTGCAATGCCTTATCCCACCTTCCCAAAAATCAGCGCTTGTCAAATCACAGTGAGTTGTTTTATTAAATTAATCTATAGAAAGCTGCCTCAGCAAATTGAAGTCATTGCTTAGAAAATAAACAGATAATTGGTATTTTAAAGCATTTTAAAATCATAGAAAACCTCATATATTACTTCCAGGACCCATTTCAAGGCTTGCCTCAACTCAGTGAGCAAGCACAGGGCCTAAGTCATAAATTGCCATTTGTAGAAATTAGAAAAACATATAATTTCATTAGGCATTAAATTAACTACATAGAAAGAATGAGAAAACATTAGGTTGTCTCTGATTTTTTTTCCTAATAGACAGTACTGCGTTTAAATGAGCACTATAATTCTTACACTTTAATTCAAACAAACCTAATTGTGCATGGTTCACTTTGAACATGATAAAAATGTAAAGCATACATCAATGGATTTAATATTTACTGCACTACTTAACTGCACTTTAAACTGAAACAAAAAAAAAAAAAAGATTTGATGGGTTGCTTTGCTTCATAAATAGCAATATCCTAGTTGAAGATCATGGGAGATTTTGCCAACAGTAAATTTTCACTGTTTTATGTAGTTTTTAATATTATTTTAGGTCCTTGTTAATCAAAGAAACTATGGGGCGGGCTACAGATATTTAAATTGGACATAGCAAAAAAAAAAAGGCAGTTCTGTATCTACATGCAGTTAGATTAAATGTTATTGAGTTACAGGGAAACAATAGAAAATGTGTCCACTACTATTTAATGCATCAGCATGAAACACTAACATACCAAAACTGAATAATTAAATAAATTTGAAAGGCAGGAATTCAACAGGTTGCTAATTCCATCATTTATATTACCTTCTATTTGTGAAAAGTAAAGAATGGAGAGGGCAGCAGCTGTTTGTTGCACCAGCAGTATCTGCACCTCAGCAAGGGCCAACACAGAGTTAGACGCTATTTATATCCACCTAAGATATCAAAATATTTTTTAACATGGAGCTGGAAATATCCAGCTTTTGTGCTAGCTCCATTTAATAAAAGTGTGAAATTCACACTGTTCTATGACAGTATATTTTCATCTTCCTTTATTCTCTATCTTCCAAATCTGATTAAAATGTGGTTCAAAGCAAGCACAAGAACTATGAGGGAGAGGGGAAGGGAGGTCATAGTTCTTACATTATGTTATTTTCTTTTTCTTGACATTTTCTTTAACAAAAGATCCTGACTATAACTTCCTGAAATAACACTGACTTTGTACATCGCTCTAATTTGTTTTTCCAAGATAGGAAAGGACTAACAATTACAATTTCCTTTTTTGGGGGCACAGCTTTATTTGATTAAACAATATATCATGGTTTAACCCCAGCCAGCAACTAAGCCCCACCCAGCCACTCACTCACTCCCTCCCGGTGGGATGGGGGAGACAACCAGAAGAGTAAAAGTGAGAAAACTCGTGAGTTGAGATAAAGACAGTTTAACAGGAAAAGCAAAAGCTGCACAAGCAAGCAAAGCAAAACAAGGAATTCATTCACTGCTTCCCATTGGCAGGCAGGTGTTCAGCCATCTCCAGGACAGCAGGGCTCCATCACACGTAATGGTTACTTGGGAAGACAAACGCCATCACTCCGAACATCCCCCCTTCCTCCTTCTTCCCCCAGCTTTATGTGCTGAGCATGACATCATATGGTATGGGATATCCCTTTGCTCAGTTGGGGTCAGCTGTCCCAGCCGTGTCCCCTCCCAGCTCCTTGTGCCCCCCCCCACCCCAGCCTGCTCGCTGGTGGGGTGGGGTGAGGAGCAGAAGAGGCCTTGACTCTGTGTAAGCACCGCTCAGCAGTGACTAAAACATCCCTGTGTTATCAACACTGTGTTCAGCACAAATCCAAAACAGCCCCATACTAGCTACTGTGAAGAAAATTAACTCCATCCCAGCCAAAACCAGCACACAATAAAACTGCCTTGTGAAGCTTTTCAGCCCCCGCATTTCAAAATCTAATGAAGCTCTCTTCACTGAAGCTAATTAGAACCGCCTACTACCTCCTACCCCAAACCTGGCCCAAACACTGGACAGAGCAGACCGGCCCCAGGCTCTCCAATGCACAGACCAGCCTCTTACAATCTTAGAATACTATTGGCAGAGTGTCAATTTGTATACCATTAGAATTAGCATTCTGGTACCATTCAAAAGGACAGTTATGTAGATGGATTTCCAGGTACTATTCTTCACATCCTCTTTTAGATGAACCACAGCCATCACCCGTAATTCGTAACACAGCACACAAAATATTTAGATCCAATACATCAACTGAACTACCTAACAAAGTTGGATTAAATTTCTGTTCCTCTAGAACATTCTGCACCGAGACACAAGTATTACTGTGAATGGCAAGCACATTACTGCAGGCTATACTGATAATTCTGCTGGGACGAATGTAGAGCCAAGTTGGATCAGAGGTTCCTGCTAACCCTGCCTCTGGCAGGGGCAATACTGGATACACAGTGATATATGAAACATAGGTAATACTTTCCCTGAATATATCCCAGCACGTGCCAAACTGCGCTTTGAGCAGTTTTTGGATTCTTTCGCCCTCAGGACTGAGGCTTCTTGAATGAAGGTGCCTGGTTTCTTAGAAAACTCTCATGATATTCCACATTTACAGATATCTTCACACAGCAGGACTCTAACCTATACTAGACAAGTGCTAGTTAATTTACCAAGCCAAGGAATTTTTGTCCACCTTCTTGACTATTGAATAAGCTTATTCCTCTGAAACTATCTGCAATTTCTTCTACCACAGTAACCTCTCTTGTTAGTTTGCAACTCCTGTTTTAGGGTTTTTCAGCTTTTGTTTCACTCACCCGCTTGCTCAGTAACAGTAGTTCCTCCCTGGACAAATTGGAATCGTCTATCATTTTCTTTGTTACTGCTCTTGTCCCCAAATCAAAGTCTAATCTGTTCAGATGCTAGCATTTCCTAGATTTCCATCATAACATAACTAACACGATTTGGAGGCATATACAAGTGCTGAACAAAGCCTAACAGACATTGTCAGTACTCCAGCTCAGCTACTGAACACAAGTTAATGTTTGTCTTACTTTTCTTAGACTATTTGCCAGATTTCTTGATGCAAAAATTTCTCTCCTCAGCAATGTCTTTCAAGATGTCTTCCCCGGTAAAAGCAAGAAGTGCTTTATGTGTTATTTCTTCTATCTTTCTTTCGGCTCTATATGTAAGCATTTTTCTTTTCCCTCCCATAACATGAGGTAATGGATCAATTTTTTTGGTTCTCCTATTCCATTCATGAAACAGCCAAACTCAACACACCCAACTCTTAGTCTTAGTCTTCACTTGAGATTATTTTCTTGAAAGAACTTAGATTTTCAACCTGTCCTCTGTTCTGCTGAAAATTTCCCTACCTCCCCTGAAGTTAAACTCACCAGCCCTAACTTCCACATACTTATCTCCTACCGACCCTACCCCCTTCCTCGTGCTAATACTGCCATTGCTGCAGAAGCCTTATAGATGGCAGCACCTTCCAACTTGAAACAACAACAACAAAATATCCCAAAGCATCCAACTTATAGTCTCTTCCTTACAGAGTTCTACAGATGCTAGCCTCTCTTTGCCTATACTTTTGGAAGTTCTGATAAAAACATGTTGTAAGGTATTTTACGCAGTCTTTTGCGCTCTGCGTGCCTTTTTTAAGTTGCTGGGATGTATACTGCATTTGTTTGCTGACGAGCTTTGTGTGTCACCTTCTGCGAACTCGTATCTTCACGTACACAAAGAAGTCTGAGGAAGATAGATAATATTCTGGATTCTTGGTAAAATTCAACCTTTCATTAGCTTCTGTCTGAGCTGATCATTTTCTTGCTTGACAAATTCTAAATTCTTTGGTGAGGAATAAGTCTTTTTCTTCCAATAGCCAAAATTCTTGTCCCAGGTCTCAATCTTTTACAGGCTCCTTCTGGGATTTTAGTTAGCCCACTCAGATTAGTGTCTGCAGGAAGTCTTACTCTGACAGAAAGCATCCCTGATTTTGGATTTGCAAACATAATCCTGTCTAATAAGCTTTATTACTTGTTATTACAGAATCTACTGAGGATTCAGAAGCCCCACTGGAAGAGATATTACAGAAAACACACAGTCTGTGCTCCACTACATTCACGAGATTACAACACCAGCACAGACCCAGCAATGACTTCAGGTTCTCAAATCTCACTGAAAACAGAGATTAAGCACCACTTTGCCTCTGAGGGTCTGCGATGCAGCATTTGAATGCAATTAGATTATTTCTTTCCCCTACTGAAATGCACAGTCAGCACTTAACCTACCTGATTACAAATTTAACAGGGAGACATTGAACAATACTCAGGCAAATCCAACCACAATTTGAGCAGTCAGTAATGCATTTGACTAATAAGCGAGCAAGTTCACCTGCCAAAAGTTGCAAGACCCATCAAGCCATGTTATATTGTTACTTCTTCAGTACCTGTGGTGTTGGGAGTAGGGGTTACTGCTAGCAAAGGATAAGCAAAACTTGGATAATACTAATGTGTACAGACCTGAGACTTCCACATTGCACTCTAGAACCAAAGCGTATTCAGTCCAAGTGCACCTATACACAAATGCATGGGTCAACTTCACTCCATATAACTTCACAATTATACCTATATTTATGCAAAAACCAAGCCAGCCATATCATTAATGATAAATCAGTGGCTTTGCAATCAACTGTCTTTTACACTGTCGTATCAAGATGCCCGAGCAGCAGATAAACTCCCCGTCACACTAGGTCACAGCTGCTCAATTCATTTCCTTCAGGGTCCAAATGGTAACTTCTAACAAGGTCTACTCGACAGGAAACAACCTGCGAGCCCAAATTCTGCTGCCCTCAGAGCTGGAAACAAGGGTAGCACACTACAGCCAATCTCCAAGAGACCACAGACATCATAAGAAACATGAGTCTTTCTTCATTTGAGTTGACTGTAAAGGTTCACTTTATAGTCAAGGCAGGGAAGCAAGTAGTTGTGGAGTTTGGTTCCTGTAAAGTATTTTAGCTTACAGTTATAAAAATCAACAAGTACAAGTATCTATTTCCCTCCACTAACAATAAGAGGGAAAAAAACCCCACTAATTCAGACTCCGGTCAAGATGCTTAAAGTGAAGTAGGATGAATCCCAAACAAGGTGAGTTGTGGAAATTATTTTTGTGGCTTGGACCTAGACCACACCCTATTCTTTAGGCACTTCTTGACTAACCAATACAGATATAAGTTTAAACACCTATGCACATCTTAATAAGGTTTATCCCAGCTCTAATTTTCTCTCCCTCTGC
>VZTQ01003488.1:0-93489 GCA_013400755.1 Pelecanoides urinatrix | reverse complement strand
TTTTTTAATAATGGAACATTATTAAATGTTGGGTTTTAAGGTATTTTCCAGAAACATAGTCTTAAGGTCAACATTTCTGGGAATTATAACACTTCAGTGAAACTCAGATTTTCCAAAATAAATGTTCTGTTAAAATGCAAATGATGCATCGTGGTGCTAACAGCTGAAAACAATTTAGTCTATACTTTTGTTCAAGCTGCGTGAAATGTAACAAGTTGGCAGAAAATACAAATAAAAAGTGATTTTGTTTCAGATTTCATTTTTCCTTTAAACATCTAAGATATAAAATCTATAGAGGTACGTGAAAGCAAGGGATTAAAATTATCTTGATTTATCATGTGTTTTTGAAAGCACTTCTAGGGTTGTTTAACATGGGCTTATAAATTTGATCTTCTGTGTATCTAAAGTCGCAGTTCTAAATTAAATTCTAAATTAAAAACAAAATTGATGAATCCTTATTCCTGCACTGAGCCCTGCTGACCACAAAGAATGAACTTCAAGCAGATGCATCGGTTTGCTCAGATGCAATTACACATAATCAGCGGTTTAGACAGTAAGTGACTATTTCTAGGGTGGATGGAGCCATGATACAAAGACCCTCTGCATCATGTAATGGTGGCATATTACCCTCCCAAGTTACGTGACTGATGCCCCCAAATTGTTGAACACAGAGGCGGAAATGCACATACTTCTGTGTTTTGCATTGTAGCACTTCTCTCTGGCTCTGGAATATGATGCTGCGCAATCAGAGTGAGGAGGCACAAGCTTCCAGTGCTGTAGATGGGGAGCTAAATCTAGAGACTGTGGGGTTTGGGTAATGAAACTCTTAATGTCTCACTCGACCCCAAAACCACTACAAAACCACTGTCTGCATAAGATGCTGTTCTTACAAAAAGTTGTGCCTATCAGTTATTTTCATGCATATATGCTTCAGAAATTGGAGTCTTCCTGCTCAAATGTGGACAAACAAAATCGATTATCAAAATAACTTCTGCAACAATTTATTCTTTCCTCCCTCTTTCCTCTGTGTCATTTAAAGTAATCATTTTGGGATTTTGTTTGCAGTTTTGTATGCTCAATCTTTAAGTCTACTACAGTTTGTGAATTTTCACATATAATGTATTTGTTTTGGATAATATGAGTATACCGAAAAAGAAGTTTTCCAGTTTGAAGCATATCGTGTTTTCAAAACATTTTGAAGATAATTTCAAAACCTTCAAATAATTGTTTAGGCAATTTCTGCACAAAAAAGTTTCACTTCATATTTTAAAGGCACTATTTTGAAATGTGGTTAATTTATAATAAACAGATAAAAGTAAAGTAGCAAAAGATCAGAATCAAAATGGAGAGCAATTAGTCTTACCTGAAAAAGTTTTGAATTGGATAAATTCTCAAAATTGTGTGCTCGTTTCAGATAGAAATTATTCATATTGTCAGGATCATTGTGGAAAGCAAAGGATATTTTCCATTAAATTCTAAACAGAAAAGCGGCGAGTGTAGTGTTTCTAGATAGTGTAGTATTGGTTATTACTGTATGTGTTTTATAGGACTACGGCAGCAATATTTATCTGATATAAATTCCTAAGCACTGTTTTCAAAAGCTGCTTCAGAGTAGCTGTGGAAATGTCTGAGACTATTTTGAAATCTCTCTCACCTTTACAGTATTAATTGCTTTGAAGCTGCTTCTTAGGTGTTTTGGCAAAGGTTAATAGAGATGATTGATAGGGCTGGGATTGTGCCTGATGATACTGTTTCTTAAATTTTACCTGTCTTTTTTGGGGCGATGGCAAGGAGGTGAGGCAGAAATTTTCTTGGTTTGGTTTTAACCAGAGGGAGGAGAAAGAGGGGAGGTAATGTATAAGCAGAAGAAGCAAACAAAAAAAAACAACACAAGGAGAGGAGGTAAGACTAAATATCTTTTTCCTAACTAGTCATGGATAACTGAACACAGCCTTTATCTCTCTTTTCCTTTGATTTATAATGGAAATATACAATGCCTTTCTATTTGTAGAGGGGTCTTGCTATGCAGCATTTTTGAATTTGTTATTTTTATTAATTTAAGGTTCGATGTGGAAAAGGAGTGTTCTAAAATTGATGAAGGCTGTGAAGAAAATAACTCAAAAGCAAGATTCTTTAGTAGGCCAAGTCTACCTATAATCGAAAAGAAAATAGACACAACTGGTAATGTCTTAGAAACATAAAATTTTTCTTTAATTTTAATACTGTGCTGTAGAGTGTGAATACAAATCGAAGCAGCATATTATAGAGGTAAAAGTGTCTTTCTCTATTTTTCAGCCCCTAGAGATGCTAAAAGTTCTTAGGAGGTTAACTGAAGCCATATTTGAAAAAATGCTAGTCTTGGTGTTAATAATCGGTTAAAATATTTATGTTGTGTTTAGGTTGAGAGCGCTAGGTAAATAAATAAAGCATACTTCTGCCATTATAAATCAATGGTAGAGGTTAGCCAACCACTTTCATCTTGCGTTCTGTATTGTATGCATATCAGAAGGATTTAGGTTCTGAAAATAAAACACAAATTTGTCTTCTAGTAAGCCATGTTATTTTAAAAAATAATATACAAATTATGACATTCAAACTATTTTAGCTGACAGGGTTTTGATTGCATCCGTGAAAGTTGTTAGTTGTTATATATAAATATGTTTTCTAGGCATGACAGAGAAAGAGAAGATTTTTATTGCTACTCGTGAAAAAGAAAAGGGCAATGAAGCCTTTGCCATTGGGGATTATGCAGAAGCAGTGACATATTACAGTCGGTGAGTAAATACTATTGTGTTCTTTTATTTTAATGACTGTTACTTGTGAATATTATTTTTAAAGCAATGTAATTAAAGCAACTTCTTACTGAAACAACTAGTGACAATTAGATTATTTTCAAAAGGGCAAAAAAATTTGACAGAAGAGTACTTAAAGCACTGTTGCATCCTGATATTAATTTTTATTTATCAGGAAGAGAAGTGGATAAATAGTGATGGGATGCAATCTGCAGGTGTCACAAAGTTCTTCAGATTTCTCAAAACCATTGAGATTCAAGGGCAAGTTTACAAAAATAAAAGGATAAGCAGTGTGTTGAGAAACTAAATTAATTACAAAATTAATTCTAATTAATCGTATTGGTAGGATTGTCTCAATTGTTAATAAGTAAAATTGATTTAATAACCTCTTCTTAGGAGAAAAAAAATCATTATGTGCAGCTTCATCATAACACTGTCTGTAATTAGTAGCAGTCCAGAAGAAAAGTATATAAACACTGGATTTAAAAAATATGAGACGCTTACAGGTTGCTTGCCTTATTTAGTGCACAGTGGACTACATTCAGACTTTGGCTTTATTTATATAAATAGAGGTTGTTGCTACAGGACCTCTGTTGTATTTGTTTCAAAAGTAGAAAAGTTCAAGGTGAATGGAATTGAGCATGACAGGAAGAGAAGGATAGTATTTCAGTTAAGGTATTTGAATGCTACCTTGGAAGAACTAGATTTTTTCTCTACCTTTTTCACAGTGTTCAAACATGATGCTGTTTATACAAACCAGGATTTTCACAAGACCAACATTTGTTTCTCCTTTGCAGATTACCCATCTGGAGACACTAGAGGTCTGACTTGCAAAAGTGCTGACTGCTAACACATTAAACTAACATTAAAGGAAACTCAATTTTGTGCTTAACACTATGCTTTGAAATTATAAGGACTTCAAAAAAACAGAAGTCCTAAAAGTGTCAAAGTTGTCACTTAGAAATTGAGAGCATATGGGAATCTTGGTGTATTAATTACCAGTGTAAACTTAGGGTAATGATATGGCACTACTGTTAAGATAATTCATTGGCTATGATATTATAGTGGGATATCCTCAAAAAAAATTTATGAGGAAGTTAATGTGTCTGTGGTCAGTGCAGACAAGTATGGAGAAAATAACAAATAGGAATAAATTGTGTGTAACAGCAATAAAATAAATAGCGAGCAGATTTATGTTTAGGAAGCACCATTCATACTGTCACTGAAGGAGGCAGGGTTTTGTAGAACAGCTTAAGAAAATTTACCTGGAGATTGTTGAATTATATATGTGCACAAAGGTATTGACATTCATAGTGCACAGGCTGTTTAAACTGAGGTATTTGATGTGTATTTTTTGTTCTTGACTTGCAGCCTTAACATCTTCCTTGGGTTTTTTTAATACATGAACATGAATATAAAAAACATCCAGAGCTGTATTTCATATACAAAAAATCAAATACAAATCCATAATGTAAAAATAAGTAAAAATCTCTGCTTTTGGGGCATAAATAAGGTATTAATTAATAAGGATGGGCAGAATCCTTCCTAATGGAGAGTCGTTCCATATTTGACCCCCATGGGGCATTGTACATCTTCTGAAATATATGATATTGACACTACATACTGTTCTAACTAGATGCTGTTCTAATATAATCTGAAAAATTCCTACTTTCTTACATTTAGAAATATTTAAATAAAACATATTTCGGAGTGAATTGACAATAGCCTGAAGGGGTTATTTGTATATGGCTAAAAAGGGAAAAAGAGTAGAGTTCTGTATAAAAATAATCAGGGTACAGTTATTCATTCTGTTTGTCTTGTAATGAGGCCTACTATTCTAAGCTGAACGTAGAGAGTACTTTCTATTTTACAGAAATTCTTAAATCTCTCTCTTATTTATAAAGAGATCAAAAACTTTTGCAGAGGATGTGCTCTGACATAGTTTTATTATACTGATGTGATTTTAAAATAAATGGATCTTGCCTATTTTTCTGCATACCTCTGGTGAAATCACTCTGCTTAGTCATTTCAGTTATACTGCACAATCATAGAGTAATTTAGGTGGAAGTGACCTCTGAATGATATTTTGTGCAAACCACCTCTCAAAGCAGGGCCAAATTATATCAGTTTACTCAGGGCTTTGTTCAATTAAGATTTTAATATCTCCAAGGATGGAGATTTCACAATCTCTCTGGGCAGCCTGTTGCAGTGTTTAACTACCCTTACAGGTTTTTTTTTTCCCCTAAAATGTCATCAGAAATTCCCTTTTTGCGACTTGTGTCTGTTGCCTTTTGTCCTATCAGTGTGCACTTCTGAGAAGGATGTGGCTCTGCCTTCTTCATACCTTCCCATTAGGTAACTGAAAACAGCTGTAAGATCTCCCCTGTGCCTTTGCTTCAGGCTGAACAAACGTAGTCATCTCAGTCTCTCCTCGCAAGTGCTGCATGTACTTCAGCCCCCTAACTATCCTGGTGACGCACTGGACTCACTCCAGTTTGTTGGTGCCTTTTGTGTACAGGAGAGCCTCAGTCTGAACACAAGTACTCCACCTATTGTCTCATAGGTGCTGAAGAGAGGGGAAGAACCACTACTGTCAACCTCCTGGCTACACTCTTGCTAATATGGCCCAGCATGTGGTACACCTTCTTTGCCTTGAGAGCACGCTGTTAACTCCTATTCAATTTGCTCTCCACCAGAGCCCTCAGGTCCTTTACTGCAAAGCTGCTTTCTTGCTAGTAACAGCCTGTACTGTTGCTGGAGTTACTGTTTCAGGTGCAGGATTTTGCACTTGCCTTTTCTGAACTTCCAGAGAAGTCTGCCAGCCCATTCCTCTGGCCTGTTAAGGTCCCTTTGGCTGGAGTTCTGCTGTCCAGTGTGTTATTGACTGTTCCCCCCCAGCTTTGTATCATTGACAAACTTCCTGAGGGTGCCTTCTGTTCCATCTTATACCCCCCTGATAAAGATGTTAAAAACTTGATCCCAAAGGGAGGCCGCTAGTAACGGGTCACCGGTTGGGCTTTGTATGACTCAACTCTTGGAGCCCAGCAGTCCGGTCAGTTTTCTGTCTGCCTTATTGTCCACATATCTAGTCCATGTTTTACCTATTTGGCTATAAGAATACTATGGGAGATGTGTCACAGGCTTTGCTACAGTCAAAGTAAGCATCCTCTGTTCTTCCTTCCTTTGCTGAGCCACTCAGCAAAGAAAGCTATCAGGTTAGTCTTGGCATGATTTGCCTTTGGTAAATCCATACTAGCTGTTGCCAGTAACCTTCTTATCCTTCATGTGCCTGGACAGGAATTACAACTTGCTCCATAATGTTTTTGAGAACTGGCATTAGACTGACCAGTCTGTAGTTTCCCAGGTCCTCCACCTTGCTGTTCTTGAAGATATATGTGACGTTGGCCTTTACCAGTCACCAGAAACCTCTCCCAATCACCATGATGATATAGAGCAGTCTTGTAGTAACATTGGCCACCTTCCTGAACACTGCATCTGGAATTCATGTATATCCTATTTTCTTAAATGTTTCTTAACTTTATCTTCCTCTATTGTGGGTACTGCTTCACTCCTACAGAATCTGCCTCTAGACTCAGGGACCTGGGAAGCCTGAGAGCAAACCTTACCAATGAAGACCGAAGCAAAGAAGCCACTGAGTATCTCAAACTTTTCCATGTCCTTTGTCACTAGGTTCTCTGCTGTATTGACCAGTGGCCCACAGTTTCCTTAATCTTTGTTTTGCTGCTGGTAGACCTTTAAAAAAAACCCCAAACAACTTTATTGTTGCTCCTCACATCCCTTTTCTAGCTTCAACTCCAGCTGAACTTTTGCTTTCTTAATTCCATCACTTGCACTTAGCCAGTGTCTCTATATTCTTTCTGGGTAGCCCATCACCACTACTATCTGCTGTGTATTTAATTTTTGTGTTTGAGCTCAGTCAAGAGTTCTCTGTTCCTCCCTCCTTCTATGCTTGCTTGGCTTCCTGCACATTGGAAAGGATCATTATTGTGCTTTGAGGCAGCTGTCTCAAAGATCAACCAGCTCTCCTGGCACCCTTTGCCCTACAAGGCATTCTTCCTGTAATCCTGCCAAGCAGATTCTTGAACAGGCTAAAATCTTGCCTTCTGAAGTCCAGGGCTATAATTCTAGTGTTCACCTTGCTCTTTTCTCCCAGAATCTTAAACTCTACCATCTCATAGTTGCTGCAGCCAAAGCTGTTGTCAGCTTTTGCATTCCCAAACTGTTCTTGATTGTGAGTAACAATTCCAGCAGAGCATTCCCCCTCATCAGTTTGTTGATTGTGTCAAGAAGTTGTCTTCGATATAATTCAGAAGTCTCATAGATTTCTTGTGCCTTGTCATTTTTCCAGCAGATACTAGAGTGGTTCAGGTCCCCCATGGGAACCAGAGCCTGTAATTGTGAGGCTTCCTCTAGTTGTCTGAAGAAGACTTCATCTGCTTGCTCTTCTTCATCAGGCAGTCTGAAGCAGGTGCTTACCATGATGTCACCATGTCAGTCTGATCTCTTATTCTTACCCATCAGCTCTTTTGACTGGCTTGTCGTTCTCTTGCCTGTTCCAAGACAAAACTTGCCTGTTCCAAGACAAACCTTCATATGTTTAATGACTGCTTAGACTAGAATGCATCTCCTCCTCCTTATCTTCCTAGTCTTTCTTAAGAGCCTGCATGCCTCCATCACAGCACTCCAGCCATGCAAACTATCCCACCATATCTGTTATCTCACTGAGATCACAGCTGCACAGACCTTTTATTATTCTTTTTTGTTTCCCATGCTTTGTGCATGTGTGCACAAGCACTTGAGATAGTCCTCCAGTCATGCTTTTTTCACAAAGAAAGTGTGAGTCTCTTCCAGTATGCTGTCTCCCCAGCACTTCCCTATTGCCCCCTCTTCCCAGTGAGAGAAGAGGGTTTAGAGTCCTCCTTGCTAGGTTAGCAAGGGTGTTGGCAAAGATTGTGTTGCACCACTTTGTCATATGGATCCCTGTTGTCCTTGTTCCTCAGAGATCATCCTGTTGTTATAGAAGCTAAAGCCCTGCCCTACAATACCAGCCATGCAGCCATACATTGACCGGAACAATTCATTCACTGCTACCTGAGTCTTTCCCTTTTACGAGCAAGATCAAGGAGAAGCCCATGTAGCCCCCCATGCTCTTCATCATAGCCTCCAGAGCTCTGTAGTTACTCTTGATACTCTCAAGGTTTCATTTGTCAGTGGATGGCAGCAAGAGGTAATAGTTTAAGGGACAGATGAGCCATGGCATCTTCTCTGCAACATCTCAGATCTAAGCCCTAGTAAGCAACAGACCTCTGAAGATGGTAAATCTAGTTGGTGGATGGTTGCCTCTGGTCTTGCAGGAAAAAGTTTCTGACCGCTACTGTGGTTAGAATATCAGTATTAATATTGTTATAATACTGTTTTCAGCTTCCAATTGTGAAGTGTTTCTACATACAGGTTTTCTAACTATGAGCTTACCATGGTCAATACTGCCTTTTTTCAGGAGTATATCAGTAATACCCACTACAGCTGCATATAATAACAAAGCTCAAGCAGAAATCAAACTTCAGGACTGGGACAGTGCTTTGCAGGATTGTGACAAGGTACTATATATGGAACCTGGCAACATAAAAGGTAAAGTAGAACATCAACTTGCCCTTCTATGTGTTATTTTATTTCTAGCAAATAAAATGGTACATATCCATTCTTCTTGTTAGTTGACTTCATTGACCTTTAGATCAAGTCCAAGTGTAAGAAGGAAACAGAGTAGCTCCCCAAAGTAATTTTATCAGTATTTTCGGGGTCAGGGAAGTTTCATGCAGTCCATCCTGTAGATCTGTAATGTGTATTCTTATGCAGTAGCATGGGGCTAACTCTTGTTTTTTGTATGATGACTATAAGCCCTCCTGTATTCATGCAGTGCATTGGTTCCATAATACTCACACTGAAGTATTAATTACCTTAAAAACGACGTGAAAACAATGAAAGTTGCTGATTTAATCCTTTCTGAAGGCAAGGGCTTGAATATAGCTAACTATATTTGCATGGGAGGATGGGAAAAATATGAAAAGATGCTTGACAATTCATGATCGCTATCCCAAAAGGTGTCATGTGAAATTGTATCGTTAAAAATGATCAAGAGAACAGTTACTACTAATACAGAGTCATTATGAAGTAAATGCAGAATTTAAAAAACTGTTTTACACTTAATATGTCTAGAAAAAATATTGTATTGTTATCCACTTTATGCTTTAAATACGTAAATACTTTGTTCCTTTGTAGCTCTGATGCGCCGTGCCACTGTACACAATCAGCTGCAGAATTACCAGACAGCTATAGAGGATCTGAACAAAGTATTATGTGTTGAACCAGAAAACGCTATAGCTAAGGTAAAGATAAATGGGTTGAATATGACTAGAAAAAGGCTGCATACAGTTGTAGCATAAAGTGAGTACACTATATTGTTTGATTTGAATATGAGTTTTGAGGACACATTTGATCTACTGTGCCAATGATCAGTTTCCCAAGACCACACAGGTGCCTGTGGTGGAAATTAGGTGCTTGAATGTGACCAGATCTTCTGTTCACTACTTAATTGTGAGAATCTGTAGGCACTCAAGTTGTCTCTATTAATGTAATTTAGGTGCCTAAAATTTTGCTGCTGAACATGCTTACAGTGTTGGTGTATTAGCTGATCAAAGTTATTTGGAAATTTCTCTCAGAAAGATTCATTGGGATAGGTGTATTTAAGTTTGACACATAATTCACAAGAAAAATTCAAAAGAGATGCCAAGCTTTTGTTATTGTAGTGGTAAAGTTAACACAAAAGGAGAGGACTTGGGTTCTGTCCTCACTTCAGCGTGATGTTATAAATCCTCATTTCTCACCTCCAGACTAGAATGAAAAACCTTTCATACTTTCTGATGAATCTAGACCCTTCTTAGCCAATTTTGGATCTAAGAAAGACAGATGCTTTCTTTGGAAACTCAAGGTCAGGATGTGGTCCTTGTACTACTATTACTTCAGCTACTTAGGAAAGGATTGGTTCATGTCATTTCATTGGTATCTTCTTAGGGGTGTTTTGTGGGTTAGAACACAGTTCTTGTATTTGGACTCTACATGTCCTGAGAATCTTCAGTACTAGGCAGTTCTGATACTAAACTGCTTTTTGCCTATTGAATTCATCATACTGCTACCCTCCCAGTTTTTTTACATACGACTTCTGGGTGCTGTGCAATTGCCTCATCACCTGAATTCTGTTCAGCACTTAATTGTTGGCACATTTTGAGCTGCTAGCAGCTTGCTGATTGGTACTTCTTTCCGTGGAGTTATTTGATCACTACTATTGCTTGCAACCGTGACAGAGGTCCAAGCCTGCTATGTCAAATTCACCACATATGGCATTTGTCCCTTTTAGGGTATTCTTGGAGCTAGATTCCTGTCCAGAATAGTTTCCGAGTTTCACATCAACAAGGAATCAACCTGCCCGCTTTTTTTTTCCCCTTTCTTTCTTTTTAAACACATGTGTCTCTAGATTTGAGTCCTAAAAGAGCTTTTGGGGGTTTTTTCTGTTTGTAAGACTGAATCACTAAATAGCTTGTGAGTCTGTGTTGACAAACTCCACAACAGTCTTTGTGAGATTATCAAACAGGCTGTGCTGAGACTTCTTGTAATACCAGACATAAGGTACTTTCTGATTTTGAGTACACTCTTCCAGAGATCCAAATACACTAGTAGCTTTGCTGAGCAATGCTTCTGTAGCTGAAAGCGGATGTCTGTACTTTGTCCTTATCTGTGCCAGCTATTATGCCTTGGCTGAGACATCTAGAGGTGACAGAGTGTTTGGCAGGGCATTTTTTGAGTTGCTCTTTGCTTGGAGGATCCTCAAAACCCTTTTGAGCTAAGTACGAATGTATGGAACACATTCAGAGTGAATGTTTATGTGCAGAGTAACTAAAATAAAGGTAAATTGCTTGTCAATAACTGAAATTCTGCAAGGTACTTTGTCCACATGAATCTTTGCTTGTTCCTGTCCTTGTTTTACCTTTTTCTCAAGGAAGTGAGTACTGAAATGGCACTTCCTTGCACAGCATTGAATTGAATTCAAAATAGTGCATAATGTTGGGTGTGTCTTACTCTGCTCTGAAAGTGTAAAGTGCAACTGGAGTATATTTTTTTGAGTAATCAACAAATGCTTATGGAATGAGAGGCTGTTTGATCATCTAATTTGCAGTTTTCACAAGAGGAGCAAACCTTTTCATTATTCAACAGTGTCCTTCTGCTACACTGCTGAGAAGTTGTTGTCTCTTTTGGTTCTAGTTCTATCAGTTACACTCCTCCATCAGGTATCTATCAGACACCAAATTCTCCATAGCATAAATTTTGGTAAACTGATTTTAGGCTTTTCCGGAGATTCTGGGAAGAACCTGTTTTCCACGTCTCTTCTGAGTAAACCATGCCAGATATCACAATGTACAATCTACTTCTTTTCCTTTTAATTTACATTTTTTTTGCTTAAGCAGTTCATTCAAGAACTCATATCTTCTGAGTTTCTAAGAGACAAAAGTTGAGTGTTAATCTTGGTTTTGATACTGACTCTTGGAAAAGTCACATTTATTTTCTCTATATTGGTAACACTTATCTCGATAGTTCTTCAGGATTGTATGTGGATTATTTAACAGAATGCATTTTCTGTGTATAAATTACAATTTATACACCTATAGAAAAAGGATTCTGCTATTGCTGTTTTTTTCTCTATTGCAGAAAAATCTACTCGAGATTGAAAAGAAACGGAAAGATTTAAAGCCTGTATCTGAGACTCAAGGCAAAGGAAAAAGAATACTTATTCAAGATATAGAGGATTCAGAAGGTGATGAAGAAAGAGGGGAAAATACAGAAGAACGTGAAAGAAGTGGTGGAGATAAAAGTAATGTTGTGTCATTTCCTGTTTAATTTTAATCTGAGGAAAAAATCATTCCCTTTGATATTGCCAATGTTTATTCACACAATTCATCCATATTTGCTTGCAAAAGATTTTGCCCTTTTGAAGACTAAAATTACATTCACTACTTAAAGTATATCTGAGTGTAAAATCTAGAATCCAGTTTTATTACACATCTTTGGAGTTATTTCTAGAAAGGGTGTAATAGAGACAGAAGGAAAATGCTGCTGTAAATCACCTACTTCCCTGTGTCCTGTGTAATTTTACACCTATCCTTTGATGTGGACCCAGATGGGAATTTCTTCTGGTGTTAGAGAACATTTTGTGTTCCTTAGCTCTGTCTCTCGCACAGCTCTCCTACCCTTGCACCATGACATTTTGCTTCTGCATTTTTCCTCCCTTGATTGGATCAAAGGGTGTAAAAATGATCAAGTGCCATGTAATTTTTGTTGTTGTTGTTTTTGAAAACTATTGATCTTTTTTTTGTTGTTTTTAATGTAAGAGATCATCTGTGTGCTCTGAAAGTATATATTAGAGATAAACAATGTGTAATTCTTGTACTATATGTATTTTACAAGCAGTTGAAGTGCAGCTCCCATTCATGGATTAGTGTGTGACTAGCTGCAAGACTGCTGAGATGAAGCTACTGGCATAATCAGAATACATGACTTGTAGAAGGAAGTGAGGCAGCAGGGGCTATTGAGGCTTGCACTGGCAGGTTGCTTTTAGATTCAGCTGCATGTCTGGGCTCCAACCTGCAACAGAATAACATCCTTGGGTTGACTTCCATCCTTTCTCCTTTCTGTTGGTTCTTTAAGGTAATGCAGCATGACAACTGTGGCTTTTGTGTTTTCCGTGGCCTATATAGTTCTTTATCTTGAAATTAAATCAGTCTCTGAGTTTTCCAACTTAATTGTGAATATTAGACTGTTCATGTGTGATTTAATAATGCATTATTTGCACACAAATTTAAGGAAAATACATTTTTCAAAATTATTAGGCATCCACTAAGTCTCCTCAGCTAAAATCTGGAAGAAAGGAATGGATGATGTCCCTAGCCTTAAATACCTAGTTAATTTGGGGTTGCTTTCCATTGGGAGCATTCAGATGACTAAGTGCCTTCTAGCTCCCTAGGAAGACTCCCATTCCGTTGATGAAAGGTTAGGCTTTTAAACATAGGGAAGATTGTCAACATGTGTTCATGTGATACACATAAGTGTTTTTGAGATTTAGGAGGCAAGCATCTTCATAGATTACTCTGTGTTTTAAAATACAACTGGAAATAAATACAAAATTAGTTTAGTTATTGAATAAATCTGATATGCTTTGTGAACCTAATAGCAGTAAGTAGACTAAATATCTTATATGTCTTCTCTATACATCTAGTCATGTAGTCACAGTCAGTCCAGTAGTCCATGTAGTCCAGTCATGCAGTCTTATTTTTTTCACATTCTAGTTGGTAATCCTCATGCATTCCTACTAAACTTGTCATTTAGAAATTGGAAGAAAAACAACAAAATATTTTTTGTTTTCTTCAGCTCTGAAGAGTTGATTTCTCAGCTTTGAACAAAACAGTGTAAATAAAGATTGTAGTCTCTCTTCATCTTCTGTGTATCTGAAAGCAAAAGTAAATAAAATCCTTTTTGTATAATAGAAACAGAAAATTGCTGTCCTAGAGACTGTAAAAACTAGTATTCAGGCACTATAAAAACTAAAAATCATGTATGTACTTGACAAGGCACATGATATTTTGACATGTTTATAGAATTTATTATCTCAACTGATAAATATGGTTTAAAGATAAATGAAATAAATATATTTTAAATAGCCCCTTTTAATTCATAAAAATTTGCTGAATTGTGTGGTATTTACTTGATCTATTACAATAATTTAAAAAAAAATACTAAACGGTTCTGAAATTTAGTAATTATTTATTCATAAAAAGGAAAGTGCATTTAAAAAAAAAAAGTCTAAGTTAGCTTTAAAATTGTTATTTCTCAACCTGTTAATGCTAAAGTTGACAACATATCTCTCTTTAAAAGATGTACTTTGAACACATATAAGAAACCTCATAACAGACAAAGCTATGTTTTGTGAGTTGACTGTGGGAAAAGATGTTGCCTAGGGAGCGTTTTCTTTGTGCATGGTTTATTTATTACATTTTAGAGGTGAAGAGAATATTCTTCTTCTGGATGAGACCTTTTTCCTGATTCAGGATATACATATTTTTTATTTTTGTATGTGTCCTGCTGTTTAGTGCACCTTGAGGTTGCTGGTTTGGTACACTGGTTTCGTACTGAAGCATCAGAGCACCTCTTTTTTCTTTGTGTTAAATCCTTCATCTGACTTCTAGTTTCACTGCCTGTGTGGTATTAAATTTACTTGGTGCCACAGCAGTTGGCTACAGAGAATTATTTTGTGATTTTTTTCCAGTATGTTTTCTACTTGATAGCACCAAATTAAGGTCTTTGTCATTAAACATGACAGTATTGTGATTTGGAACCATTCTTAGACTGAAGAGCATCTCCTTNTTGGCCTCGGCCCATCGATCCAGCCTGTCCAGGTCCCTCTGCAGAGCCTTCCTACCCTCGAGGAGATCAACACTCCCGCCCAACTTGGTGTCATCTGCAAACTTACTGAGGGAGCACTCGATCCCCTCATCCAGATCATTGATAAAGATATTGAACAAGACTGGCTCCAAAACTGTGCCCTGGGGAACACCGCTCGTGACTGGCCACCAACTAGATTTAACTCCAAGCACCATAACTCTCTGGGCTTGGCCGTCCAGCCAGTTTTTTACCCAGTGAAGAGTGTACCTGTCTAAGCCGTGAGCCACCAGCTTCTCTAGGAGAATGCTGTAGGAGACAGTGTCAAAGGCTTTACTAAAGTCCAGGTAGACTTATATCAGTCCACTATCTTGTGACTGTTTTCTTTCACTAGATTGTTCTTTTTTGGGAATGTTGTTAGGAGCTGAATAGGTATGAAAACTCTCTCTGCATCCTTGATGAATTCTGTACTGTATTCTCAACTGGTCTTGACCATGTATCATGGTTTCTCTGAAGTAATGTGCTTTCCATCCTTAAATGAACAGAGCTGTCATCATAATGGCTGATTTACAGCTTTCCAAAAGAAATAGGGGTTGATAACACTCTTTGAATTTCTCTTGTTGATTTTCTAAACAAGTTTTATGAAATGGACATCTTCAAATAAAACTGGATTCTTTGTCTTTACATTTTTACTTTTTCTTGAATTATTCCATGTGGAATAATGAAACATTTTTTTGATGTTACAGATAATTCTTTAACATATGTGTTAATGTTTCATGGCTTTTCACAGAGAACAGTGAGTAAGGTCTTAGATTTGCATTTTGAAGTTTCTGATTTGTTGAGAAGCAAAGTGTATTGGGTAGGAGACAATTAGAGCTCTTTCCTAAGAGAAAGTGATCAGTTGTGCTTGCTGTTGTATTTTCGTCATTCCTGGTATTGATTTCTGCTCTCCTCTACCACTGAGGCTCTGAGATAATGAGATGTTATCTGTTGGTTAATGCTTACTGGCTGCTCTGTATCCTCGATCACTTGGCCTTTATGCCATATATGATTTCACACTTATCCAAATCTTAATTTGTAGTAATCTTTGTGACCAGAATTTTACTGTAGGAAGTTTCTTTGCCATTGTAGCCTTGAGTAATTGACTGTGTCTGTTCTCCTTATGGTTAGAAGCCTTATTGGTGAGCTCTTGTATGAGGACATTTGGCCACCTTGTTATCCAATGTAATAGTTGTTCTGTATTCCTTGATTTTCTTTCCAGTGTGCTTGTTCATTTGCTATTTTTGATTTTTAGAATTGTAAACTCTCTGAAGAAGGAGCTTTCATTTATAATTAATTTGTACAGCATCTAGCACAATGGGGCCCAACCTGCTGTGGCTTTTAGGCTCTATTGCAAGCTAGCAATATGAAAATTTGGATCATGTTAAAAGAAACAGCATTGAAAATTAATTGCATTTGTAGGGCATATCCTGAAGTTAAAGAAAACCCTCAATTACAGTGGTCAGTATAAATGTTGACCAGTAAATCTTTTTTCTTTCTTTATGAACTTTATGAACTGCTCCTAAGCAGACAGATCAGAGTTATTTAAGTCTGTTTGTTATATGTTCTGGCTCAGAACACTCCAGATACAATCTCAGTCAGCTAAACCAAGAACAAGTAATACAAAACAGATATTTGCTGACCGTGTGTGGCACAAAAGCAAAAAATTATTTAAAATTATTAAAAACTAATCTGTGGAGATTTGGACCATTCCAGTTGTCTTCATATGTAGCTAGTGCAGAGCGGATGAAAGAGTTGAAAATGTTTCCTGGCTTCATAATAGGCGAATTCATTGTGAACTGAACTTAGATATGTTGCTTTTCATTCTGCCAGCACTATTTTTGTGCCATGCTTCTGGAGGATAAATACTTCGTGTAGCTGGAAATTAATTTTAAATGAAAGATGATGTCATCCATTACAAAAAAATACTTCAAATATTCCTTTTGGAGTATTCAATAGCTTTTGTTTTATGACAGTCCTTCATTTTAAGTTCATTATTTTAGTACTAACATGAAGTAAAATTCTCTCTAGTTTGTATTTGTTGTCATTCTGGTCAAAATCCTACCCATACTTTTCAGTACCTTTCTTTAACTTTTCTTCGGCATTTATAATGTATCTAGACTTTTTTTTTTTTTTTTTAAAGTTCATAAGCACTGATTTTTTTTAAGGCAAAGCCCAGAATACTGCTTTCATGAATACATTTCTCTGTAGAGACAGAAATATTGTTTATGTTATAAACACTGAAACTGAAAGACAGTCAGAATTAGATTTGAGAAATATATCTGTACAATTTTGTGCATGGTGTTTACTCAGTCCAGAAACATTTAGGCAATTAACATAACCTGACAGCTAAGCAAGTTAATTATAAGTATTCTTAATTTCAGGGGGACTCCAAATGCTATAAATGTTTCCTGTTTAATCCAGGACTGGTTCTGTGCACTTCATCTTCAGGAAATTTTCTTCCATATTCAGGAAATGATGTTCGCATTAATGACATTCATATTTGCATCACACATTATCTGCCTTTCTTGATTTTTCTTTGTCTCTAGCAGCTGGGATGCTTTTGAAGAGTGTTTTGCTGTAGAATTTTTTCTAAAAACTTGTCCTATCACTTGTTTGTCTGTGACATTTAAAATTGTTTTTTCTTTTTTTTTTTAGTAGAAGGTATACAGAGTATTCTCTGTTTTGGTGGATGTAAAATAAAAGTATTTTAGCATGTATCCTAAGAAAATTATTATTGTAGTACTACTCTCTTCATTCATCTGCCCAGCTAGTCTCTTACCCTCATCCTCCCTACCAAATGGACTTTAAACCTTTTTGGCATATTTGGCACCGCAAAATTGGATGAATGGATGGATAGAAGTCTCAAATATAAGTAATTTACTTTAAGTTTTATAAAAATGTCTGTGTGGGTAGAATAGATTTATCCTATTATTGTTCCCACTGTGGAGCATGAACTTATTATTAAACACAGTATTTCAAAACAGAGACCAAAGCTAGGAAGGATGCCATTGGAGCTTTTGTCTGTTAGGCTGTAGAGAATCTGTTGTTTTTAAAAATCTTATGCTTTCCCATCCTGTTCAGTTTGGTTTCAGTAACATTTTGTGCATTAAAAAAAAATTTTCTGAAATTTGGAACAACCTGGAGTTCATCCATGTTCAGTCAACTTCAGAAGTTTAGTTTGATTCAGTTGGAAGTATCTCTCCAATATATGAAGGCATGAAAAAATTTTGTTTGACAGATGAGCACATCAAGTTAAGGGAAGGTGAAAACCCAGCATCTTAATGAATCGAACCAAAACACAGAGTTGCCTTTGCATGACTGGTAGTATCAAGAGTCAGGCTTTCTCCTGAAGTCTGTATTTGAATACCATGGTGGCAGTCTTAGAAATTCAGGTGAATAAGGAATTTATATATGTTAATATCCGATACCCTTATTGTATAATTTTTACTAACTAAATTAGTAATAAATAGTAGTGAAAATTGAGTGATCAGAACTCTCTATAAAAGGCTTTTTGACATTATGTTTAAATGAAACCTTTTCGAGAATGATTTTATCCCTCCTATGTTATATTTGAGGAGAGTTTTGAAGGGTGCAACATTACTGGTTTCTTAGCTGTGTGTTCTAATTTTAACATGCAAGCATTTTGATTTGGTCACGGAAAATCAAAGTATCAGTATTGTAATAGCCAGTATTTAAAGAGTTAATTTCAAGGTGAACTCTGTACCATTCTGACACTACAGAACAGGGGTTCTCAATGTGCCCAGCAAGGAGAAGTGAGATTTCATAGTAATACCTTCTCAGTAATAATTGCAAGTTACTTGTAAGTAGGATTTTTTCTGTGTTCTTGGAAGTGTTTTCTGAGGCAAATAAATCTTGGTAACATTAGGATGCCTGAAGGATTTGGTACCGTGTTCTTTGGCTGTACACCCCTCTTTTGCCAGGACGATAGTTCCTTCTGATGATGCAAGCTCTAACTCGGCTCATTAACTTCCTTGTAGAAATTGGCGTGCCAGAGAGAGGAGAGGCAGCTACTGAGGAGGCTGAAATGGGGAACGCGCAGAGAAAGTTTCATAGCAAAGGAGGTGGCAGTAAGGCGGAGGACAGAGAGACACAGAAGCAGAAGGAATCCACTGAGAGCGGATTAAAAAAAGGCACATCAGAGGAAAACCCGCAAAAGCATTTGTCAGACCATGAAGGTGAAGTTAATGGCTACTTACACAGTGATCAAAAGAGTGAAGGCTCTGAAGCTGAGATCTCCAGATCGCATGGAGCAGGGTCTCAGACGGCTGGTGGTGGCAGTTCTACTTCACTTCCTCCTACTGCAGCAAAACTAAAAAGTGAAGGAAATGAGTTATTTAAGAGTGGACAATTTGGAGAAGCTGTGCTCAAATATTCAGAAGCAATTGAATATGTCATCGGTCTAGGTGAGTGTGATACCTTATACTTAAATCTAGGATTATTGTTTATAGATTATTTAAAGGAGCTACAAATGAACTAACCTAGCCTATTCCTGGAGTTTTGGCAGGAGTTACTGTGCAGTAAATTCTTTGTCATTGTCAGTAGAGGATAATTCATGGGATACAAAATATAGGAAGATGAGCAAAATCGTCTTCTAGCTTCCTTGGGGCAGAGCTGTTTGCTTTTATTTATATGTTCGAATAATTACGTGTTCTAGGTGACATGATAAAGGAAAGCTCCTTGCAGCTTTGCATTGTCAGCAAACTGCATCACTGCAGTGCAACTTACAGTATGCAAGTCTTTAATTCTTGAATGTCATTTTAGTAATGGTCTTTGATTTTAATTGTAACTTCTTTTAGGAGAACAAAGTCCAGATGATTTAAGTATCTTGTACTCAAACAGAGCAGCATGTCACCTCAAAGAAGGCAACTGCGGTGACTGCATTCAGGACTGTAACAGGTAAATTGCAACCTCCCATGCAGAGCAACAACATTCCTGATGATGATTAAACATTTAAACTGATATATTGTTATTGCAGTTTGAATTAGAACAATCTTCAATAAAGTCTCATTCCCTGTCTAAATGACAAATATCTTTGTCAGTTATGTGAACAATCACATGGAACCTAGAGAAGGAGTAACTTTTAACTTACTGTCTTACTGTGTGAGGGCAGTTGTTACGCTTCTGTGTATACAGAAATGCATAGCAGGGTTAAAATTTTTAATTTAAAATCAGGCTTACTTCAGTGACGCTCTGTAGTAACTTAAATGTAAAAGCTTTGTTAAGTCAGAGTTTATTTATGGTTGTTTTTTTCTTCATTCTTGATGTTAGGAACCTGAAATTGCTTTACTATTCTTCCAAGTTACAGAATGGCAAGCATTTTTGCAGAGGTTTCGTATGGGCTATGATGATGTGCACTGTTGTATTTTTCAGATGCATTCAGTAACATGAAGAGAAATGGAATGTTGGAAATATTTATGAAATGGAAATTGGAAATGTTTATTCTAGAAATCATTGTTTCTCTAGCTTTAGGAGGAGTAATGGTGCAAAGCCAAGTTACAGCAAAGAAGGCCAACAGCCTTCTGGGCTTGTAAACAGGAGCACAGCCAGTGGATTGAGGGAAGCAATTATCCCCTTGCACTCAGCATTTGTTAGACAACATCTATGATAACTGTGTTGGTTTTCAGCTTCCCGAGTATGAGAAAGATAGTGATCAACTGAAGTGTCACTGACGTGGTTGTGAACTCTGGAGCACTTGCCTGGAGAGGCAGCTGGTGAGGAGCTGGGTTTGTTCAGCTTGGAGAAGAATGGCTTCCAGGGGTCCTAACAGCAGTCTGCCAGTACCTATGAGGAGATTATCTAGAGGATGGATCCGGGCTCTTTCTAGCAGTACATTGTGGGAGGACAAGGGACAACAGAACATTGAACCACACAAGATTCAGACTGTGTATTAGGAGAAACCTTTTCCCCATGAACAGTGAGGGCATTGCAACAGGTTGCCCAGAGATGTGCAGACATTCCCATGGAGGTTTTCAAGGCCCAGCTGGATAAAGCCCTGAGCAACCTTGTCCGATCTTAGAGCTGACCTACCTGTAGCAGAAGGTTGGACTAGGGACCTCTCAGCCTGAATTACTTTATGATTCCATTAAATCTATTTGGCTAGACTGATCTTAATTTCAGTATTTCAAAGTTTATCTCTTTTTCTCTTTAGCAAGAATCATTGATTTATAAAAGGTAGTCTTTAATAAATAAAACCTTTTGTGGACTGCTTCTTCATATTGCTGGAAAAGCACATGGTATTTGGAAGGAGTTCTGATTGCACAGTGTCAGGGGTTGAGCTCAGTGTTGACCAGGCACGTAATCAGAAGAGTAAACAGACAAAATACAGGCAAAAACCTAAAAGCCAAAAAAAGACAGGTGTTTATTCATGTCTTACTAAATGTATTTTTTACATGCATGCTTCCATGTGATGAAGAAGAACTGAAAATTATGTAGGCAAAAGCATCATATACTTGAAATCCCCATAATCTAGGCATGACTTAAGAAAAATAGCTTTTGCTCTTAAACAGCTGCCATTACATTAATCTTTTCTTGGTGATGAAAGTAGTTTTCCAGATGGAAGATAGGGATTTGAGTAGAGTAAGTTGTAGTAAAAGCACTAACAATTTCATAACTGCATGTCATTTAGGGTGTTAATATAAACCACTTAGTCCCATTTTCCTTGGTTGTGTTACTGTAAGGCCCATCTAAAATCACAAAGTTGTTACGTATAGTTGTATATATCATAACATAGTTTTATTAATATTATTTCAGTTACTCTGTTTTCAATCCTGCATTTTTCTTTTGTTTTCTCCAGAGCTCTGGAGCTTCAGCCATTTTCCCTTAAGCCACTTCTACGACGAGCAATGGCAAATGAGTCTATGGAGCGGTATCGACAGGCATACATTGATTATAAAACAGTCCTACAAATAGACAGCAGCATCCAAGCAGCAAATGATAGTGCTAATAGGTAACTGCACTTACAAATTTTCTATTCATATCAGTCCAAATAGAGAAATAGAAGTCAATTTTGTTTGCTTTACGTGTTCCCTCTGTTCTGTATCCCTCAGAGGCAGGGTCGTCACAATGAGTGTGTTATAACTAGAGGTCTGTGTGTTTCATTTAGTTATTTTCCCATAGCTTCACAGTTTTCCTCTGCCAACAGTAGGTCACTTTCTGTTTAAAAATGTAGTATTTTAAAGGCTTTTTTTACTGGTGCTTCAACTTGTTTTCTTCCCTAACTTGTATTTGATACCATGTAAAGTAATAATTTAAGGTCTGTACTTTTTCTCTGACATTTCTGTTTCCTTTTCATATTAGCATTCTTCCTGTGGCAGTTGGAGATTTATGTTAAGTATGAATCCTTCAGCATGCCACAGTTGTGTAAACAGTGAAGTAGCTTGATACAGTGGTTGGCTATAAAGCTGAAGAGGTGTAAATAATATAACTGAATATTATTTTTAACTTAAGTGTTAATACTTCCAACATTAATTCTTGCTGCCAAGAGAGACATCTCAGTTTGTATAGATATATTTTATTAGTGTAAAATTAGTGTATACACACTATTGTAATTGTGTTCTCATTAACATATAGTAAGTACTTAAGTGCGTGAATGGTAGGATTTTCGATTCCCTTTTCTTTCCTCTTTTCTTTTAATGGGCAAAAAAAGTATTTATGAAGGCAGAACTGCCATTAATCATTGAGCAGGAACTCACATGGCATGCAACTTTTAACAATGGAATCTAGTACCTTTTTATTCTTTTTAAGGGAAGGCCATGAGCACTTACATTATTACTTCATTAAAAAGCCCATAATATCTTAAAATTCTGCTTATTTGACCAGAGGTGGCCAAAGGAGATCATGATACTTTATCATCTCCTCCTAGAAGTCTTATTTTTGATAACACAACAAATTTTTACTGATCTCCTTTGTCTACACAGGAGCACTTGGATTATTGTGATAATTGCTCATCCGGGTGTCTATGTGATTATTATACTTTTTTTTAATCTTCTTGGCTTATTTTGTCTGCAGATACTCTTTTCATATTTCTCCTTGACTTGTAACTTGCTTAGTAATAAGCTTATTTCCTTTTTTCCCCTTAACACTCTTACTTTTCTCCTCTCTAGGCCTTCCTTATGTTTTTAGCTTCACTGCTCATTACTCTTTCCTCCCTGGCAACCCATCACCTTATTTCAGCTGCTTCTTCCTTCTTCTCTTCTGCTGGTAATTCATTTTTGCTTGCAAATTCTTAGTTTCTGAAGCATAGATCTCCTGCGTAACTGAACTTTTACTATAATTTATTTTTTAATATTTTATCATATATGAATTAAACTGAAATTGTTTATTAAAGTATTAATATTCATTTCCAAAGTAACAGACCTTTTTAAAAAGGAATTTTAACAAAAAATGATTGTTACTCTACTGCCTTTTAACTTAAAGGGACAACCCCAAAATGTAGTATAAATTGTTTTTATATTAGGAATATCAGGTCTTAACAACTTGCTTTTATTGGAGGATTTCTTTGTTTTTAAGTTCCTGTGGGAAATTGGATGCTGATGCTGTAAAAGTGACAGGAAAAACTCATCATCCTACTTGTGTCTGAGGGTGGGTTTGATAAATTGTGTTAAGGCTTGTCTTTCTATACTTACCTAAATAAGCAGGCTTTCCAAAAATTTTAGAATCAAATGTGTCTTCAATCTGGTATTTCTAATAATTCTCACACAAAAGACAAGTAGAATTTTTAATATAAAGCCTTTACATGATAATATAAAGCCTTCACCTGATCATTTTGCAAGCAAAAGGAAATAATTAAGAATGTAAGTACATATTTTTATGAAAAGTCAACTGAAAACAAGTATAAACAGTTGAGTGTTTATCATGTTGATTAGATGATGTTGAATTGTGTCTTTTATTGGTTATCCTGAGGTGATTTTTAGGTAAATTGGAAGGATTGTTTCTTTTAATGGTGTGTGCCAAGTCACAGGAAAATGCATTTCAAGGATGCTTTTAAGTAGTGGCATTTTCCTAGCTTTGTAACATCCATGAGTTTCCTACTTTGTATATTTTAATTTCCTCTTCAGTGTTTTATTATGTGCTTTTCACTGTTAGAAATACAGAAGCTCAGATGTGGGACAATATATTTAAGCAGTTCCATTTACTAAATTGAAGTTTCATTCCTGTTGTCTCAGCTCCTTTAATATCAGTTAGCAAATTGCATTAGATAGCTTAGGAGCTTTTATTACAAAGTCCCATATGAGTATTGTACTGTACAAATAAATTTGTGATAAACTGCAAAACTGCAAGATTGTTGGGTCAAGTTAGGGTGTTGGTGGTGGGGAACGAGTGTATTTGTCCCAGCTTTTCCATGAGATACTTGTGCTTTTTAACCTAACCGCGGCACACAGGTATGCACTTTTGCAAAAGACTATTCTTACATTATTATTAGATCGACATTAGATTGACAAGAAGTCGATCGATCATCAAAGACTGCAGGATTCTTTCTGTTGATGTTGATGAATTAGATCAGGTGTTTTGTCCAACTTTTTAAGCCCATTATGATAAATGGAGAAAAATTAAACAGGAAGTCAATGGGACCGTGGTTTACTGTAGAATTATTCTGTTACTTTCTATGGGAAATACCTAAACATAATTAATTGACTTTTAATATGAAGTGTACAGTTTTGTTCCCTAATAAAATAAACCGAGTAAATCTTAGGGCTGTTTAATTTATAATGGTGTGCCACATTTTTCTTAATTGAATTCAGACCATCATTAAGAAAACTGAAGTTTTAGTACAATTAGAGCAAAACAGAACTTGGAGAAGCTGCTTTGTTGGTTTGTCCTATAAAATGCTGCTTAGTAATGATACAGGTAGAAGAGAGCCCCTGGAAGTGCATATGCAGCTAACACACAGAAAAATATTCTTGTTCACATAAAATAAAGCAACTAGACAATACTATGAAATGTGATATTCTGTGTAAGAAGAAACTTACTTTCAATTAAAAAACATAAAAAATAGTATGTTTCATTCAGCATTATATAATACATAAAATCACACATATATAGCTCTACAAACAATCTTTTTAGTCTATATTGGTTTTTTTAATATTTTGGTAATTTCTGTTTTACAATAAAGACTAGAACACGTACTGCTTCTTGTATTGGTTTTTCTATCAGACCCTAATGGGAAAAGAATTTGGTCCTGAGTGCTCTGACTCTGTTGCCATAGTATTGTACTGAGGTGCTTTTTTTGTTGTTTTATAGCTGTTATTCAAATATTCAAATATTTAAAAAGAACAAAACTAAGCAAGAAAACTTGATTGGGTCCTTTATGCTTATTCTGTTTCATTCTTCATGTCACATTCAAGGTTCTTAGGTTTTGCGGGTTTTTTTAATGTTTTTTCATGTAGTATGTTTTTACACCTGTGTTAGATGGAAATGCACCTAATATACACATTTTATGTTTATTTGCTGTAGTATGAATGTGACTTGCTTTATTACTCAATTCAGAATTTTCCTTTGTTAAAGTAGATATTAGACTTATCACCAGTTGAACTGGACTCTTAAGCTCATTTTGAGATTAGAAGAAGTTTATCTCACTGTTATTCTCAGAATTTATTTGTTAGGGTTTTTTTTAAAAACACTACAAAAATTTTAATGGAACCATGAAGTCTTGTATGGCTTTACTCATTATAATGTTTACTTAGGTCTTTCTCCAAAATGTATCACAGCAATGGGAAACTCCCACTTGAATGGATTTTGGATTGAATCTCTCATGTACGGAAATAGTTGACCTGTACATATAGATATATGTGTGGGTTTGAGAAAGACTCAACAATTTTTATGTATTTCCTTTGCATTTTTAATTTTAATTTTAAATGGGATAAAGAGTGATTGATTGACGAATTTCTGACTGTTCTATAAAATGCACCTTAATACCTACTTTGTGACCTGCATTGGTTATTTAGAGAATTGTTGTGTAAGAGGTTTCATTTGACATTGGCAAATTTAGGTACCACACTTTGTTTGAGGATATTGTAATCTACACTTGTTACAAATAACACCTATGAACAGCTGAGAAAAGTAAACAAAATAAATACAGCAATTTTTTTCCTATTCTTTATTGCATGTGGTAGGCAGCATTTAAAGCTTAGTTGCAAAATCAGTCATTTGCTTAAATATTTACAGATCATGCTGAAGTCAGCTTCTTGTCTTCTAAACGCTAGCATAAATACTCTAAAAAGGGGAAAAAATATAAATGTTAAATGAGTGCAATACCATTGACTGCTGTGACAATCTTGTTTTAAATTAGTCTTAAGGATAATTGTTTAGTTGTTTTTTAAAAAATGGGAACATTGCATTTTTTCATTTGGATGTAAGTTATTAAAGTGTGAGTTAAATATATGAAAAGTCATGTTGGTGGGGCTTTTCTTTTTTAGAATAACGAAGACTTTAATAGATCAGGATGGTCCCAGTTGGAGGGAGAAACTGCCACCAATTTCAGTTGTCCCAGTTGCTGCTCAGCTACACAGGTGGGATGGAGGAGACTTTACTTCAGAGAATAAGCCAAGAAGTACTACAGATACCAACAGAGAAGAACAGTTGCAGATGAATCGTATGTACAGCTAATGCAAAAGAAAATAATTTTAATTGAAAAATTGAATACGATTTAGTAATGTCAAAGAAACTACTTCAGAAAATATTTATCAGAGATCTTTGTGAAAAGCCAAGTTAGATGATGGACATTTACATGATTGGGTTTGATGTGTTTTATGGAGCCACAGTTACGATAAATTTTTTGAAGCCAAATGATGTAGTTTGCAGCATGTAATTTCTGAAGTTATATAAAATAAAAGAAAATATAGCAGAAGTTCTCATCAGCAGTATATTGAGTCCTATCACAAGTATCAGTGGTTTCCCTGACATCATACTACAGTTATAACACAGTTTTCCCCCAAAAAACCACCATTCAAACAAACACCCAACCTCAGTAACATAATCAGCTGCATAATCTATAGCTGTCGTTTAATTGTTCATGAAAGCATTACTCAGCTCTTCAGAATAGAAAGGGTAGGTAGACTTCTAGGTGGCCAGTAGTTAGTGAAATGGGCTGTAGAAGAACACTTCTGATTTTGTAATTTTTTTTTATGATGGATTCTAACTTTGACAGCTGCCATTTAGTAGTCACCTTTCAAAGATGTTAGTTCTGGATTTATTTACACAGTACTTTATTCATCCTGATTATTTTCCCGTCATTACAGTTTCTGTTTTTCTCCTCCAGTAAATCAGGTGAAAGAACCTTTCTGATTCAGATTTTATTGACATTTTTTGCAAAAGCCTTAACTGTATCATTTTTTACTCTTATTTGACTATTCACCTTTGAGTTTATTTCAATATAAAGAAAAGTAGTGCTGAAGATAATCTCCCCTTGATTTTAAGGGGAAGCTGCGATGCATGACTGGGTTGCTGGCCGAGTCTGTAGCAGTGATAGGGTTATCTGTCCATAATGCATTACTGCAATAATGCATGTCCTCAAATAATCTGCATTCTTGGGCACTACAGATTTAATGACTTTAAAATGACCTTTCCGATAGCATTGAATTTATTTGTACCTGATGTAAAACAACAGGCAACTTACAAATACATGTGTTTATGAGAATTGGACATTTTTCTTGAGAATAAGACATAGTTCTAGAAACTTCTAATAGTGTGGCTTAGATACGATTTGAATAGTAGTGCATACTAAACTTCAGTAATGCTACAGAAAATTGTTTTTCATTTAAGAAACCTTAGGCATGTTGATGTATAATTTAAGCTCAATTAAATTGATAAAAATTATACTCTATACTTTTTAAAATGTCCAGTGACAAGTATTTTCATTACAGTTGTCAGTACATGTCATTACTGATTCATCACTCTTAAGGATTGAGCAGCAATTGGGTTTAACTTCTGGGTTTTTTACAATTAAGTAGAAAACTGATACCTGGTACAACTGTTGCTATTAAACATAAATCTGTAGCTTGAAAAGTGCTTTTTGTTGTACTGATTATACTCCAGGCTTTTTCTGTTATTAAAGAATACAACTTGTTGGGCTTTTATTTCAATGTATAACCAACCTATTTAAACCTTTTAAATAGTAAATTTGGATCTATATAACCTTGTGTAACTTTGTTTAGAGAGAGAATTTGAAGATCATCATAGTGAAAAGTACACAGATAAGCGGCTCCGGAGAACACTAGTGATCATGTTTAGCCTATTATGAAAGTTAACGAAAGTGGCCATCACTGTCTTCATGGAGTGTGCTCTGCGGCATTTTGATGCAAAACACATCTCCATCTATTTCAAATAGAGTGGGCTTTGGTTAGGCTTTGTTTTTAGAAATATTAAATGAAGACTGTGTAACCATTTTCTTCACTGAAGGCTGACTCTAAGGTTGTGGTTGCCTTCTCAGGCCTGTACTAAATCAGTGGGACCTGACACCACTGATCGCTGGTGCCGGAATCGTGTTCAGTCAGTAGTTAAACCTTGGCTGACACTTTTTTGCAACAATTGTCTGTTGTTTTTTGTGTCTTACAACTTGAGTTCTCATTTAGTTATGTTTCTTGCATAAGTCTGTTCTGTTTCACATCGTTACTTAATTTTTTCCCCAAGTCCACATGTAGTTTTCTGGCATAGGAGACTGCCATGTTTTTATAAAGAACTCACTGAGTTTAATTATTGATTAAAGTTATCTGGCTATATACAGTGTTTAAAACCTGAAGCTTTGCAAGACGCTTGTATTCTTTAGCAAGGTACAAAAAGTAGATTTTTCCATTATGATTGGCTTAGAGCTATGTTACTAATTATTGTTTGCTCACAACAGAGACGTGAAACTGCAGTCAGGATTTCCACTACAAACACACCTAAAAATTGTAGTCTAACCCAGAAGCATATGCAACAAATTATGTGGAGTTTAGAAGGAAAGACAATTATGGAAGAACACAATATTAATTTTAAAAAGTATAGTTGGGTGTTTTCAGGTTCCTTGAAGCATCTTTTATAAATAGTTATTAACAGAATATTACTGATGTATCACTAACCCCTACTGATGTGATGATTTGTTTGTCGTTGTCAGTTTAGCATAGTAATTGTGATAGATAGTTGCTTGCAGAAGGAATACTAGGTCAAGTTATGGCTGCCTTGGTGTGACAGTGGAGATCTAGGCGGCCTTTAATCCTGCTGATTAAATCTCCACCATTGTAAATAAAACTGGTATCTCAGTGGAGATATGTAGTCCCTCTCTATCACACAGAAGGGGTAGACAGAAGGAGGTCAAAGTATAGAGCTGTCTGTTGCATTCCCATTATTTTCAGCAAAATAGTTACCCTGGTGCACGGGGAAGTACGTGTTGTGCCAAATGTATATATGGTAGTTTATGCCTTTCTTAGAGCAGCAGGGAGATCTGAGACAGAAATGGCCATGTGCAGACTGATAAATGTACCTCAGATCCCAGGCATTTATTCTTAGTCTCAGTAGATTATTCAGCTACCCTTAATGAACTGATCTTCTTATGTAACTCTGTGATCCTTTTGTAACATAGGTGAGAAAGCTGAGGAGAAGTTCAAGATATTAAAAAACGAAGGGAATGATTTTGTAAAAGAGGGTAAATATGAAGAAGCTGTAAATAAATACAGCGAATGCATGAAGTTAAATACCAAGGAATGTACGATCTACACTAACAGGTAAAGATCCAAAATCTAATCTATCTAATCCTACTTTGTGGAATAACAACAGTTACGTTTTCTCACTGCAAATAGAGATTTTTGCATCACTTCAGTTACTCTTGTAAAACAAGGATTTTTTTCTTCCACTTGATGAGTGTTTTTAATAACAAAATTGGTTTTTTGTTAAACTGCATTATTTTCCAAGGGGAGCAAGTATTAATGTCACTGATATATATCTTAAAATCTTTATATAAACAGAGTAAGCAATGGTAAAAGTTATAATTAGCATAGCATTTTGCAGCATTTTTTGAGAGTACTGGTATGATTTTGGGTAAAAACTAACATGCAGTAGCAGTATCTCACATATAAAGAGTAATAGTTCAAAGAAAATGCACATTTTGAGAAAATAAAAGTAGGAACAGGGTCATACTTTTTGCATTATTTTAAAGGTTGACCTAGTTCTGCAGCATAATTCTTTATGCTGTAATCTTACCAGCTTTCACAAACTAAGAAGGATTTGATTATGCCAGTACTTGAATAGGAGACTTCCAAGGAATAATTAGGTGCAGAAAGCAATATTGCTTATTTAATCTAGAGCACTTTTTAACCCAGAATGGCTGTATAAAATCCATACTATATCCACTACTATACTATTATATTATACTAACATACGCTCTACTTTTAAAATACTTACATATCTGCCTAACTTCAAGCATTAGTCATACTTGAATTTTGACTTCTATTGCAGGAGTTGGCCCTCCCTAAATCCATCCGGTGATGTTAATACTGGGTTTGGTGTACTTTAAAAAATACCACATTGAGACTGAATTGAATGAAGTATTGTAATTAGCATTTATGAGTCAGATACTTTTGGCACTACAGCACTGTAGAATTTACTTATATTGCAGTGTATTCTGTTTTTCTGTGTTAGAGCTCTCTGTTACTTGAAACTGTATAAATATGAAGAGGCTAAGCAGGATTGTGATCATGTTCTTCAGATAGAAGATTCTAATATTAAAGCTTTTTATAGAAGAGCACTAGCGTACAAAGGATTACAGGTGAGGAAAAAGAACATGGCAGGTATTCTTAAGCACTTCTAAACTTGCTTATCCTCTTCAAAGGCAATCAGGTAGTTGCAGTCAATCGGTGAATGCAAAGAACGTATGCAGTGCTGATGATTTATTACTTTGCAGAGCATTAGGCATACATAAAAAATATACAAATACTTCTGCAACATAAAAACCTGCATGTTGACTTGTAGTCATTTGAGAAAATACAAGAATATTGGAATAAATGAGGTTTGACTGGAGATTGGTTAAGCAAGTTTCGACTCTGTTCTAATGTTCTAATATTCTTCTGGGTATCCCAGCCTGTTTTTTTCTGTCAGGGTGTTTACTGTATCTTTATTGATGACAAATGGATTCTCTCCAAGTCTGTCTTCATCTGATCGAACTAAAATCTCAAGCTGTTTTTTGGCATCTGCTCACATTTGAGCCCTTGTCATGTTAAACCAGGATTTTAATTGTCTTCGTTCTCGCTCTCTTCCTTCTCCAAACATGTTCTGAACCTTTGTCAGTAATCCACTTTCTCACTCTCTGGACAGTGTGGGGACTCAACCTTTTCCTTTCCATCTACACAGTGTTGATGTTGTCTGTACTGTGCTCATCGTACACACAGGTTTTTTTGCATATCCTTTTACCTTATCCTCATAAATGCAGACTTATATTGCTCATGTTCATCGTGAATGTGACTGCAAATCTCGTGTTCCATCACTTGAACCATGTCGTTCCTTTTGTCTGTCCCCTTCTTCAGTGATGTTAATTAGCCTCTACATTTCATAATTCTTTCACAGCAATCCTTACCCTACCTGTCAGCTCTTACCTCGTATTGAATGATCAGCTTCTCATCTCTGTTGGCTCATGATGGCAGCTATCATCATCTACTTTGTATTAAATTTTACAAGTGTCTTCAAACAAGCATCTTTAGTGCTTTATCCCATGTTGCTCTTTGTAACTGGAGGTGATCGCTCCAAGTATCCACCAAGTTCCAGCAGTGTCCATCAAATGTACACTTACCTCAGACGTCCATTATGTTTGGTGCCTTAACAAAAAAATTACCTGATTGTCTCTCAGCTTACAGATCACCTGAGGACAACCTGTTTGTGCGTAGCAGTATACTAGCCTGTTCTCATCCTGTGTTATAATTCCAAATGCAAGTCTTAGGAACCATGGGATCTTTTTTTTTTTATGATAAATTTTTTCCTCTGTTACAGTAGTTATGAAATTTTGAAAGTTTCCTTTGATTAATTTTCAGAGAAGATTAAAAGTCTTAATTTTGTGTAAAGTTTTCTGTAACTGTACCAAGTTACCAGGTATTAATAATCTGTAAACTTATGGTGTTGAAGTTGATAAAAAATCAGTATAAATATGAGCAAAGGTATATAGTGATTCTACCAGTCAAAAAAAAGGGAATTACACACTAGTGAAGAATGTTAAGAATTTGTGAAATAACTTCTGCTTTTTTGAATATCCTAGAAAAATATTACTATTTTTATATTATTGAAGACATAACCTGAAAATGGATTCCTTCTGGATTCCTTCAGAACAGTCTGAGCTGGGGACTCCCAAAATGTTTTGTTGTGGTTGGATTTAATGCCTTAATTATTGCTAATTCCAGGGATTTGAGTGATTCGTAAAACCAGAGAAAGCAACAGAAATGATTTGAGGTTGACAAATGACTCTCTAATGAAAGATTTTAAGAGCTAAAAGCATGTAGTTTGGCAAAGACCTAACCACGCTGGGAAGTGTTACTTGTATATAAATATCCAGACATTTAACCCCAAAAGCTGCAGAGGAATTTAATGTAGTAAATGAGGGGTTTTTATAGATTTACTGAGATGTAGTTAAGATCAGGAAAAAATCATGCTGGTGTGTTGTTGAATTAGGCCTATAACTAGGACACACGACCCTGGACCAGATCTTCTACAGCTGAGAGTCCAGTCTCTTGCTTTGGGTACAAACATATTGCATGATTTTTGTTGAGAAGTCTGGCAGACTGCAGTTTTAAATCCAGGACGGCTGGTTGTTTGCTGTCCCTTGTGATCATTTTCAGAAGTCTGTTTCAGAATCTCATTTCTCTGTAGTTGTGAATCTTCACATCCGTAATTCAAATGGTTTAGCTTAATTAGTAGCTGGTTTTTGATGAAAGCAATCTGCCTCCTTTCTGCATTCATTTGCTAAGGCTATGTAATTCTAGTTCTCTTACTTTTCTTTCATGATACAGCAGACTTCAGTTCACTTACAGACTTACTGCAGTGTCTCTGCACCTTGAATACTGGTCGTCAGTATTGAACAAAATATTCCACGTAGGAAAGAGAATATAGGTGACTTGTACACTAGTGCTTTTATTACAGTTGATATGCTGAGGAAATACCCCAGCTAGTACATGAGGATTTTTTTCAGGATAATATGAATGACTTATAGTAACCTTATGATACTGCTTGGGAACAGAAGAAATATTAGGTCCCTCACGCAAAGAAATTATGTTGATCTTTTACTGTCTGCATGGTCTTTTACTGTTTACTGTTACATTTCATCCTTATTTTTGATACTCCAGCCCTCAAAGTGTCTTGATTTTTCTATGTGATATTCCAGTCTTCCTCAGAATTGGTGCTATTAACTTTGTCTCTCCAGAAAATTTAGTCTAAAAAATCATAATTCGTAATGTCAAAATTTGAAATAAAAACATTAAACAAATGACAGGGCTGATGATTGAGGAACTGTGTCCTTATGCCACTCTATCACTGTGTTTGTCCTTCTAATCCTGTTGTTTATCCCAGAGTTCATAATGTAATCCCAATCTGCTCAAGTATAACCAGAAATTTCCCTTCTTAAACTGTAAGAGATGGTCTATTGGATTGAAGCCCAGGTAGATTAGGTATACTTTTAATCTAAGCTTAATTTAACATTCTCTTATTGGTAAAGCAAGTACGCAAACTGTTGATGGACTCACATTATATTAATCTTGAGGAAGTGTTACACTGTAAGCAGTTATGCTTAAAAGCAGCAATCTTCAATAATCTATTCTCTGATACAGGGAATATGTTTCTTAGAATAAACGATTTCATATTACATATTCAATATGGAAGTATTTAGTCGCAAAATACTAACTCAAACTCATTCTCAGTTTCCTTTTTTCCCTCTAATGAAATTACACTGTCTATATTTGGATTTTTTTTTTCTACTTAATGTCAAGATCCTAGCATTTTTATTTTTCTTAATTGTAAAGGACAGTATGGTAGTTCTAATTTATTTTTCTGGTGGTGTGTTTATGGAAAAAAAATCTTTCCCTTCTACTTTCAGAATTATCAGGCCAGTGTTGATGATTTCAACAGAGTACTTCTAATAGATCCAAATGTTCTTGAAGCAAAAAAGGAACTAGAGGAGGTAACCCAGCTGCTTAACCTTGACAGCAGTGCTGTGGTTGGTGGTCAGCAAAAGCAAAGGAAGAAAATAACCATACAAGAGGTATACCTGTTCATTTTTAACAGCAGGCAGTACAGAAGCCACACATTTGAAGAGATAATATTAAAGCTTTTGTTTTGCACTTGTTAGTTCTGCACTTTTTTTGGCTGAGGGTTGTATTTTTCATGTTATTTTGAGGGCATATTGGAGGATTCTTGCATATGACGTGTTTGGCATCCATTACATTCTGTAGTAAAGCTTGGACTGCTATGAAGTGTATGCAGAACCACAGCAGAAATGGAAAAAAGCGTATTTAGGTGGCACTAAACTTGAGGATATGCTCCTTGTAAACAAAAACTGTTTTACAGAATACAGTTGTCAAATAGCAGTTTTACTTTTAAAGTCTGTGCTACTTGGGAAGCCTCTGGGGCTGTGCTGGCAAAGGTTCATTGTCAGCAGGTGTGCTGGCTGTTCTTGTGCTAATAGTAAAGTGACTGGTCTGAAGAATGAAATCTTGCCTTAAAGAGCAAGAGTATGGATAAAATATCTGTAAGATCTTATAAAAGAAGTACATGATGTAATGTTATGTACTGGATCAAAATGTTAGCCTTGCTGAATTCTGGGTAGACTTAGGCAATGAAAGGATTTTCTCAGTCATCTGATATTTTTGGGTTATAACTTTGCTGGTCCTTTAAGAATGGGGGAGAGGTTCCCTTTTCAGTTTAAAATATATCATTAAAAACATAGTTTACCAGTCTGTATAGTATTATACAGTGATACTGTAATTTGATCATGTAATTTCAAAATGGTGGTATAATGGAAACTGCGGTTATTAATATAGAAAAAACTTGTTTTATTGAAACACTTCACATTGTCACGAGTTCAGGGGATTTTCTGTAACTGGCATAAGCCGGGTATAGTGTTAGTTAAGCTCTGAATTGTGACAAACAAAGGAACCTGGAAAGTGTTTAGAGGAGTTTGGGAAATGACTGCATTGTTCAGAGACCACCTAACTACATTACTGGCAGTGGTAATTTTTCCAGGGGTGGTGCAGGAAGCATTTATGTTTGCTGTCATAATTATAGCTGCCCCCTTAGAGAGCCTTCCCTGTCTTATCTGCTGTAGTACAAGGTAGTTCTATGAAAACAAACTGCAAATAAAAGTAAGGAAAATTTGATTAGAAACTAGGATTTATCATTATTATTCCATTTTAATCAAGCTATAATTATATAGCTTGGGGAAGAGTGGCTGGAAAGCTGCGCAGAGGAAAAGGACCTGGGGGTGCTGGTTGACAGCCGGCTGAACATGAGCCGGCAGTGTGCCCAGGTGGCCAAGAAGGCCAATGGCATCCTGGCCTGTATCAGAACTAGTGTGGCCAGCAGGAGTAGGGAGGTGATCGTGCCCCTGTACTCGGCACTGGTGAGGCCGCACCTTGAGTACTGTGTTCAGTTTTGGGCCCCTCACTCCAAGAAGGACATTGAGGTGCTGGAGCGTGTCCAGAGAAGGGCAACAAAGCTGGTGAAGGGCCTGGAGCACAAGTCTGATGAGGAGCGGCTGAGGGAACTGGGACTGTTTAGCCTGGAGAAGAGGAGGCTGAGGGGAGACCTCATCGCGCTCTACAACTACCTGAAAGGAGGTTGTAGTGAGGTGGGGGTTGGTCTCTTCTCCCAAATAACAAGTGACAGGACGAGAGGAAATGGCCTCAAGTTGCGCCAGGGGAGGTTTAGGCTGGACGTTAGGAAAAAATTCTTTACTGAAAGAGTGGTCAGGCCTTGGAACAGGCTGCCCAGGGAAGTGGTGGAATCACCATCCCTGGAGGTATTTAAAAGACGTATAGATGAGGTGCTCAAGGACATGGTTTAGTAGGCATAGGGGGTGTTGGGTTGACGGTTGGACTCGATGACCTTAGAGGTCTTTTCCAACCTTAATGATTCTATGATTCTATATAGAAGACAGTCAAGATTTCTCTCTTGATACCAAGGGTGTTGAAAAAATAGAACAAATGTCTATAAGCCCAATGCAGTATTTTCCAAAAATGACTAGTTAATAATCTAGCTCCCAGCACAACGCTGTACTACGCAATAGAGTATCTTCAGACTTTCCGAAAAACTTGGCAACCGTTGAAGAGACCCCGTTCAATGAGTTTTACTCAGTTTATACTAATTCCACAACTCTTGATAGCTTGAAATGGATTTTAGCAAATGTAGTTGAACACATAGTTAATTTTCTAGCAACTGATTCATGAAACTCAATACAGGCTGCAAACTCTGGAGGAGTTAATTGCGTATTCAGGCCATTAGACTATGCTGAGCTTTCTCCTTCCACAGCAAGATTCCAAACAGCAACCTGATATAGCTATCATATACTTGTACTATTCTAAAGGCACAGCAGTGAAATGAAACATGGCTTCAGTTCTGCTTGTCTTCTGCAACTTCATATTTAATATATGTAATACAGTCCTCCTTAGCTTTCTCCCAGTGGTCTTCAGTTGTCTGTCTTTAGTGGAGTGCCAAGAAGTGAAAGGAAATGTGAAATACGCACTTTGGACTACAAACCTTTAAAGATGAATTAGAGAGGTGCTATTCTGAGGGGAAGTAGGACATAAAAGAACATAGGTGCCTTTCTTTTATGAAGAGTAAAATGCTAACTTTAATTTAATGACATTATTGATGGACATATGCATGCAGTTTATGAAGCTTCAGGTTATCTATATGTCCACATTAAAATGATTTGTTGCCATTTTCTTTGTGAAGGTGACTGAATCTGATGAACAGGAAGAGAGACAGTTTGCTACATCAGAAGATGCTGTGACTGATCATGTTACTTCTAAGGAACCAGTTCAAGAGCGTGTGCCACTGAAGACCTCTGAGAAACTGCACATTTCTGAACCATCTAATGCTTATGACTTTGGTCAGATTATAAACGCAGTGAATATCAATAAAGATAAAGCTGCTTGTGCAGACCTTTTAACAATTACTGATCCAAAAAAATTGCCAATGCTGCTAAGTAACAAACTTGAAGGAGAAATCCTTTTGATCTTTATCCAGTCGTTGGAATATTATATACTTGGAAAAGATCCTGGCCTTGTATATCAGCACCTTTTCTACTTGAGCAAAGCAGAAAGATTTAAGGTAAGAACCTAGATTCAGTGCATACTAAAGTTGAACAGAAACTTAAATGAAATTTTCATATCTTACAAAATCAATATATTATTTCCTTTTATCTCTGTCAGATACTATGATTTTAAATCGACCTATGCTGATTATAAAATAATCTCTTTTTTCAGGTGGTGCTGGCCCTTCTTAGCAAAAACGAAAAAGAGCAGGTTCAGCAGGTGTTTGACTTACTTTCAGAAAACCAGAATCATCAGTACTCTTTGGAAGATCTTGAGAGCCTTAAAAAGGTTTATGAGCTTTAAGAAGTTAAAATTTATTAGTTGCATGCATATAGTTCATGTTTACAAGATGGATGTATGAACTCTGCAGCCTTGCATGGGTTGAAGTGGGTCGTTACCCGGACTGTTTGAATTCTGTTTTGTTTTGACAGCATATGCACATTTAAAACTCGCTGCTCTTTTTTTCTTGTAGTTGTATACATTTTTAATCTCTAGAATTTAATGCATGTTTTTGTGTTTAGTAACAGAATTCATGTTTTTGGCATAGTGATTTTATTTAGACTGTGTTAATTATATATATAAAAATATATTTTACATTATATATATAATGGTGGTACGATAGATAATACACTTAGTCATCACATGTATCATTCTGCGAGTTTTATGTTTCTTGTGATAAAGAAGTGTCTTCGAGATAAACGGGTCAGTTAGCAATAGCTTTGCTAAAATGAGTTTACAGAAAGTATTAACATTTTTCAGATAAACTACTACAGACCATCTGTTTCTTCACTATCCCTGGTCTATACAAAACAGATTTAAATATTTCTGGTGCAGTACAGCTTAGCAGCAAAGGTGAATGAATAATGTATTACCTTGTCATGGAACACTTTGAATCAAAATAATTCATTATTAAATAAATGGGTATGTTTCTAAAATGGTTAACAAATGAGTAATTTTTAGTGCACAGAGAATTATTTTTTTTCTGTGCGTGTAGAAGGACTGCTGGTTTGCATGATTTCTGAAGTGACAGTGGTAAACAGGACAAGTGGCTGCACTTAGCAATAAAAATATTTAACTCTTGAGTTTTGTAATCAGATTATTTAAAACACCAGCTATTTCTGCTTACAGACATACTTATAAAGCTAAAAGTAAAACCATTTTGTGGATCAGTATTTTTTTTTTTTTTTAATTTCAGGCAATACTTATGAATTGATTCTGACAAAGCTCCTTTTTTCAAGATTAAGCTTTTAAATTTTTCAGATACCCCAATGGCTTCTTTGCACATGTGATATAAATGTATATCAAACTCACTAGCACGGCAGAAATACCATTAAGAATGTTGTTCTAATGAAAATTTTTCTCAGGTGTATGTTAATTAAAAAAATAAAGTTTTTTTCTTGAAAAGTACAATTATGGATTCTCTTTTCTGGTTCTACACTCTTTAGGCTTATAATTCTGACATGTGGATTATGAGTTTTGTCTTGAAGTAGAGTACCAAGAATGAGGCTTGTAATTCCTAAAGCACTGTTAGTGCAACTGATGTTTTTTGTTTTTAAATGTTCTCTTTTTATGAGATTGTCATGTGGTCAAGAGAGATCTGTTGCTCATCTAATCTTTGCATAACCAATTGTACTTAACCAACAAAGTGCCAATTTCATTCTTCAGTCGTGGTGGCAAGGTATTCACATTCACTAATTTCTGTGTTAGTGATTTCAATCTTTTTATTTTTTCCACTGCAGTTTAGTATGTTCAGAGAAGATTTGTTGTATGTGTGCAACTTACTGACATAGTTTAGAAAACTTAATTGATTTTCAATTAATATAGTTCAGAGTGTTTTAATAACAATAAGTAATAAGTTGGAGGATTGTATTAATAATACACAAATTAGGAAAAAGTTCTTTTGCTTTTAGCATTAAAACCAGCTGTGTAATTTTAAAATAGTCTTAGTTGCTTGAAAACTGTAGTTGAGTAAGAGCCAATGTCAAAAGCCACCGCATCACAAAAGCTCCTGATGAAGTTAAAGCTTTCTCTGTGACACCAAAACCCCCAAGTGTGAAGAGCTCTTTAGATAACTTTTAAGAAGCAGTCTTGACTGCTAAAGTTCGTATTTCATTTGTTTAGCTTGTTTTGACAATGAAGACAAAAATCAGAATCTTTGCAGCAGTAAATCATCATAAAAATATAATTTAGTAAATTTAGGAGACAGAGGTTATTAAAAAAACAAAAAGGCTTTAAAAGACGATATTTTTAAATGTAGTGTTCTTGACAAATCATTTATCCATGAGGAAAGACAAATGGGTTTTCATAGATGGGTGTACAGTATCACAGTTTTAATCAATCCCTAGCAATTAAACTAGAAGCCTAAAAGCAGTCCAAAGAAAAGTGGTCCAGTAGTCTAGGAAGATACCTTTTCTGATAATACCTTCCAGCTTGAATGTCAGCTGAAACAGAGGTTAACTCAGTTTGAGGTAAAAATGACGGAGATCAGCAGATCAGGAAGCTAAAATTACCCGTTGTTAAGAAGTTGTAAATGGAGAACTGCAGCAGTGTTTGCAAGGGAACCCATTACCCAGCTGGCGGGAGGGAGCTGTCACCAGCTGCAGTCAGCTTTGTACCTGCGTGTGTCAGATGCAGTCAGCAAGAGATTAAATAACAAACATCCCGATTTGAAAAATCAGCACTTTGCCACGAAGGCACCCATATTCTAAAGCAAAGAGCTGATCATGAGTATGTCTCTCTTCAATAGACAGCAATAAGAGGGCAGGTTTTGCTAGAAAGCTTAAACTCAGCCCTAACAAAATACTCGGCAACAAATGGATTTTCACTTTCTGTGCATGATTGGGTCTGATCTCTTCAGGCAGACCATAAGCTTTGGCTGGTTGAGTATTTAGACACCCCCTCCGGCCTACCCCAAACACTCCTTGGTAGATGGCCCCTCTAGCACAGTTTGACACTGATCAACAATATTCCAGTATATTCCCAGGCATTGTCACATACCAGGAGCTGCTTTTTAAAATTCTTTTAAGCTCATCCCAGTCCATGATCCCAAAGGAAGGTGGCACTTTCTTGAAGTCCTGCATTCCTGAAACTGCCACCAGGCTGGGTGTACGCTCTCAGCAGAACCTGGGCAGCAGATCCTGGGCACCAGCCCCACTTCCCTCGCACTCAGCAAGCAGGTGTTCAAGGCCCCCACTCTGAGAGGTGTCCACATTTCTTCCCCTGCCTTATTACTAGCCTCGCTCCCAAACGAACCTCTGAAGCAGAAACCATTGATCAGTAATTGATGCAGTAATTGCAATCACCCTGCACTATGGGTAGCAGGCCCTAAAGTTTTAGGCACTAAATCTTTGCTACATCTACTCCGTAAGTATCAGGTCAGCTGTATTATCTGCAAAACCTTGTCTGTCTGATGCTGCTCACAACCATCTCAACTATGAACTTTTGGCCTTAGCTTCCAACATTAATAAACAATGTTTTTAAAGTACAAGGGAATAAAGAAGCAGCTGAAACATTTATTGTCTTAAGAGTTGAAAGATGTCAAATAGACAAATACATATTTCTTCTACAAAAAAAAAAAAAAGTTAGCAACTCTGAAATGTAAGAAAAGTGGTCCATGAAGCTGAGCAAGAAAAAAAAGTTCAGCAACATGTGAGCCGTTTGCCTGTAACACCACCAGTGGGCGAGCAGTACTTGCAGTCATTTTGGTGATGTCTCTGCCTCCTTCAGACTTGATTGAGACTGGCTGCTTAGTTCATACAATATTTGAGGGGGGCTGACTGATAGGCAGGACAATTTCTAAAGACATAGAACTTTTACAAAAATCAAACCAAACAACTTGTTAGGGACTGGACTGCTGAATTGGCATGGACAGCTCAAGCCAAGGCCACCAGGCTTCAAAACCTGCCCCTCTTTTGGGGCAGCATCAGCCTACTGAAAGATTGAGGGGGGTGTGGAAGGAACTACTTTCAGGGGCTAAGTTCCTAAAGCCACTCAGCTGACAGGTAAGGGCTCCCTAAACATGTCCCTCTTGGTTCGATCTGGGGAGCCTCTTCAGGGCCAGAGAGAGAAAGCTCTGCAGCCCTAAACAGTTGCAGCCTAACAGCTGTTTTATTGGTATTGGGCTTTGCATCCTTTTCAGAATAAAGCATTTTTCTCTTAGAAGAGCGCAAGAGAATCTTGAATTTGGTACTTGGTTTTGTGGCAGGAAGACCCAAATCGCAGCTTTGTTACTCTCAAGCTTGTCTCTCACCTCCTCAGCATTAAGATCCACCTTTTTTTTTTAAAACAAACAAACAAACCAAAACCAACATCACTACAAAAACCTGCTTCAGGAGGAAAACATCATTGGTTATTCAGGTGGTTGGAACAGGCAAGTGAAGTGTGGTCCCACCACAACAAATGCCAGAGTGAAAATATCCTATATTTTCCTAGACGAGCTAACGAGGCTCGCAGTGACCGATTTGCTCATGGATACAAATCCCTGTTTTTAACACAAGTAGAGAGTTAGAAATTTTCTTTCTGTAACTACTGAAAGGAAGGCTGGTGGCTAGGGAACAGAACAAGCCAGGGAAGAGTGTTCTGCACTACTGTTATTTTGCGCCCCTCAAGATTTTTTCAAAATTTTTAGAGAAGCCATCGCCAGGTAGAATGGATGCTGTCGCCCAAAGAGCAATGGTAAGAGGTGCTACAAATGACGAGTGTCATCACAGCACGGTTGCTTCTCTGGCCAAAGAACTGATTTACTGCAGAGCCTCACCACCACTCTTTTTACTCTTCCTGCGTGGTGGTGCAGGCAGCAGAAGCTTGTGAGAGCCCAGTTACTGGCAAACCACACTCTTTGCTCTTATGTGGGAAGTTTTTTCCACTCATTATAGAATAGAATCATAAAATTATTCAGGTTTGAAAAGACCTCTAAGATCATCGAGTCCAACCATCAACCCAACACCACCATGCCCACTAAACCATGTCCCTAAGCGCCTCATCTACACGTCTTTTAAACACTTCCAGGGATGGTGACTCCACCACTTCCCTGGGCAGCCTGTTCCAAGGCCTGACCACTCTTTCAGTAAAGAATTTTTTCCTAATGTCCAATCTAAACCTCCCTTGGCACAACTTGAGGCCGTCTCCTCTCATTCTATTGCTAGTTACTTGGGAGAAGAGACCAACACCCACCTTGCTACAACCTCCTTTCAGGTAGTTGTAGAGCACGATGAGGTCTCCCCTCAGCCTTCTCTTCTCCAGGCTAAACAACCCCAGTTCCCTCAGCCGCTCCTCATAAGACTTGTGCTCCAGGCCCTTCACCAGCTTCGTTGCCCTTCTCTGGACACGCTCCAGCACCTCAATGTCCTTCTTGGAGTGAGGGGCCAAAAACTGAACACAGAATTCGAGGTGTGGCCTCACCAGCGCCGCGTACAGGGGCACGATCACCTCTCTACTGCTGGCCACGCTGTTTCTGATACAGGCCAGGATGTGAAATGAGGGCCAGGGCTTGTTGGTGCCCTCAAGATGAACCACTCCATAATCTTTCCCAGCACCGAGGTCAGGCTGACCAGCCTGTAGTTCCCTGGATCCTCCTTCCGGCCCTTCTTGTAGATGGGCGTCACATTGGCAAGCCTCCGGTCATCCAGGACCCCCCCCATTAACCAGTACTGCTGGTAAATGATGGAGTGGCTTGGTAAGCACCTCCACCAGTACCCACAGGTGGATCCCGTCTGGGCCCATAGACTTGCGAGCATCAGAACCTGCTCTGCTTTCTGTAAACCATTTGCACATATAAAGGGCTACTCTCCATGGCTGGCAGGCCTTTCAGAAGCATGTGAACTTCAGACTTGTGCATTAAAATAAATAGATTACATTTTTTTGAACAGCAGGGAACAAGACTCCTTCCCCACTTGTAAATCAGGATTTATGACCTGAGTTGGTGTAACTGTGCTCACTGGCCTGCCAGCTGCAAAGGGACAAAGGGCAGGCAGCTGGGAGCAGGGTATCAAACGCCGACGGCTGGCTGAAGGAGTACTAAATACTGCTCCACCCATTAGGATGTAACACATCTCAGTGCAAGGCACAGCCTCCAGCTGCGGCAGCACAGGGCACTGCTGTCATTTCCTTGCAGCCCTGTGCTATTTCTCAGTTGCTGCTTGCTAAATGCCACACTCATAAATAAATTCAGCAATATGAGAGTCTTCTTGCTGGTAGCGAGAAGGATCATAGTGGGATAAAGTGCCCAGCGCACAGAAGGGCGTGCTCAGAAACATCCTGAGCACACAGCCTGCGAGGAAAGGGTAGCTCAAGCCACATAAACCCCATCAGCACTGGTCTGGTGCCTAAACCCAGCTGCTCTAATTTAGGCTGTTGTGAATTTTGATGTCCTTATTGTTGACGGTAAGCAAGAATAGTCCTTTTGTCAAGCTGGCTCACCAGGACCTGGTGAAAGGAGAGCTGTCTTGTCAGCTCACCGGCTTTGCCCACCAAAATAATGTCTGCTGGTACCTGGTGTGTAGGCAGGTGCTGAGGCTGTCGTGTCTCGAAGACACAAGGTTGCCTGGACCCACGTCAGTTGGCTCTTGACTCTAAAATTTTCAGCAACCTCAAAGACAACTCTATTGCTGCCCGTAGTACTCAAGGGCACTTTAAAATACCCACATTTCAATCTAATTAAGTATATGAGATAGATTGCTGTTATTCTATTTCATCAATAACTTTGTCTGAATTTGAACCAAACTGTTTTATCTGAGAGAGACAAGGAGGAGGTCTAGAGGCAGCTACTCAAATAAGCCTCTTCAGCAGAGCCCAAGGGTTGATTTCCTTCACAGCAACAGGATGCACCACACAATCTAGTTCCTTTAGCAGAAGCCCCTTTATACAAGTACAACCCAAAGGGGAATGCTTCTGTGCACTGAATTCCAGCTCATGTGAAAAAGGGACCAGTGTGTCCTGGTCAGGACTTCTCTCAGCACCTTTTCCAATTACATCTCTACAAGATGGTTTTTATACCCTCACAGAGGCTATTCCACCTTCTCAACAGTTTCTTTATGGCAGCATTCAAAACCTTATATGAAAATGGCCACTTAAAGCTCTACTTATGCCTTGATCAGTCCCCACCCAAGGCAGAGGCATCCAAAAATGCTGCTGCCTTTTAGTGATGTGTCATCACCGCTCGTCTGCAAGGCAACATGGAAGGTGCTCTGCTGAGCAGTTGGACTCCCTCAGCTCTCTGCACATGTCCACCTCCTGCCTGTCTCCCAGTCTTTGGCACCTTTTCATTTCTTGAAACCTCCAGTGCAATGGGGACAAAGAATCCCAGCCCACCCTGCACACAGCGCCCAGCCACAAGGACAACCGACGCGGGGGCATCGTGCAGTCCCGAGGATGTGGCTCAGAGAAGTCTCCAGCTCCAAATGCCACTGCACAGCCATGCCCTGATGGTATGTCAATGTGGACCAAAAATCCAAACTTCCCTTTCCAAACACCTACACAGGACAGGATATTTTACCTTTCTTATTTTCTGCTCAGTACCCTTTTTGCCCCCTTCCTGGTATGATTTGGCTTAAATATAAATGAATAAATTTTAACTAGACAATTTCATAGCATATAACCTGGTATTCTGGGTTTGGGATTTTTTTTTGTTCGTTTTTCAATGAGGCAACTAAAATCTCTCCCCTAAACACCTAAATCGAGTGAACTCTTATTAGGAAATTATTTTTAAATTCATTGACTCCAGTTAATATTTTCAACCATCTGCTTGGTTATCCTTATAAAGCATTATTACCCATGAGAGTGATGGCATTACTAAGTAGGCAACTATTTAATTAATTTGTATTTCCATATCAAAATGACTGGAAGAGATGTAAGTCAGTAAAAAAACTTTACATATCAGTAAAAAGTAATCAGCTCATACATACAAAAGTTTGAGACATTGATTCAATGAAAGGAAGGGATGTACAAGTCCAGATGCTTTACTACAAAAAAGCATATTCAAACATTGGGTGGAAAGCTTTTATGACAGTTTTTATCTATTTGAAGTTGTAACTATCTCAAGTATTCTCTGATAGAGCAGATGTTAAAATTAATTTCCTCTTGAGATTCACAATCTGACATAAATTAGTCAAATTGACCAGGAACCATGAAGAAAATTTCTGAAAAAGAACCACCATGTTGGGAGAACAGCTGTAAACTTGATCTCTCCTGTAGTTTATTTCGGTGAAAGAAAAACTTTATTTAATTCTTATGCTGGTGGATATATAAATAAGAGAAGCATCTTCTATGTTAGTGTATCAATGGAAGTGTTGTATCTTGAACTTTTTTTATAGACTCAAAACAAAATTCAATGCTGCACTAAATGTATTAGTGCTGTTTAGACTGCCTCACATATGAAATATTACCTCTGAATAAAAAGTTACAAAGTGAATCTGCAAAACAGGTTTCTGCTAAAAACTTAACCAAAAGCAAACAGAAAAAATTTACCTGTATTTCAACATGTTACCTCTTAATGTGGAATATAAAATTATCAAAGTTATTTCAAAGTGGCTGAAAATAACACTATCATTTGATAAAGTTTACTTACAAGACTAAACTGTATTTCCGATTTCCTGCACAGCAAAATTGAGGCCCTGAGAAATTACGAGTTAGGTTTAAAAACTCACAGAAGTAGGTCTTCCACCTCCCAACCCCCTGCTGTTAGCATTAGATTGCATTGCCACAAATTGATGTGCTTTAGTCATTTCATAGGTGTACTGGATAAAGCCAAATCACACATCTTCAAAGCTTGAGACATCAGCAAGAACTTTACTGCTATTCCATGAGACGTCAGATTCAAAACTAAACAAAAGCCAAAGGGGAGGTTCACCTTCTGCTGTATAGCATGGAGCAAATAACATCTGGCTTCAGGTGACTAACAGAAATTTAACTTACTCAGAGGTTTAGAAATAGGAGGCCTTGAAGAACATTCACCAGTTGGATTGCATGTGCAGTGACAGAAGCACGACTGGCTCATCGAGTCACCTCTTACGCCACTGCATTCTCCAGCCTCTGCCTAAAGAATCAGTTAATACTTCAGTTCATGACTTAACAGAGACATTTCTACGCAGGCCTGAAAAATTACATCAGAATTCACAAACTGGTGTTATAAGATGATGAACAGCAAATGCTTCATTCAATTAACGCTGATCCTAATTCAATACATTTAATCTTCAGTAACAATGTACTTTTTATAAGTGTTCGGGGGGGTGGGGGAAGAAAATCAAATCAGGAACAAAGCACAAAAAGGAACTGTTAACACTACCCTCCCTACGAAATACAAAATTTGCATTCTCTTCCAATTCAGACTGCCTGATGAGATGGCAAAAATCACCTGTATGCCCTGCTACCATTTCTAGGGTACACTATGTTTCACTCATCCTATTTCTTATTCTCTTTTGAGCATCTGCCATTGGAAACGGTATAAATAATGTTCTAATTGTAGCTTTGGAGTTGACCCAGCAAAAAAGTCATCCTCATGTTACTCACTCTGATATAAATATAGCTTACATATGGGTTTGGGATGAGGCAGATCCAGGTATGTCTTCTGTAATACATCCCAATCAATTTTAGTTTCTTACTTCCGGAGCCTGTCACGATGCAGGTGAGAAAGTGAGCCTAATGAATAGGCAGTTCAGCCAAGCAAAAAATACCAGTTGTCACCCAGAAACTCGGGCCAGTCTGCAGTGTTACAGAATGAACTTCGTACAGACTGTTTAATCAAGAAAAACACTTTAGATGGAGAAAGTAGCTCAGCAATCTGACCATAGCTTATCCACTTTGTACCAAGATGGTGCAATTTTCTTTGAAGAGTAATATGCTTAGGCCAGAGCAGCATCCTCTCAGAAAACCATTTACTGTCCTGCCTGCCATAGAGACAGCTCAGACTGCTATTCTTTAAGATTAAAAGAAATCAGGTTGAAGTCTTGTACAAAATGCAACTAACTTTAGATCTTGTATTTCAACGTATGACAGCATTGAACTTTACAAAGCACACCTAACAAAATCAAAGTGTTTAAAGGCAACAAGAGATAACAGCAGTCAGCACCTTACAGAAAAAAAGCACCTTCTGGGAGCATACACATTTTTATACGGCTAATCAGCACACTAAGCAAAGGACCACTAGAAGTCAGTATTTAGACATTTATTTCAGATATGCAGTTTACACGCATATTATTGAGCAAAACTGAATTGCAAATATACAAATACTGTAACAAGCATTATCAAATAACATAACTGGCACTAGTGTTATAAGCATATTACTGAAACTGGTGAGGCTAAGTCATGGAAGAGGACTGCAGCTGATGGCATTTTCTTTTTATCCAACCAAACTTCCAGTAGCACCATAATGGCAATACATGAAACACAAGACAGAACATTGTTAACTGTTACTCTGTTTTTTTTTTTTTCTTCATTTTAGTGAATTACATAGCAAAAAAAATGTTAACAGTGCAGGCGCTTTGGCCAACTTCAGCTTGTGTTCAGCTGTACATCTTCCATATGCAAAAGGAAAAGAAAAAAGCCAGCATATTTGGAACCCATCTTTGCACTTGGGCAGTCATTGCACTGCACTTTGATTCTGCATGTCTTGCAAAGAGATGTCATGTCCACTAAAGCCTGAGTGAGTCTTTGGTAGGCTAATACTTCATTATTATTATACATTTATCTACCACAGTCATTTTATTCACTAGAATTTTCTTTTGTGATCCAAGGTGGCCAAAGAGGACATTCTGGAAAACATTACAGTAAAATCCTCAAACGACCAGGCACTTCAAACCCAGTCTTCTCCAAAGGCACCAAGAATTGATGGGGCACCATTTTCCCCCCTAATGAAAGGTGACTGCATCTGCTTTTCTACAATGCTTATAAATCACTGGATTGTTATTTTACAGTTTTTATACACTATATAGTAGCCTTATCTGCTGCATGGTTGGTTGCATGAATAAATAAGTAACCCCACTGTTCTTCACAGGTGATGTCTCCATTTCACCATATATTAAGTACCAATTTCTTCTGTTTCAAAATTATGTAAAATGCCATAACCTTGCTCAAAGTGTACACACATACAAACACTTCTGACACAGGCTACATCCATCTGAAGATATGCGGTTCATTCTACATGCACTCTAAATACAGTGTGTCCAGTTATGAAACAAAATTATCATTACGAATATTCACTGTTGAAATATGTTTGTATAGGTCTCTGCAAAACTTTTGCTTCCCTTAAATAGAGTTCACACAAGAATGGTTTTAAGTCACTAACGCTCAGCTAACACCCATTTATCCCAAAACCCATATTTTCCAAGTGAACAGTGCAGGACATATTATTCATTTCAGCATTTAACAAATTACGAATTTACCAATTTTTATCTAAATACACCAAGTATATGTTTTTAAGCAAAGTTGTGGCAAAAATACAAAACATGGACGTATTTGTACTGCTGTAATGCACTTGGTTAAAGCTTTCATGTCTCTTCACACAGGTCTAAGATCCACATGAAGTATTTTGCCTTATCAGACAAGTATATATAAAATGCAGTTGTATCAAAACCTTGCTTCTGCTTGTCACCTGAAACTTACAGAACTCGCATGTAATTCAACCAGCTTTCAGACAGGGTTCTTTAGTGGTAAATATATTTTTGCAGCACTTATAGGCTTAAATTTCAGTCTGAATAGCAGCGCTTAATTCCACAGCATGTTCTGAATGGTTGTTGTTTGTTTCTTTCAGTGTTTCACCAACACCTAAATCTACATCTTTCGAAGATCCATTATTAATGCTTTCCTCAGCAATGTAACTCAGCTGTGGAACGTCAGTGCTTGGGGCTGTTGGAACAGGCGCAGGGATTCCACTTGGCTGTGGAGAGTTTTCCAAGCGATCATTTTCCACCTCTGGGAGAACACTGACTGTGGTAAAGCGAGTGTGGTAGTCGCTGGAACCATGACTACAGGAAGTTTTCATACTTTCCATATCTGAGCAACTAAACTCAGAAAAATGACTCGAGTGAGAATCTGCTACAGATGGAATACTATCGCTTAGAGAGGGAGAGTCAAATTCACTGGAGTTTGTGCTTTGCTGTTCCAACAGCTGAGCATCCATGTCCTCTCTTGTCTCATTTATCTTCATGCTACTCTTCTTTCTCAGCTTACCTTTACATTTTTTCCCTGCTGTTGTTTCTTTGGACCACTTGGTGGCACTAGATTTACTTTCTGGCAAGCAGGCCGATGAACAACCGGCATTACTACGACCTGCAGCACTGCCATCATCAACACTACTGCTTCCGCTGTTGTGTCTGAATTTGGCTGGCTTTGATTCAATATCCACTTGCACTTCCATACTGTTGCCTTCCCTAGAACAAGAAAGAATCCGTGAGTGTAAGTGGTCCTCTAAGACAAGCCAGCTAACACAGCAAAACAAACTCTTACGGCTTTCCTAGATACATAGCAAAAGAAAGTTAGAGAGATATAACTTGTTTTAGAGAAGTTAAGTATTTAACCAAATAAACAATCCAAAATAAAACAAAGTCTGAAAGATCAAACACTACTGAGCTACAGTGATGGTGTTCCTCTTTGGAAATAACCTTGGCAAATATAAGCAGTCACATGTAACTAAATTTGTAACAAAATTTGCAGTTTCAAAGGGTAAACATTGAAGTAGAACAGCTGAGGCATGCTTAGAATATCCTTTAATAACAAGGCTTATTAATCTTCTGTTTTCACCACATTTCTCTTACCTGTCCAAAGGGATGTAAGAGTTCAGAATGGATCCTGCCATTGCTTTGGTACTGGCATTATCACTAACTGTTCCCAAGCTAACTGTACCAGATTCTCCACTCAGACTGTATCGTTCTTTCTGCACATCTGCTTGTACTTCCAGTCTTGGAGAGAAAGAAGAAGAGTTGTATATATTGCTGCTACAGTCAAAGCACACTAGCTGAAAATTAATGTCACCTTGTAGAGTTTCTCCACCGTTCATTAGTAAGCAGAGTTTATTAGTTACTCCAGTACAGATCCATGTATTTACCCTACCGAAACAGGTTCTCTCTTCCCACTGTCAAAATGACTATTGTCTGATAAAAACAAAACAAAAACACTCAAAAGCAAAACCAGACGAATTTCCCAACAAAGCAAAATGTTGCGTGTTAACCAGAGGTTCTAGATTCTTTCCTCCCTGAGATTTACAAGAACAACTTCCAGGCTTAGCTACAATTCTTCTGCAGATAGTGTACTGTACTCTAAGAATGGAAAAAACAATCAGAAGGGTACATAAGTTTAAGACATTATAGTTCCCCTGTTTCTCCAGCTGCAAAATTATTACTAATCAAATAACAGGCATGGAACTGCTTTCTGTACTCTGCTTTATATTGTATTGTTATCAACAGCAACAGGAATAATAGAAACCTGAGCAATCTGAAATTGGGCTGAGCAGATAATCAAATGATAAGCTTTTTTCAAAATGCCTTGTTTACCTATGTTCTGACAGTGAATTGGAAGTGGTTTAGTAGTTTTTTGTTTTGTTTTCCACTCTCAGCTCTTTAAAGAAGAGGACAGGTATACCTCACTCAGCAGGCTTGAAAGACATAAGGAAACTCTTGATGCTATCCTACCCTCTTTATTCTATACAGCCTGGACTCCAGAATTACTGAAGAAAATGAGCAGTGTTAGCACCCAACTTAAAAGAGCAAATTCCACCCTGAACCTCAATGTTAACAATCCTTTCCAGACACTCCCTTTCTCTTCAGGGTGCAGGACAGGCAACAAACAGTAAGGCCCCAATTCATAGGAGGCATTGAGCATGTAAGTGACAAGAAGTTGCCACCTCGGCAAGGCCAGGTGCCCAGCTACCTCCCCTCCTGCTCAAGTCCATTTTGAATCCACACTCCAGGTACAGCTTAGTACTTGTAGGCTATTGATTCAAGTCAGCAGTTCTGACTTTGGGGTGAGATGCACCAGAGAACACGACTGTGTTAGACATGAGGTGCCTCCCGCTGACTCCTGGGTAGAGGCTGCTCTCCTGGGAAGCAAGAGAACAAGATCTCAGGCCTCACTCACCCTGAAAAAGATTCAAACTCTTCTTTGAGGATTGTGGTCTGGCAGGATCTCTTGGAAATCAGCAAGTTTGTCAGAGATGAATTGTCCCTGTCTCCCACAGACAGTTCCTTTTAATAGGAACCAATTTAAAAAAATAAAAATCAAAAAGCCTATTAATACCATTTCCTCTGCTTACATGTGGAGAAGGATAACTGTACAGTAGAAAGCATGTCTCTTACCTATTAAAGCAGTTAACCATTGCACTTCCTGAGAGACTCCCTGTTATACTAGCCCCAGCCAGGGCCATGGTACTAGCGGTTTCACTTAGGTTGTCTCGAATGGCTCCTATTCTATCCATGTGGCTGCCACTTGCACTCAAGCTGCCAGTCAGTCCTCCAACGCTTCCTTCGCCTATGCTAGGGTTATGACGTGCCTCTGCTACTGAAGTGGTATCTAGACAGAAATAAAAAAGGCTTGCCAGTTATGGACGTAGAACTTAGTAGTTTCTAGAATGTGACCATGGAAACCGTTCCTGAAATTATGCTGAGAAAGAAGATTTATAAAACATACCATGACAAAAAGATAACTTTGTCAGAGAGAGAGAGAGAGAGGTTGAAGTTCCTATAATTGTTATGCCTGACATCACATACCTGTTTTTTGGTATCTTAAGTATCTTAAGGACAGGTAACATGGAGTGAAGGAAAACAGGAGAGACCCTATCACAAAAGATACCAAAGTAAAATAGCACCAGACCAGCATTTAGTTTCCCCTATTATAGATAAAAAGATGAAAGCCAGCAAGCTTCCACAAACCAGTATTCTGAAAAAGCAGCATTAATTTTATCTTAAAACTTTTACCTACAGAAAAGACTTTACTCAAGTCTGGCGAAAAGACTTTACTCAAGTCTGGCTTTGATTCAAATGGGCAAGAAAAGCTTTAATGCTTGTATTACAGCACAACACAAACACAGAGAAGCTATCCTCATCTGAGAGCTGGTCTTTCAGCAACAAGTGGAGGTAGTCCTAACTGTATAGTACCTCTTCTGCAAGTAAGTACTCTAATATCTAAGGTCATCAAATATAAGTCACAAAGCCTAAATTTATAGAAAATGAAACACAAATTTTCTTACCTACAGCTGCATTTGTTCCACCAACATTTATATCATTTTCATCATCAAATTCTATCCTGACACCTTTTCCATTGCCTGCTGACACACCACAGCCTCCACTTCGGCAGAGGGAAATTGGAACAACTCCATACACATAAGCCAGCATAATAGGAACACCAATACCTACAGAGGAAAGTACAGTCTTTCATTAAATGTGACATATTTTAGAGCCTTTCATAAAAGCGATTTCATTTTCCATGATTACTTAATATTTCACATTTGAAAGAAATCAGGAGGGAGCAAAATTAAGAAATTTTGGTAAATCACTAAGGTGAAATGACAGGAAAGTACTTTCAGCAGGCAGAATGTCCTCTATCAGCACTGGTAGGCAGAGAAGCTTAACGCTTGATGAATTAATATTTCCAGTACATCCATAACATCTTTTACAAACAAAATGAAAATACTTTAAAGGTTCATATAAGCTCTATTGGGGACTGAGAAGCAGAAACAGCAGAGATCTATTTCAAATGTTATTCAACTAAAAACGTTACTACTACTTCTACTAATTTAAAAAGGGGCTTGATTTTGCATCCACTAAGTCACTCAGGGTTTTGCTATCAATTTAATAGGACTTAACATTATTATTACTGTGGGATCTTTCACATTTATTGTATCACGCTGATTAATTTAAAAATTTTGATTACACAAGTTTTCCTTAAAAGTAAACAATTCTGTGGAGCAGAGTGGCAGGAGTTAAGGGAAATCAGTGAAAGGAACTGTGGGCTAAAGCGCCCGCAGATATACACACACATCCATCCCACCACTTCTAGTGGTCTGTGAAAGTTACTCCTTTGGCATATGAATTAAACCATTCTATGGCTTTGCTGATGGAAGTACACAGAAGGTACAGAAAAATGGTAGACTGAAAAATGGCAAGCTGGCACATTCTGAAAAAGCCAGGACAGAGGCAGATCCAATGCAAAGGCTCCTCCATCTAACCTAAAAGAAGGGTTCCATTTAAAAGAAGTCCCTTTCACTAAAAATTCCTCAGCATTCAAGGAGGAAATCTATATTCTCAAGGTCATTATTTTGGAAGCCATATAATACCCCGAAACTGGAGGCCATGTGTTAATAGCAATGGGGCAAGAGCAGAAAATGCCGCAAAATAAAACCCAACTGCTTTCCCTAAAAAGCCAAGTTTTAGCTCTGGTCAGCAATAAGAAATAGCTCAAAAGAATGAGGTAAAGCAGACCTATAAATACATTTACGAGACTTTGTGTCTCACTACCTGTTTAGCGGAGATCTGACATCACAGCTACATGAGAACAATGCAATGCAGACAGACACCAGGGACAGTTTTATGACTAGCATATCTGCATTTGCACAGTGGTCCACCATTGTTAACAAGCAGTTTAGAGCCACAGCTTCATGGTCAATTTAAACCATCACTTCCTAAAGTGACCCTGTCTTCCTGAGGCCACTCATTCCCCTCTGAGCATTACTTCTGGCACAAAGGGGAACACTGCATACACAACTGCGTGATGAATTGTATCAGGGGACTGATCCAGCTTAAAACTGAATGGTGGGTCTTAATGTGAATCAGTTATCCATAGCAACTTACTGTGCAGTGCTGGGCAAGTCCATGCCTTTTTTTTTTCAAAAAAAAAAAAAAATCAGGGTTTGTTTACAGTGATCTTGAAATTACATGGTAAGACAACAAGTATTTTGTAGTACACAGCCAGATTTTCCTCAAATGCTATCCTCAGCAATCGCTATGAAAAAGAACATGATAGAATTCAAACTGACTCCCAGAGCATAACAGATAGTTTGTCAACTACTGTCATGTTAAGTGTAAGAGACTATTTTTCCTCTGTGTTGAGCAACGTTTGATATGAAGTTATTCAAATATGAATAGACACTGTGGCAACAGTTTTTTCTTGGTCAGCCATTTTAAAAAAGCTTTAAATACTTCAGTTTTAAAAGTCAGATACTACAATGTGGAAACTTCAATTTGCAAGACAAAAATTATTTTCAATTCTTCATTTTAATGCAGCATTTCCTGAAGTACTGTATTCTCCATTCTGTCCCAATAAACGTATAACCTCAGACTCCGCATTGTCTCAGCTCCTTCACCTATAAAAGGAAACTATGGGACTTCTCAGCTGTTTTATTCACGAGTGCTTATGGACTTCTCCTCGCAAAGTGGTACCAATACACAAAATATTACTATTTGCTTACCTACAGTTACTGCAGCTACAACTGGAGAAACAATTACAGATAAGGTTACACCACCTGCTATAGCCAAGTTTCGCTTGTGCTTTGAAATGTCTTTGCCTTCATATCGATTGTGAATCTTGAGAGAAGAAAAGAAGAAAAGGGTTTTTAGAGTATTATCATCATCATCAATAATATATTGCTGCAAGGATGGAAGAACTGACATATAATAGTTTGGAATCTGTACCCTGCTCTCTTCCAGAGAGACCACATTCTATGTCATGATTTACTCCTTAACTTATCTCAAAGAAAAGAAAGTTTAACATTTCTTAATTTTAGGCAACTTTTTCGAAGTTAGAAGTCCTCCCATCCAGTAACTAAGCATATACTTTCACCCTCAAGTTAGAAGAGCTAAATCATTGAACAGCTTTGTTTGTTTATTTAATCATTACTCCAGCTTACTTGGTTGGGATTAGTAGACAATTTTCAGGATCAAAGAATTACCAAATCTGATCAAATTGACACTTCTTATTCCCAGCCATCTTTCCCCTGAACAATACAAAGTGAAACTTTCACACATTATTAGATCCATGGAAAGAGAGGTTGACATAACAGAGCCATGAAAATCTTGTAGTAAGGCAGCCTTCATCAAACATATCCTGGGAAGGGGAGAGCAAGAACGCCATTGCTCTGTCACCCTCTCAAGACAAGCTGTTGAGACAGGAAATATTTTAGCAAACCTGAGTCTTAGCTGTGCTATTTTACTGAGGAATCTGCTAACCAAAACCCTTACTGATGGTTCAAGTCTGCAATAACTCTGAAATGTGACTGTCTCAAACTTATTTGCCGCAAATCCCACATGAACCTGAAAGGCCTTCAAAGATCACTGTTTTACAGAGATTTCCTATTTTTTGTGTGTTTTATTTACTCTCTCTAGGAACATGGCTTTTCAGGGATATGCACTTCATCTGTCATCATTCTTGGTTAAAATATAATTATAAAGGAACAATAGGTCACTATTTTAATGGTTGTCATGAGGCTAAGTTAATCCTCACTACATCTAAGGAGGAACACAAAAGAGTACTAAGGATAATCACAGTATTTTTATATTGATTTGGTACTGCAAAAAGAATGACAAAAATGAGCTGGAGGTTTTATTAAATGTTGTGCTTTCTAAATTGTAATTTCAATTAGAGATTTGGTAGGGTAGTTCTCATTTTGGAATAAACTTAAAGTATTTGTATTTGTTCAGGCAAGACAGGCAAGGAAAGGGCAGAGAAGACACTGCACTTCGTCTCATGAGAATGCATTTACTTGCTCTGAGGTACATCACACAAAGAGCAACACGGAGTGAGAAGCACTTGAATGTGGAACATACCTATGCATTAAAAAGGAAAAATTGAACATGAACACTCTCATAGTACAAGTGTGTAAGAATTACAAACCCAGGAAGATCAGGTTTCATGGGGCTCTGTAAGCAATTAGCAGGATCACCTCAGGCAGTGAATTTTACTGTTATGGGCAACTTTAACTACTGAAACAAAAAGCATACAACAAAGAAATCTATAAAGGCTACTGGATTTCTTAAACATAAAGCAACAAAAAGGAATGGAAGGGAGTGGTTACAGAGGAGAAACTGATTGAAAACATGAAGATAGAAGGTTACATTGGTAGGAATGACTATGAAATAAGAGATTTCCAAATACTGAGAAAAGAATAAAGAATATAAAAAAAAAATACTGGGCCAGAAGAAGAGGGATTTCCATAAAAAAATGGAACCTTCCAGAAAGGTAGGTTACAAGACTTACATCTATAAAAAGAGAGGACTAGCACTTCCTTAAGGAAACTATCAAAACACAAGCACAAACTCTTCCAAGGCAGAAGACAGACAGAATGTTGTAAGAGAACAATGAAGCTTCCTTTACTGAAGCAGCAGCAGCATAAGAAAATAGAAAGTAGGTCAGATTATTATGAATGGGTATAAAGGAACAGCATGAGGGTGTCAGGACAGAAATCAGAAAGGTTAAAATACAGGAGACAAAAACCAAGGAACATCAAAGTCAAAAAGAAATTATTCTACAAGTATACTGCTAGTAAGAGGAAGACCAAAATGGATCAATTTGCTATTTAACAAAAAGGAAAGACAGCCAGCAGATGAAACTGGAGGCCTGTTCAGTTTTTTTTTCCCCTTCAGTTGTCACTAAAGATCAACTGTAAGCCAGGTGACTGGTGACAAAGGAAAACAGCAGCTTAGAGTGTACTTACATGAGCTGATTTGAAAAATATCTCAGCAGGCCCAATTTCAGAGCCCCAATAATATTATTTGAAAATTATTATTCATAGAAGATGTCTGAAAAAAAAAAAAATCAGGAAAACTGGAAAAAGTTAAGCTGCAATGATAATCTTTAAAAAGGTGTAAAACAAGAAGCTGGGGAATTAAAGAAGTTCAGTGAACTGAACTTCAATTTCCTGCAAACTGGAAACTTGTAGACATCAAAGCAGATGCAGGAAATAAAGAGGCCACACTGATTTTTTTCAAATAGAAATCACGTCAACTTAATTTTCTTCTGTGACTAGATAACTAGCCTTGAGGATGGGGAGAAGCAGATGTCATGCACTGACTTGAACAAAATTTTGACATTTTCTTGCATGACACTCAACAGGTTGTAATGGTCCAGACTGAAAAATGGACTAGAGAAAAATACTATTAGCTTCATGTAAAACAGATAGAAAACATCCAAATTGTCATTAGTTTTTTTTACTCCCCAAATTGAAACTCTTCACCCTATACTTTTCCAAGAGATATGCCCTGGATCCAAAAGTATTCAACATTTTCATTAGCCTGGAAGATGAAGGAGAAGAATGTGCGTGTTCAATTTATGGCCTGAAATGACTAAGATGCAGCACAATGGTAATGAGTTCAAGACTACCCTTAGGAAGAGACCAATGGCCTAAATTACCAGTACGGTGGGGAAGGGTATGTGTTTTAGAGTACACAAAATAAAAATAGCATGTAGTTGAGAAAGATAACTGGCAGTTATATGCACAGGACCACCCTTTCACTTAACTCAGCAGTAGTAATGCTTCAGCTTCACTGCTATATTCAAACTGGACAAAACCAAAGGTGATATGAACAATTGGAAGAAAATCCAGAAGAGAAGATGAGAATCAGATCTGAAACAGTGTGTTTTCTTGACAGTTTATCGAGAAAAACTGGAAGTGTTAGGTTTTTTTAGAGTTAAGAATGAAAGTGGACTTAAAAATCATCAAATATGTAATGGGATATTGCAAAGCAAAAGGATTCTTTATGTCAGCTGAAGATAGGGCAATAAGAATGTAGTGTAGGAAGAGAATTTACATTAACGTTAAAAAAATCAATTGTACTAAGAAAATTAGGCTTGGAGAGCCTGTGGAATCTCCATCATCAGAAGATTTGAAGAAAAGTGCAAACGTGTGACAGGAGTCACAGAAAAATGACCATTAAGCAGTGGGGTACAATGGAAATTCTCATGAGGCTGCCCTCACAGACTAACTTTCTGAGACTTTACCATTCACATGTGAAAGGTGCTCAGTGATGGGGACCTATCCCAAAATCTAGTAAGAAAAGCAGAACATGCAACAGGGATTTGAAACAGGTAACTGCTGCCTTCTTCCTCTTATCATTTATAAGGTTCCAATGACTGTATGGGATTAAGACAAAACAGAATAGAAGGGTCAAAAACCAACTGTAGCAGAAGGTAGGAGTACTTGCTTGAAAGAAAAAGATGAAAACGAATACAGTAGAAAAGCTGCATCCCTGGACTTGTCTAGCATCATTTCAAAAAACCCATTTCCAAAAGATCTGGATAACTTACTACTTTATCCTAAATTGCAAATAGTAGATGTAATTATCTTTTTTTTTCCTTGCAATTTGCCATTTACTTTATATTAAAAGCTATTATATTTTTGAGAGGAAATACATTAACTGCCTTCTGATTAACATGGTCATTTCTAGCCAATTCCCACAAATGGTAAAATGAAGATAGATGCTGTTTGGCTACCTGCACTGAACACTGCTCCACATGGTGAACTGGCCCAAGGCAATTAACAAGCTGCTGAGTATACTTACTTAAATGTGTGCATACTGAAATACTGGTAAGTATCTGCTTTTAAGAAAAATAAGAAGGATTTCCTTTTTGCCTTCTTTCTCCTCTAAATATTGTTCAATTTTAAGGGAAACCAGAGATTAAAACCAGAACAATTTTGAAAAAGCATGCAAGAACTTCTATGGCAAGATGCAGAAATTGGAAATTGTTTGGTGTTTTGCTCTTCCTGTTTTAAGAGGAACTACATTATTAAAAACATAGCTTGCTTCTCCTTCCTGTACAATTGAAACAAATATCCTTAAACAATTCAGGGGTTGATTTGTTTGGTTTTTTGGAGGGTTGTTTGATTTTTTTGTTTTGTTCTTTTTTTTAAAGGCTGGTGAAAATAGCCAACTGAACATAGTATTACCCACGACATACCAGACATGCAGAAGGTAAAATCTGAAGCATGTTAGGAGTTGTAGCACATTTTACCTTACGTCCCACATACACAGGAATTCCAATAATCATAGCAGGAATAGCAATGCCAGCTATTAAGGCAATTCCTACAGGAGCTCCAACAAGTGTCCCTAGTTGCCACAGTATTTTCTTCTTACGGCTCCATGGTTTCTTTCCCCAAAATGTGCAACCTGATGGGCTAATAGAAAGAAGTTAGAAAACTGAAGAAATTGTAAATAAATCAACAAAACTATACACTACTAAACTGTTCTTTAGCTACAAAATTCTTATTCTCAGGCTCAAGTTACAGATGTTATTGATACCAAATCATCAGTTATAATTTCTTCAGATTTTTTTTTTTGCTTTTACAGCATATTTTGCAATGTAAAGAGAAGCATATTGCATATTACCACATGCCAATCTGTGTAATTTATATATCAGAGTTTTTATATTGGTTACTATGAAGACAATACATCAGTATTAAGACATCAGTAAAAATAGTGGGTATGTGCATCTAAAACACTTCACTTGTGGTACTAAGTACACATCGCATGCATGAAACTTAGAAAAATGTTTTAAAATAAAAAAAAAACAAAGCACTAATTTAAATACATGCATTGAAAACTAACTTAATTCTCAGATACGGATACTTCAACTGTGATTCTCTACTCCAACAGGAAGAAAGCCAGACTTACAGCACCCAGGAATCTACTTCTATATACTTTAGAAAACAAATTACCAACCACATAGATTTTTTTTTTTTTCCTTAAATGTACCTTAAATAATGTAAATCTGAGATCTCTTTCATACATAGCCAACAGAATTCACAGCCACAGACAGCACAGGTCATATGATTGCAGCTTCCATCATTCATTTTTATTATATAAGCAGCACAGCGTGGGCATGGCTTTATGTCATCAGCTGTTTAAAAATTAATAATAAGATCATATCAGTTCTTTAGACAAGCTGATTTCATCAAAATATAGACATATGTTTGAGAAAACTGTTTGAACCATTATCTGAAAAATAGAAGAAGTTTATTATAAGTTTGCTTTACAAATCTTGATTTGGCAATGTCTTGATAGCTATTTGTATTTGTAAACCTTGGATCAAGTAAAACTGAAGAAAAACACAGCATATTAGATCACATTCAAGTAATTGAATAGTTAATGCATACACTCTGTTCAAGAATTTTCTAAGCTTAATGCAATATATATTAGAGTTGGACATTAAATATGTATGTTAATACAGGACTGATAATATGGTCTCTTTAAATATAATCCTCTTCTACATTTCATGCTGTAATGAATCTTCTACTTGAATATTCAGTCTCCACTCTGTTATTTCTTCTTCGTATCTTAAATCCATCTCCCCTTCCATATTAAGTGCATTTCTTTGGTATCACCAACCTCCTCTTGAGTCCTCTTCACAGCCCTACTTAATACTTACTTACTCCCTAGGAAAAAAAATATTGTAGCAAAAAGAAAATTTCGGAGGCTTTCCTTGTTCCCAAGTCAAATATTGAAAAATGTGGTTAAGTGACTATCTCTATCGTTAACAAACAAGGGGTCATTGAGCAACAGTGAAATACTCGTATACTGACACAACCATAGTTGTGATCTTCGTTCCTTTACATTACTGGTTAGCATCTGCACTTTGGGACAAGCTATTTACTCAGAGCAGCAGAAATAACTTGCATCTCCTAGTGCTGAAGTCCAAGTTTACTGCCTCTGTGCTACTAGATAGGACAAAGGGAAAAGAGGGGTTATATTTGGTATAAAGAATATCCAAAGAGGTGCAGAACCAGCAGAAACAGTACCTCTCCCAACTCCAGTGCAAAAGGAGCGAGCACCTGAAAGGATGCACCAGCTATTCCCAGATGGGAACAGATGCACAACCTACAGGGCAGTAACTAAACTGAGCAAGTTCTTACAGCACAGGTATGGCAGAGCTACTGCTGTTCATGCAGGGAGTGACTAAAAGGGCAAGGAAAGGCACTGGTATGCTAATTTATTTAACGTTTATTTTAAAATTTATTTGAAAACTAGAGCAAGATGCTAATTTTTAAGACAAGATGGAGTGCCTTGTTAAAATGAGCCAGCACAAACAACAAATTAGAGACTCCCAAGTCTAGGGCTGGATTGGAGAACGACAGCTTTAACTACATTCGAAGTGCAAGAGAGACTCTTCAAGTATCTACCTTGTTTGGTCAGGCAGACACAAAAGTTGCCAAATAGATCAGAGTTTGGTGAAACTCAGAGCCAATTCTTACCAATAGCAAACTGGACTCTTGCTCTGCAAAATTCTACTCTGAATAGTTTATCCTCTTTTTTGGGGGGGTTACAAAAAAGTTCAATTTTAAGAACATGGAATTGTTAGCTTTCTGGTAGCCAAGACAGATGAGCATTTTATTGAAAAACAGAAGTTAGTACAAACAAACAGATGTCAAACATCAGAGCTGGCATCAGACTAATAGTCTCTTTTGAAAGAAAAAAACAGTGCTTTTGAGTTTTATTTAACAGCTTTTATTATTAGCAGCCCTGTGAAATTTCACCTACAATGGAGAAAAAAAGTGTTCTGAGTGTGTAAGTGATACAACTAATGAAGCCCAACACAGAGAATGTTTTGCAGCAAGTTCCTTTGACTTCGCATTTTTCAGCTACAAAGGAAGAATTTAAAATGCTGACAACTCTGTAAGATTGAAGTCAGGTGCTGTGGTCACAGAGTACTTCAAAGTGTAACATTTAAAATTTTAATTCAAACTTAAAATTGTACATTTTATATTTCTGAAAGACAAAGAAGCTAGTATCTACCATGCTACTATTTAGTTCTTTTCTTTTTAGAGTTAATTGTACAAATGTACTAAAAAGATACTTTACAGACACAGTATTCTAATCATAAATACCTGCTGCTCCAGATTCCTGGCTGTAACTAATAGATGAGGAACGAATTGTTCTGAGGCGCAGACTTTGAGCTCTCTCCTGGCGAGCGGCATCGCAGGTCTGGTTTGGATGCCAAATCTGCTTACAGTGGTAGCAAAACTCAGTTCCACAGCCTTCTCGTCCACACGTAAGTTTGGGACAGCTGGCACATCCAAAGGCGATCACAGCATATCTTGAATCATCAAGAAGGGCAAGAGAGAGTTTTGTTAATAAAAACAGTTCTATCTATAGAAAAAAAAGCAGACAAGACAGCTTCCAGAGCAGCTGAAGCAGATACAAAGGCAGTAGACATCAGGAGCTGACAATAGGTGGCCAGCACAGGTTCCTTACCACCTCCTTTCACAGCTCTATCACTATTGCATTAGACTAAGACTGTACAGAAATACTACAACCAGTGTAACACTTTGCTCTACCCCACCTTAACAACTTCATGCAGTACTGAAATATACTGTATTTAAGGCTGAATGCAGTACTGTAAAGTTTACGTTCACAAAGCAACCACAGTTTAGAAAAGCGGGACAATAAAACCAAAAAAGGTATTTAAGCAACTAGAAAAGTTACAGCTTCAGAAGTGTCCCAGTCACTATGGGCATGTCTAAGCCTGACCCTTTCTATAATCTGGGAGGATCCCTGCTAAGTGAGCTGTAGTGTGTAATCTATTACTGTAAAGACATCTGACTTGGTACTGCATGACATTTTAGTATTTTACTGGTTGCCTTTTATAATGAATACCACTATCCACTTTAAATAGATGTTTGTTTACTGTTTATAGTTTAAAATGCCGAAACATCAAAGCAAGTATTTTATAAATAAGGATTTTGGTTTCTCAATTAAGACAATTTAATTTTTTTGACAATTTTTTGAATACATTTCAAACTGTAAATGCAGAAATTGATAAGAGTTCAGGGCCATTGCCACCTTTACGCTGACAATAATATAAAGCAAAAAGCTCCAAAAACGTTGAGACTTACAAAATGGTGTTACACTATTTTTTAACAGACACTACATGAACAATTCTATAGAATGACAGAATTGTTACCACAAATCAATTCCTTCATCAGGTTTGCATTTTAAAGTTCACATTATAAAAATACAGACAATGTGTATTATAGTTCATATTAATACTAAATATATATACACATATATACATAAGCCTTAATTCCTACCCATTGTAATTTTTTTCAATGATGTTATGCAATAGTGTTCTTTTAAATAGAAAACAATACTAGGTCCTCTGGTATGAACACTTAAACCAGATCTATAGTTTAATTCATGTGAACAGTCCGCCTGAATAGACTTCAACAGATTTATAAACACAGCAGGTCTTAAATTTATGGCTGTTCAAGTGGAGGTAATTTTATTTTAAAAGACTAAATTGTTTATTTTTACCCCCTGCCCAATTTACAGCAGTTGCATAAAATTAACTCAAAATATTCTTTATCAGTAATGATACCAAAAAAATTATTCCCATTCACATATCTACCTAAAAATTTAGCTATTTTAATTTTAAAGGACCTACATCTGAAGCTCTGTGAAGTCCTATCCCTTTCATTAAGTGTTTTAAAACAGCATGTTTGAGGTCCCCTCCCCCCCCCAGTTCTGCAAACAAATAGGAGTTTAACCTTTAATTTACAGATGATGCAGTTACAAATAAAAATGAGATATGCTTGTCTGTTTTCAAATATTTCTTACTTTCCAAGTAAAAATTTGTTTCAATAATTGCTATTCTATATTATCGCCAAGTTAATCAGCTCTATTTTCCCCACTTACAGCAACTGAAGAGATAATGGCTTTCTATATACACAAACAGACTCTGATCCAAATGGTTCTTCAACATACAGGGATACATCCAAGACTCACTAACGCTGTATCAAAGAATCTCAAGCGTAGGCCACAGAATGAAGCATCAGTTTATATCCTGCCTCCCATTGCTATTCAAGAATGGGTGCACCCCCGAAAGCACTCCCCATTTGGGATTGATGTATTGGCATACCTTTAGAAAGTGACTTTTTAGACCAGGGCAAATCTCAGTTCAAACTGTACAAGATTACAGGTTTAATTTCAACATTTTGCATTCATTTACAGGCGATGTGAAAGGCAAAAGTTCTTGTTAGGCTGAGAGAAGGGATAACCAACCAAATTCAGTAATAATGAGTAAAACAGAAACCAGAGGCAAGCAGCAATTAACTGAAGAAAGGATGTACAGTGAGAAGAAAAAGGGAATGAAGAATTTGTACTCTTTTGTCCAATCTGCTTTTTGCTTGACAAAGATAAGAAAATCTAGGAATTGCTACTCTCTTCTAATAATGTCAGCAATACAACCTCACAGCAAAACCATTAAATAATTCAGACATTAAATAAAGACAGAACACATTTGGAATACTGATTCACTAAGGCTTGTTAAAATGACATTGGAAAACTGATATGAAGAAACAGAATCTCAAAAAATTAGTCTGGAACAAAGCCCAAGAGGTTTGCTTATCCATGGCTCCTTCCCCAGGGGAAGATCACCTATTTGCCAGTGTCCCCTACCAAGCCACTGCAGGTAGGCTGCAGCTGGCCCAGACTTTTACAGGATTTCAGGTAACCACAAGGGTCAGGATCCATTTGAGCTTGCAACAAAAGCCGAGGATGAAGTAGCCCAGGGTCAGAAAGACCGTGATGCCAGCGGAATGGACCATTTCTGGCATTAGACTGCTTTAGTGCTAGAGACCCCACACCTCCCAGGCAGCTCATCCAGGGCATAAATACTGCAACAGAGGTTCTCCTCCAAATGAATCTGTAATTCTCTTGTTGGGAAGTTCTCCACTGGTACAGGAGAAGCAGTAATACACTTAATACTGCAGTTAACTTTGTTTCAAGATCTGTTTGGTTCCAGTTTTGCCATCTCTAAGACCTATCTTTACCCCAAATAGAGTGAAAGACAGCTGAAAAAAAGAGATATTTACTTCTTAACTATTCTTTGTTGTTTCCTGAGAACACAGGGGCTCACAATGTAGGAAAAAAACATTATAACAGACTAACCTAGCTTCCCTCTTTTTTTTTTCCTTCCTCATTTTTTTTCCCCTCAGGGATCAAAGTTTTTATAATTATTTGCTCTTTATCTGGTCCAGATCTTTGTTGAAGTGTGATGCCCAAACCCTGAAACAATATTACATGGGATGTTTCATCAATTATGAGAAGAGTTGAAGCACTGTCATGCGCCATCCACTCAGTTCCTTCTTTTACCTATTTGCGCAGTAAATTTTTCCTACCAAAATGCTCTATTTTGCACCTATTTCTTATTTATTACAGTACTTATTTCTAATTTTAAAGACAACTTCAGGAAATAATGCTACCCTCTGAAGTTATTGCACCTTTCCTACTTTGAGATTAATTGCAAGTTTAGTAAATGCATTCCATCCAGCTCCTTCATGAAATACTTGATCCATGCTAAAATCAGGTCAGCGACCATCACAACCCTAGTGCATTCTGCCAGTACTACATATCAAAAACTGTTCAGAGAAAAAAAAAAAAGCCCTCAGTTTTAATTGCACATTGTACAAGTTGATTACAGTTGCCAAAGCAATTAGAAACTGTGACTACTTGTTGTACCACATAATTGTTAAAGCAAATGTCTGCTGATCTGAAGTTTGTGGTTACTGTATGTGATATCTCATCTTTAAACAATGTTTGTTAGCATAGGCTGTTCAGTTAAAGGCTGAATAGCGTTTGTTTCCCTAAAACCTCACGCCTGTACAATTCCTTCCTCCATCCTCCTTCTGTGCTTCACAACACCACTAAATCCCCATTATTAACTTCTATACTGCTCCCACTTCTCCATCCCACCTCCCTCTGGGTGCTTTCTCTCAGCTCCCCTGGCTAACAGCGAGGTGAGAGACCAGTGCTGCAGCAGGCTCCCAGCTAGGCACGTACCAGCTTGCCAGACTGTGCTATGATGGCTGCCTGGAAGGCCAAATTTAAAGAGGTAACTGTAGGATTCATACACAGGTATTTCTCTTGCTGGAGGCATTATTGATGGTCTCTCTTTTGCTCAAGTATTATGTTTTTTCCCCCCAAACGTGTTAGATTAACTTATGCTGAACACTCAACCCCCTCTGCCCAACATATCTAAAGGTGCTAAAGGTTTCAAAAGCGATCAGGAGAAGGATGGGAAAAAGACAAAACATGATCACACGAGCTCTTGTTTCTTTAGGACGACAACCATAAAGAATGATCCTGCTGAGAAGCACCCAAATAACCAACTTCATCCGATTTTAAACTAGTGATGAGAATTCAGTGAGGGAGTACTATCTGTGCCTTAAAAACAGAATCCATCTATCACTGTGAAGCATTTCCCTACCACATGAAATATATTAGGAAAAAGTCATGTTATCAAAGGTACAGTTAAGGTCACCCATATAGTATTAGTTTGTTCCCCCCCCACATAAACATTGGCATAGTTTAGCTGCCTAGCAATATACTGTGTTTTCCACAGGATTCCACCCTCAGAGTAAGGAGCATGCAGTAAGCAGTTCTGGAGCAATGATTTAAGTATTTGCTATATACTAATACATTGCTGTGGTCCCACACAATTGCATGGAACTAACTTCGCTCTGAAGACCCACTTTTTATTTTTAGAATGGTATTATCTACAGCAGTTATTATTACAGTTTCTGACCATTTAAAAATACTTAGATTTTTTTTTTTAAAGATGAGAAAATTGAGGCACAAAAAATAAGTCTCCATTAAACAAATCTGCCTTAGTCTACTTACTGAAGTACTAAAAAAGTATCTGAATCAGTGAAACATGGCTTAACAGTTCTTACATGCTTCCCCTTGAGCAACAACTTTGCCCAGAACACGAAAACTCAGGGAAACTTGAGCAAAGCATACTTTTGCCTATCAAATAATGCCTTCTAGTGGTTGTCTTCTTTTGCAGTATCAAAATATTAAGAGCAAGCTGTACTGGTTTTGTCCACATTACTCTCTTACAAGCTCATGCAACCAATCCATCTCTCAAGTCACTTTTTTCTTCTCTGCTCAAACTATACCACAGCAATGCCATCTACTCTGGACCAGAGGACCTAAGAAACTATCACCTTTCCAGTCCCTGCTTTTGACCCACATTAGCAAATTCTGTTTTACTTAAAGTATAAAAGCAAAATTGTATTTCAAATATGTTTCTTAACATATAATTTAAATTTGAAAGCCTCCTAAACATTAAGCGCCTGAACATTAACATTGGAATATTTAATCTACCTAATAGTCAGTCCTATTTCGCTTGTTCTCTTCCAACATTCTTCCTTTTATTCTTTCTACTTATTGCTCATCTTTGAAACAGAGATGTCATTTTCTATGAGCACATCCGGATTGCAGTCATGGCTATAACCTTTAAACATTATGATAATGCAAACAATCTCTAAAAAAGCAACTTGCTGAAGAATGGCACTGAGACACCAAGAACAGAAAAGCATGATGAGCTGCTCAGTAGTATTCAGTCTACTCATGTCAGAATTCAGAATGGTTTCAGAACTGTTTAAGTATTAAAGCAATGTTAAAACATTACATTCCTCAGATAATAAGCAGGAACAAGCTGATTATTATCTTACATTAGAAACCTGTTGACAGGCAACAAGTGGTATCTCAACCAGCCACAAGATGGAAGATATCTGAAGCTGGAGAGGCCTTTTTATTGGAAGAAAACCTTCAATCATTTGTCACAGTTAAAAAACCCAAAATACCCACCGTGCTTTAACAAGTGGACTAAGTTAAAAGTACAGTCACCAAATTTTCAATTCTTTTTAGTCTGAGTTTTGCACTGTTGCCTTGGCAGTGCAACATCTAAATTTTTTTTGCCTGCTGTAGATACATAGCAACCACCTACCAGTAAGCTTCATGACACTGCTGAAATTCCCTCTGTGCAGAAAAAAAAAATCCTGCTTGAGGAAGGGTTTTATTTTGGCAAGTGGGTTGTGGTTTGGGGTTTGTGTTGTTTGTTTGCTTGTTTTTTTAAAACAGAATTCTGCTTGCTACCTACTTGTACAACACATAAAATGCTAAAGTAAAGCAATTAACTGTTCAAAAAGCATAATGCTATGAACATTATCTATTTATGCTGCCACTTTTTTGCAGGTACTGGGAAAAAATACATACCCACAATCTGGAGCTGGGCACCACCTACAATCAGGATCTGCAACCAGCCATCGCCTAAGCATAAACTCTTCGTATTTTTCCATCAAGATGTCATCATTTAATATCAAACGAATATCATGAGGATTAAATCGTTCTGAGCATTCTGGACAGCTAATATTAACTCTGCTCTCAGAGATTTCTATCCGGAGATACTGACGCAAGCAATCCACACAAGATCTATGGTGACAAGTCATTATCTCTGGGAACCTGTCCTTGGAGTGCCGCAAAAGGCACAAGGGGCATTCCATGAAGTCTCCACTTGGTTTGCTGCTAGAGGTTGTTCCGTTATCGGAAGAGGTACATGTGGAGAAAATAGAGTTCTTGTCTGTACACATTTCTGAATGAATACTTTCAATACTTGCAATTCCATCAACACCTCCATTTAAATCCCTAGACTTGCGTTTCGTGTCTTTTTTTCTCCGAAAAAGAGAGCCCAATGAAATTCTTCTTTTCTTTGGTGCCTTTTTAACTGATGGCAAGCTCACAGAAGAAGCAGAAGACTGGAGGTCCCGATCAGAGCCCATTTGCCGATGTAAACTCATGTCTAGATCACTCATCAGAAATGGGTTAAATTTCATATACAACCGTAATCATTTTTGAGGATAAAAATAATAGAGTCAGAGGATACAGGCATATTATTATGTAATCCAGTTTGAGAGTCTTCATGCAGAAAATTCACATGTATCCGCTTCCAGCAAATTCTTCAGAGGAATTCCCTATCTTAGGAAGAAAGATGAAAAAAAAGATAGATTAGAATCACATCCATCACTTTTGGTTCTGAAAGATTATAGCACTCTAATGACCTGTTGTTCATATTACTACCATCTTGTCCTCACCATCTGACCCAATACTTCTTTCTGTCAGCTTTTTCTATCCTTTACATCCTTCTCATCTTAACAATTCCCTGTGATCACGGAATATCTTTCTTATAGTTAAGCAGTGCCAAGAATGGCATCTTCACTCCCCTGCTCCCTAAGGTGGGTGGCATGTGTGTGCATGCACGCATGTGTAGAAATCACCATAACCCAAGGTGACAATTAAGTAAATGTATAACAAGTTCTTCTATAAAGCACAGTAACAGGCTTACAGCATTGGCAACTTTTCTATTTTCTCTACCTTACATTTTCCACACATGCGATAAGGTCATGTACAAACCCAATATAGTTAATTAAAAGAAACGAAAGATTTTTGTGTGTGTTTTGAATCCATTTAGACTGACAGCAGAAATTAAGTCACTGTGGCTAAACTCAAGATATTCTCAAAGCCTAAGTGTTCTCAGAGTAGTATGCAGATGCATATTTATAATGTAAGGCACCTGAATATTTCAGGAAGCAGAGCTGCAGAGTGAGTGACAGCCAACACTGTCTTGCCCTTTGACTTCCATATTGCAATTCAAGCAAAGACTAGAATTAAGGTGATGACATTTGAATTTTTCATCATACTGATTTTTATTTAAAAAAGGCCCACAAAACAGATTCCCATCGCATATCAAGCTTCAATTATTCCCTATATACAAGATGATGGCAAGCATTTCCTTCTGTTCCCTGTTGCTTAACTGACTGGCTCTGAGAGAGAAAGAAAGGTGTTTTCCTATTTTCCTCCGATAGAGGAGACTGCTACAAGAAGTGGCAGATCACCTCCAACCAAAAACACTAACTTCCCCCAAACATGCAAATATTCCTACTTCTTGGAAGCTTGATTGTACAAGAGGAATTTTTCTAACTCTCCATTAACTGCTTCTGTAATAGAAGAATGAGAAGGCATTTCGTATCCATTGTATCTGGATGCAGCTACTGCTGGCACCACTTCTTTCCTCAAGTGTTTCCCAACTTACCTCCCAGAAAAGGGTGCACTGCGTTTCTATGATTTTACCATAGGATGATAAAATCAGAAACTGCAGACTAAAAATAAGTCAAAAGGTAGAAACAAAGGAATGTAGAGGGCCACTGATGATGATACAAAAACATATTTTCTATACATCTTGGTATGGAGAAGATGAAGGGAGGTAAAAAAACAACACTGAGGTAAATGCCTCTATTTACCAGAGCCCAGGCAGTCTGCACACCAGCTAGGGACCAGACGAAAAAACAACTATGTGCTGTATGTCTCCAGGACAGGATCACGGAGGTGACTGGGTCAAGACTAGGAAGGTTCAGAGGACGACTGACCAGCAGTGGAAACAGGAATCCCCCTCCAAAGAGGGAACAGAAATAGCCCCGGGGCTGTCCAGCTCACCAGAGCAATGCGTGCCACTGGGTCCTCCTCAGACTACTGTAGCTTGGTATTATATACGTCCTAGCAGGTAGCCAAGTCAACACTTCTTTATACTCAGTTTATACTACCATCCAGTACAGTAGTAGCCCACAGGAATACTACCTTCCTCAAGTGTAAGAATTTAAGAGGGGGAAAAAAACCCCCAACCACAAAAACAAACAAACAAAAAACCCCCCTCACATCTCCTGGTTTTGCTAAAAAGAGGTCTTACATTTTGGGCCACTAGACTTCTGTTGTTGTTTTTTAAGAAAAAAATTAAAAGCCACTATTTTATATTTTTTCAAATGCTGAATTATTATTACTTTTTTCCCATGTTTTGGTTTTTTTTTCCCCTAATAAAGGAAAAATCTTACCTCCATAGAACACTATCTAAAAATTCTTATTTCATTCCCAGGGTCTAAAATAAAGCGTATTTCAAGAACACAACATACTCTTCCTTCCCTCCTAAGGGAACATTTTCAGCCTAAAATCTAGTCAAAAGGAATCTTGGATGCTTTACCTGCTTCTGTTCCCAAATCAAATTTAATAGTTTTACAGCTGCTGTTTCTCATTAAATGAACTAAAACATTCCCTTATCTAAATAAAAAAGGTGAGACTGAAAAAACTGCTCAACAATGATGACAGAACAGAACATCCTTCTCTCTAGGATCTTGGCATGATGTTATATCATAGATACACGCAATTGGTAGACAGTGTCTGAAATATACTACAGATACACAAATCCTATAGCCTATGGCTGACAATAAGTTAAATTTATATGTCTAGAAGTGACAGAATAACCTTGACAGCATTATTATAACTACATACTTACTAACATTTGTATGTTCATACAGATACTACCCAGACAGTGGAAAGTGCCATCCTCCTCAAGCCAGGAGAGTCCATGAACAACATGAACAGCAATCAAAGCACGCATTTCAAGCAAGTTTGTTTTTTTTTTAAGAAAAAAATAAAATAAAAAAAAGTAGGAAGTAAACAAAGTAACACAGCCAAGCCTATGACTACAAGCCTTCCCCTCCTCCCTTTCTCTGGAGAGGAAAGAATGCGTATTACAGCATTTTTGCCAGTTCCAACAGATGTACAAAATCAAGAAATAGCAGCTCTGGTGATGAACCAGTTGTACTTTTTTTTTTTTTTAAAAAGAAAAACAAAAAAAGATTCTCTCATGCTCTGAAGAAAGAGACCAGTACAACCTACAGTTCTCTTTGCAGAATGGGATCTGATAAGCAGTCTCTCAGAAATAGCAGATTGTTCTTCTAAAGAAAATGGTTAAACTTTGTCAGGATTTTTGACTAGAGAAGTTGCCAGTTATTTCAGACAACCATCAATTATGCTCTCTATATTTAAATGCATAAAGCCAGTTTTAAAAGCCATACTCTTCCTTATATAGTAATTTTGGATTGTCATTTTAGCGACATTCAAAGATGACTTTGCTGAAGTGAAAAGATTCAGCAGATTATTTATTACAGGAAAAAATGAAGACAAATGTTACAATGTTAATAATGATCATAGCTGCACAAAATCAGAAAAGCCTTACTAGCGCAGTCTGGAGCACTGGCCAGTTCTCATGTTGCCCAACCCAACACAGCATCTGCATGTTTTTGCTGACAAAAAGAGGAAAAAATATTTGATTCTGCACAGGCAGAGAACACAACGCCTGATTACTCCAGTAACAATCAGTCCACATGAAGAAGATATGCTGTCTGAAAAATGAAGCTCTGAAATCACAAGACTTGAAATGAGCCGAGACACACAATTATGATAATAATAACAAGCAATCTTATTTCAAGAGGCAACATTCATTGCAAGTTCTGCACCAGTATTAACTCTGTCAACATACAGAAGAAACTAGTATAGGCAACAGCGAAAAAAACCACACAGAGCGTAACTCCTAAAAATGTAAGTTCACCACTGTCCTCAACATTTCCTCAAAAGCACTTACCAACTTCAGAAAAAACATGTGTCTGGCTTCCCACCATGCCTAAAGTCCTACTACAAATTCAAATTCCAGCCATGCTTTGCATTCTGCTTGTGCCACAGTACCACAAAACACCAGTTGCAACAGCACAAACACACCTTGTCATTTGAAGATTTCCAAAAGCACAAATGACGTTTACAGATGTAACTCGCATAAAGCTCAGTACTTAACTGCTATCTGTTCCTTCAGTAATCCTTCCTAAACCGTTTGCTGGGGAAACCTAACTAACATCCAGTTGATTTCCTTCTAAAATTCTTTTTGACCATGCTGCTTTAAGTAAATGCTATTGCTGACCATATAACGGAGGGGGAGAGAAAGGAAATTGGAATAATCTTGCAAAGGGAGAAGTTTTCAACTCAGAGATGACTGGGGTGAAAAATATTTTCTAGTATGGCTCTCCATGACATAACCTTTGCTTCTCTCATCTTACCCATTTCAAAACTTTTAGGAAATGCACTAGGGCAGCTGAGTATAACCATACTGATTTTGCAAGAAAAGAGTGATAAAGCCCTACTTCCATTAGCCAGCTGGAGACTAAGTCTTTCGTGCTCCCAACTGTCCTCCAAACACACCAGAGGCACAAGCTCAACATGCTGCTTGCTCTTCCATTACACGTTCAACCTGGGGTACAGGAGCAACAAATAAGGGAGTCTGCCATCAGGACAAGCAGCTTCTCACACACTTGCAAAATGATGGCAGGCTTAAACATTTGTGTAGGAAAGGAGAAAAATCAACATAAACACAGATGCAGCTACATCCTCACTAAAACCCTAAAACATTCCTTCATGTCATTGGTGCTTAAATGGCAAATTTAGACTTTTCCTGTTGCAAATGAACACTCTTCATTTTAGGCATTTGCTCCTCCTGGCAATTTAACCAACCACCAACTTCGTGTTAGCATACTGAAAGCTATTTCTTGATTAAACTGACTACTAACAGCTTCCTTCTCTGACATCTGTAGTTCCCAACATCTATACTTTGTAGCTGCTTTCTGAGATGCACTGCTCCAGCTTAAAGAGAGCTATTAAAAAAAAAAAAACTCAGAGCTTTAAGTTCATCCCTTGACAATGCATCACAGATTGTGCCTCCCTCTTCCAATGAGCATCTCCTGTCAATCACATAGTATCCTGGAATCTCTAAGCTATGATGTTTTTAACATAGAGGTATCTCTAAACATCTAGGAGAGGCATCAAAAACACATTTTCCTTTTTGTTTACTCCATGGTGCAAGAACTGTAATAATAGTGGAATAAAACGTAAAACAAAAATATGCAAAAGCTTAAGCTATTAAATTAAATACCAATGCACAGGATTTTTAAACAGCAATCAAGTTTCTCGTTTCAATGAGTATTCTTTAAATGTCAATTCATTCCACAACAGTTTTAAAATTGGGGGGAAAAAACCAAACACTTCTGCCTGAGAATTTCTAAAAGAATATACCCCTACTCGTTTTACATACGCCTCAGGTTCAACTAAAAATCTGGCATCACTAAGAGTTAAAAGAAGTGAGGAACAGTCTGAAAAAGCTTAACAATTTTGACAGCTATGTGCTTCTGTAGCACTATCATAGAATCATAGAATCACTAAGGTTGGAAAAGACCTCTAAGGTCATCGAGTCCAACCATCAACCCAACACCCCCATGCCCACTAAACCATGTCCCTAAGCACCTCATCTACACGTCTTTTAAATATCTCCAGGGATGGTGACTCCACCACTTCCCTGGGCAGCTGTCCCATTAAAAAACTCCACCATACTCACGTCAATGCACATGGTGTCAGAGCATGCTAGGACTATTACTTGGTTTAATCACAGATGATTCAGTACAAGCAGAACCAACACTTTGCAACTTGGAAGTAAACAAATGGAAATTATGTCGAAACAACAAAGGTTCTGGCAGAACCTTTATATGCACTAAGTTGAAAAATAAAATCCTTTAATGGTAACATAACACAGCATAGGTGAAATGCTTAATTGCAACAATTAGCAGAATGCACTCATGACTCCTTCAATGTATTTCCCCTCAAAAACTAAAATTAAGAATAGTAACATTTTCCACTTAATGTTTAGAAGACTGTAAATATATTTAAATTCAATTTGTGGGTTTTTTTTTTTTATATCTTTGATTCCTAATAAAAGGTGAAATTAAAGGGTTGATACTATTTGGATTAAACTGAAAAGTTTATTCTATAGAAGAAAGTTTTGTATCAGAAGATTTGTCAAGCTTTTAAAACAAACCCAGACCTACAGATACTTATAATTTACAGTGATTTGTTACAGTATGCCAGGATGCAAAAATGCAAACTCACAGTGACTTAAATAATTCATTTAACTCAAACTGAGCTGTGTACAACTACTTTAAAAATATAATGTAAGTTTTACTTCATTATGGCTTTTCTCCTTTGAAAAAGAGCACACCAGTGATCTGAGCAAAAAGTAATTCTTATGTTTCAGACACTTCTGCAGGAAGATATCTTTACTTTCCCATCCTGCTTTGTTATAAGAGCCATGTAAATGAATGCTTCTCTTAAAGCACAAAGACCATTAATGAAAGTTACCAGAGTTGCTTCTACTACTAATAAATCTTTTTCAGAGTGAAAATTTCTTGATCATTTAGTTAATTAGGCTCTCATTTCTTTATGCTTATGATGGACTACTGATAGCTGCACAGAGGCCATTATTTCAAAAATAGGACTCCCAAATCCACAACTGATCAAAGACAAGTTTTTCAAAACCTCTAGAAATCTGCCATGTCAAGCCTCAAACTTTACATATAATTTTTAAACAACAGAAGAACAGCTTTAGTGAAATAATTTCACTTTTTTAATTTATGCAAATTCAAAAGACTGGGAGTTGAGTTGCCTGCAAGTACCATACCAAGCATTCACTCACTAATTTCACACTGGAGCTTGTAGCAAGCTGAGTGAAGGTGCTGACAAGACCTGGGACATGCCAGTATCAGCACAGAACTGAAAGCAGAACAGAGTAGGGCCCTTATCCCTAAATGGAAAGGAAGTTAAACCCTCTGGGATGAGCCAGCTTGACAGACATAGGCCATTAGACCAGTGCAGAGTGAGAAACAAGAGATCTTCCAGGAGCAAAAGGACTTGCTTTAACATATGAAGTTTCTATAATGCAGAGTCCCTTTACTTTAGGAAAGTCTTCTAATAATTAGGATCAGTTTAGAGACACCATGTAACGCCTTGTTAAAATCAAACAAAAGACTATTACTAGATACCAAAAGCAGACAAAAGGTTAGAGCAATTGCCTCATCACATGCAAGCCTTTCTTTTCAGCTGTTAATCTGCACTTCAACTGGGATGTTCACTAAAGCAAGAATAAGACTGCTATTTATTTGTAAAGCATCTTTCAACAAACATTAGAGAAACCATGATGTTTTACTTCAATCAACTTTATGTCCAGATTATTACTCTGTATTCTAAATCATATTATAAAAAAACCCCTGATATTCATGGATACTGTTATACTAGAATTTAAGAGAAAGCACTTGTGAGGCAGAAATATTCTAATCTCTTAAAACTCTACACACTGCACTGTTACCATGTTCCAGTTTATTCTGATTGCACTTTATTTTTCCTTAAAGTCCTGTGTCGATTATCTGGAAATTCTATTTTCATTTACAGAACACAGCAATATTGTTTGTAAAACAATGAAGCAAACAGACAGACTATGAACCCGCTTGGGCTCAAAGCCTGAGACAGACTGACTGAGCATTAAAATCAGAAGATTGACAGTATTTAAAATACACAGAAGCCTGCAGAGTACACACTGCAGAATTGCCAAAAGTTAACTGATATACAATGTTCTATTTTAAAATTTACAATGGTATGTAGCACATGACAAACTAATCCTGACAGCTAGAAAAGTCTTCAACAGCTTATTGGGGGGGTGGGAAGTTATGCTTCTTCCTTAGAAATCTATGGGCAATACATCCTGTATCACGTGTCCATGACAGCTGCTATTAGGAAAGGAAGTCTTGCAAGCTGCTCAACTCATTCTGAAAGTCTCTGAACAACTGATTGCCAACTCCAGCAAAACTGTTCCTCTTGCAGATAGTGCTTGTAAAGAGAGTGCGCTTACACCACCTCCCCTCAGTTTGGTTGGTTTTTGCTGGTTTTTTTGTTTTGTTTGGTTTGTTTTTGTTTGTTTTTTTTTTTTTTTTTTTAATATCCCCATCTTTTAAACCCCAAAGGAACACACCATAATCAAACAAAACTGCTTAGAAGAGAAACATCTTTTCCCCTACGATTCAAATGTTCAGTAACTGATTTCATCAGCACTTTCATAAGAAAGGTCAGCCCTGATAAGATGGAGCCCCTCTTAAGGGCCCACATTGTACTTTTGCTAACAAATGGCAAACAAGCAAGAATTCTTTAAATTCTAAAACCATTAATTTTCCAAACCAGCAGCATTAAATCTGGGTATATTGAGTGCAACGGTTGACCAAAGCTAAGAACTCAGTGGAGAGATGCTTTCTATTTGTGAATCTCCAGGCCTACATCTGTTGCAAGTAAGACTAATAGGATCAATTTTCCCTTATCTAACTCAGCAGAGCAGTCTTAGTTCAACCATGCACTCGCTTGCTGTGAGCTCATCCTATACACTGTGGTGCATTACTGTAAGCAAATGTACACCAAACTCAGCCAACAGAAACCAAAGTCTTGGAAACACTCGTGGGGGAAGGGGAGGCGGAAGGAAAAAAAAACATGACCAGAGCTTTTAACTATTTTTATTTTTTAATCATTAAAATCCTCACACTAGCACAATTTTTTTCTTGCATAAGTAATGGGAATGTATTCTCTTTGTGCAATGATGGGCATGTATTTGCACTTCTGAATATTGTGAAGAGATTTATTTATATATATACATTGAAGTAATGTTCTAAAACATATGACTAGCTAGTGGTCTGGAAAGTGGAAGCAATACTAAGGGATTAAAAACTGCACAAGCTGCCTATGCACCAAAAAAAGTTTTAATCTAACAGTACTAATACTTTCATTTAAACTAAGCACTCTTTCTGACCATCAGCTGAAAAAAAACCTAGCCTGTATGAACAGATCATTCAAAAGATTGACAAACGATGGTTTTACCTGCCTGAGACAAATAAAAATTCCCATATACCCAAAATCTTTCCCATCCCTAAAGTAAAAATATACTGCAAATGCTGCTTTTAAAATTCTAATAATCTGTAACAGCAGTCAATATAAAAGAACTAAGGAATTTAATTCTGTCTTCTGAGAATGCTTATATGGTATGTACAGATCCGGATACTTCATCAATGCAGTCTTAACAAAAGCGTAAATGAAACAAAGTAAATTATCTGGCAACAGCAATAGCAAAATAATCCTGAAGCAAATTTTCAGAGTTTTTTAGCTCTATAGTCTATATTTATTTTAGTATTCCCCACTTCTGGTTTTACTCTTTAAAACTACTGCTGAATGATACCTCGGAATTTCCTATAGCTGCTTTTTATTCTAAATTATACATTGCAAAATAATCAGAGTAAATATATACACCAGCAAAATAATATCAGAAAGTTTTGTTTCCTGCAGTGTCACCAATCCTGCAAGTGGAAAACACTGCAACACTCCTGAATGCTGAGATCATTCCTACAGAAAAACTGCTCCAAAATGAAAATAATCAAGACTCACAAATTTCCAGAACACACAGATGCAATTTCAGGTCTGTAACTTTGCCCAATCAAACAGTAATGGCTACATACTGAATTCTGACAAGCTTTTGTTTTCAAGCAGGCTTTAAAGTTTGCCCTACTATAAAAGCAAATTAAATAAAAGGTACCAACATATAAGGTTGGACAAATATTGTAGTAGAGGGATCTGAAACCAAGAGCAGGAGTTGCAGAGAGAGCACACAGACAGAATTTTAACAGCATACCAGAGAAACAGCAGCTTGGAGGGGATATACAAGAGGTAACTGATCACAGTTCCTGGCTCCTATTGATTTTTAAATTCAGTAAGAGCCAGAGGTTCTTGTCTTGCACTAAGGAAAGATATTATTGACCAGCTGACTGGCAGCATCTTCCAGCTCTGTTTTTCCTCTGGCATAACTAACCTCTATTTTCACGGCAGGGGAGAAAAAGGGGTGGGGGTGGGGAGGGGGCGGAAACAAACACAAAACCCACCGTGCGCTGATCTTGAAATAGTTTTGCCTCAAAATAAGAAGTGCTAGAAACTATTAATGGATTGCTTTTTAATCCTCTGGTGCTATTTTACCAGTTTTGTTAACAAAACAGATATACTTTGGATAAAACTTTTGAATTCTTCCAGTGAGATCCAGTTAGGCTGTGTTGCCTTACCATGGGATGGGATAAGAACTTGGTCAGAGTTTCTGAAAGCCACTGTGACAACTCACAGCAACTTACTAAGCCACTGTAAACTGACAGTATCTCAGCCCTTGAGAACTGAATAGCTACTGTGCATTGGTCTCATTTGATGTAAGTCTCTTTACAGAGAAACTAATAATTTTGGTAAATGTAATTCAATATAAAACTTCCAGAAAAACTTGTGTGACTGAGTGAATAATCCATGCCCGTCTATTCCAGCAGCAGCAAGTCCAGGATACAGACAGGAACTACGACAGTTTTCTGAACTCCCTTATGGTTAATGCCATAACTGCTGAAACTGCCCTCAGGTCAGGTACAAAGTTACACCAGCATAACTAACTGCTCCTGTTCACTCAAGAAGTGACATTAGTGCAAAACCTAGTATAACATGCCCAATTCTACTACTGCCTGGCCTATGAATTTATTCTGTCAGTATGTTAACTGAAAAATCCTACATGGATGTATTTCAAATCACCAAGTCTGTTTTTTGTTTAATGACAGCTCTAGTTAAACTGGTGCAATTTCAAATACAGACAAGATCAAAAAAAGAATGAACAACAGAGAAAGAGACAAAAACAAAGACAGGGAAAGGTCTAGCCAGGGAAACAAAAATACTCCATCCTGCCAGGAACACTGCCTCTAGTTTCCAGACAGGAAACACTCACTGCCTCCAGAAAAACCATTGGCGTCAGGAAATGGCAGAAGTACCATGAAACTTATCTCACAGCCGAACCCAATGTAGAACGAAGGGAGAACGTTAGAAAAAGGAAGGTAAAGACAAACCGACTAGCCATCAAACACAAGATCTTTGCTTATGAATACATGAGGTGAAAATTTCAGTCTAACTGATGCTTCTTTGGGGGAAAGAGTTAGTGGGAAGGATTCTTCCAGTCCTGCTGAAAATAAATAAATAAAAAACACCAGGCTGAAAAGATATAGCCCATTCAGCATAGACAGGGCAAGAGAAGGGGAATGATCTAGCAGCCTTTACAGACAGACTTCACTAGCATTATAAATAGTGTAAACGCTAGTTAAAAAGCACAAAGCAAGAAAAAGCTGAGTACTTGTCATTTAAAGTACATCTGATGCTGTACCTATGCTGGAAATACAATATATGCCAACAGGAGGAGTTATTCTGCCAGCACAGTTATTCCACCTACAACATCATCATATACTATGCCAAAAAATATGCTGTGTCAGCACACGGCGGGATTTAGCCAGGTTGATGTGAGTTTTTCCAAACATTTTTCACTGACAGCAACACAGTGTAACTGTAACATAGACTGGGGACTAAGCAGAGTTTATGCAAAAAAACCTGCTATATCAAATGGCTAGAAAAGTTAGTGCAAAAACAGCCACTCGTGCCTTTAAAGACTTACTCTGTGAAACTTTTTTAGTCCTTCATGCTTGGATGCCTTGTTAATGGCATCCAAGCACGAAGCAAGACAGGGAAGTTTGTGAATCCCCTGCAAGCCACTGTGCATTAGCCAGAGACCTTACAGTCCTGCACGTCAGGTGACACTCTGGGTCACACGATGCTGATGAAACCTTGGCAATGCTGTGATATTCTGGATTGTCAGAATGCTTCACACCAAGCTTAAAAAAAAAAAAGTACTCAAAGGTTCCCTGCTGTGTTTAATACATTTAACAACAGAATACAAAGTTGGAAAAAAAAAAATGCACACAACCTACAGTGATTTTCCTCTGCCAGTTGAGGAGTGCTGCAGCAGTGCTTAGTGGCACACTCAGTGAGCAACTGCCGGAAAGGAGAAAAATGAGTGTGGGTCAAGATGTATTTGCATTATTCCATTTACTCCATGTCTTAAATTAGCAAGTTACACCTCCATTGCCTGGCCCCACAACAAAGGGAGTATTTCTGAAACACAGCCCCACTGCCCTCATGTTTTTGAGGAGGGGTTACAAAGCCTTTTTCCCCCTAACACTTTCCCCCTCCACACACCCGTCCCGCATTTATATGTGCAAACTTACATATTCTTTCTAACACGTCTTTAAATACACTTTGTTAGATGTTACTTTCTTCTTCCACACAGCATCATCTTAAACAGCTCTTTCTACACAATTATGGAAGCATCATTAGTTAGGCCCCTTTGTGTGACAGGCTGTGACACATCACCCGTTGCAAACAATTACAGGCACAAAAAAAAAAAAGAAGCAAGCATAATGCAATTCCTAGAAAAGCTACTGTGCTTATTTTCTCCATTATTTAGAACAGCTAAACACTTTCTAATTATAGTCTCCAAACAAACCTGTGTTATTTCAGGTTCTGAGGTAAAACCACACTTGTGGTTTTTAAATAGTAACACTGGTAATATGCCTTTAACTATACCCTTTTTAGTACAACTTTAAAAAACCCCAACACCTTAAGTCAGATTTAAAAGCTTCCTAGACCACAGAAACATCAAATTTGGTAAACTGAATTAGTACAGAAAACGTTGCCTCAGGCCGAGAGTACTTGTTAGCCTAAACCTGAGATACAGTCCTCAAACGTCAGGATAATTTTTTCCTTTAAAAAGAAGACTATATAATTTGTAAACACTACAAAAGCTTCATGTTTATTTTTAAAATCAGTTGCAATCCTCCAGCTTGACTTTGAATCCTGTCACAGTGACACCCACAGTTGTGCTCTAATGGCCTTAAATATAGCTCTCCTGAGCTGTTTGCATCCAGATAAATCTTAGATGAAACAAGTATCTTAAATTGAATATAACACACAGCTTTCATATTTATTTCCAAGTCAAAGACACTTGTTTAATCAGCAATAACAAAAGTCAATCCTCTGTTCATCTTAAAAATAAAATACCACTTTCTCTGGCAGATCATAAATTCAGAGTGTCTTCAAGTCCTTGTTTTCTTTCTACTTGCAAGTTAACCATTATGAATTTCAAATTGCAGTAGATGATTACTCATTTCTTTTCTTTTTGCTTATCAAAACCTAGTGTTAACAGTGGAAAAAAATTCCTTGAGCAACACATGTAGTTTGCTTCTGAAAAATATCTTCACTTGGAACACCAGCAAAGAACTGTTACTGTAATCCCAGTTTAAAGAGCTAAAAGCAATACCCTGCAAGCCAAGAGTAATCAGGCATGAATATTTACAAAATAATGTGAAATGTCTGTTAATAAACAAATGGGACAATACATAGTTTGTCAAGTACATTTTCTATCCACAAAAGATATACACCAAATAGCAGGCTACAAACACCACTCACAATGACCACACACACACACACCCTGCTCTGAACTCTGCTTCAATTCCAGCATGCCATTATCACACCAACCGGAGTGACTGAATGTGCGCAATGCAAAACCTCACCCTAACTTTGCTGACGTCAAAGTTTTCTTGCCAACAGATGCTTTTGAAATAGTTACATAGCACAATGGAGATTTAACGTAACTCAGAGGCTGGATTCCTGAATCGGAAAACAAATGCAGAAGAGCAGAAAGAGAGGGAGGACAAATTCAATTTTTCAGTCCAAGAAGACGGCTGTATTGGCACAGTCTCTCCATGTGACTGGCCCATTTTCCAGGCTTCAGGTAAATTCTCTGTATCAACCAGAGCCAGGAAGAAAACAAAGCAGTGGCAGTAAGAGCCGAAGAGGTCAGCTGAAGCAACCAGCTAAGCAGCGAGCAGAGAGCAGGCAAGGCAGAGGCGCAGCCTGCTGCTCTCCTCCCGTCCTCCCAGCCGGTCACAGCGGCTCAGCAGGAAAGCAGCACCAGCCCTCAGGTAGCACACCTTGTTCCTTTGGGCCACGCACCCTGACCCAGACAGAATAAGGGCAGACAGCAGTGCATTTGTCTTCTTTTCCATCTTCAAAACAGATGCCTTAAGAAACATTTGAATTATTCTAAAAGCAGAAACTGGATCCAAAGCTAACAGTCTGTGTACTCTGCAGATCACTTAAGACTATGGGATTCCTGAAACTGCCTGCAGACACGTGTCCATGATGGTGGCAGAATACCTCACACTGGCTACCGGGGGAATGAACAATAATACTAAAAAGATCTCAAAATTAACTTGAAAGCCTCCTCTATTCACTCAGTTTTTTACAGCTACCAGAGGTCACCTCTGCTCCAATCCAACACCAATAACATTCTGAATTTTTACTCAGAAAGGTAGCATTCACTCTCAGCAAGCCACACACAGACATGAAGGCATGTTCACAAGTGTGACGGCTCATATCACAGATCCTCAAACTCGAGCCTGTACCAAAAGGACTTTCGCAGTCACCTTGCTGCACAAGGACCTTGCGAGCCGACTTCACACTTTACTCTCAGTTACCCACATACACTTATAATAAAAGGCTCCTCACTTCTATCAGAGCTTCTGCCTGACATATAGTGAGTGCCACATGAAACAGAAGAACTCTCACAGAGGACAGCAGTAGCTGAAACAGATTTAAAATGTGGATTTTACAAACCTGCACACAAATATTCAAGGATAATGACAATTAGCTTCCACAGCCACTTCCACAGCCACTGGCAACATGACTCTGTTCTTGAATGAAAATCAGCTCTTGGGAGAAAAATGAGCGTCTAACAGAGAAACCAGACAAACCAGAGATGATGTTGACATTTGAACGAAAACTAACCCCAAAGAGCTTCAAGTTTCATATTCACAAAAGGCCACGTCTACCTCTAGATAACCTGGTGACACTATCAAACATTACCTGGAGTTAACTGTAGTTTACTAAGAGATCCCGTTCCAACTCAGTGGACTGTGATCTGGACAAACCTGTATTTGCATTTGCCATCTCCCAGCAAGATGGGATCAATACAGAATACCTGGACACGATGCCAGGTGCTCTTTGGAAAGTCCAGCTATCACAGCTTCCTTCCCCTCAGCTGTAAGGATTACTACACAGGTATGAATCCTAGGCTCTAGTCTCAACCCAGACCTTTCCTCTAGCTATTGAAACAAATTCAAAAAATGCAGTATGTTTTCTCAGGGGGGTGGAAGGGAGGAAACAGCCAGGGTAAACAAACTCCAAAACTATTTAAGGTTTCAAGAATGGAGTATTATCACCAGTTCCATTCTACTGGCAGCACAGAACTGCCTACAGTGAAGGTTAAACACATCTGTGCGAGACACTAATTTTTCCCCAAATCTGCTTTATAACACAGGACGAAACTTCCACAGAATGAATAAATATCCTTGATGACTGTTTCGTATTCGATTCGAAATGTACTTCTCTAACCTTGTTACACTGCAATATGCATGTGGTTTCCTTGCTACAGCTAGCATGAGACAAAAATGAATCATACACTGTACCAGTGCCAAAACAGAGAATAAAACAAGCCCAATCACTGTCATTGAGGAATGAAAGTCCCCTGCAAAAACCTCAGTTGCACATCTGTTTCCATTGTAGGATTAACTTTTTTGAAATTTAACAACTTTACCCCCAAAATAAGTCATATAAAATGTCAAAAAAGTTCTAGTAGTCTAGAAGTGAGACATTTTAATCAGATCATTTTAACATAGGTAAGTTGTTAAAATAGGACTTTTAATGATTTAATAGTTATTTAGAAACTTCAAGTCTGTCATTCAAAACAGCAGATACTTCCACAAGTTTTATTTACTTTGCAAAAAATTGCAAATATTTTACCTTTCTGCTATATTAAGTCTGTTTTCAGTAAGGAGGGTTTATAGACTGTTCTCTAATTACTCAACACTGCATTAAAAAAAAAAAAACTAACTGAAAAGTTATTCAGAAATTAATTCTGAAGTTCTTTTAGCTGTTCTTTCCTTCCTTTTTTTCTCAAGTCTTTTTCCTGCTCACATCTATTCAGATCACCATTATCAATAAAGGTATTCATGACAATTCCCTTTCTGTCCTTATTTCTGATCTTTTTGATTTGCAATCCCACTGTTCAGCACTCATCCTCAAATCATTCTACCAATAGAAAAATATCAAACACTGGATTGAAGAAACATAAATGATTCCTCACTCTTTTAAAGTTGCGTGCAACTACAGAAGTACTCTACTGAAAATTTTTAGCCAGTATGATTAAAGAATCCTCCTTAGAAGAGCAAAACTGTTGTCACCCAGCAAAAGAAAATCGTCACCTTGTAGCTATCACAGTTGTGTAACTGTGAGAGCTGTGCAATGGAACTTAAGGAAGCTGAAAAGCCAAGGCACATTCAAAAGGATTCTAACGTCAAAACAGGTAGAGAGTATGAATAATAAATGCAAATAAACTAGAACAACAATCTGCCAAGTCAACTCTCATGCCACAACACTATGTCCAAAAAGGAGTTGTTCCAGCTCACATCGCAAGACTTTCATTATTTACTTACACTAGCAAGTCTTAACTCAAATTGAAATGTATGCTGAGTGCAGCCTTTTTAAATAACTGCTGGTCAGGCTGACATTGTTCCATACTAGGAAGATAACAGCTACGTTCAAAAAGATACCGCTTTGTTTACATTTAAATTTTGATGTAACTGTAGTAGTTTATATCTGCCTGCACTTCCCCATTATAGAGGTTACAACAGCTTCAGCTACATTTGCGGCTTTTCAATGGAACAGCGAAGAGTTTGTGTCAGAAACAACTAGCAAGTTATTAAACCTGATTTCCCTTGTCTGGGTACAATCCCTCTCCTTTCTATTTAATGATCTCCAAATGTCCAGTCACAAGTTACCTCTGGAACCACAATCCTAGAGAGGACTGTGCTGCTGAGACAGAAGGGGGGAGTGGAAAAGGAGAAAGACAGAAGAAATATGAAATGGGTGGAGTGAAAGATAAGCTACCAGAGAAGTCACAAGTCTCTACAACTGGCACATTGATGCAATATTGTTTGTTCACTAATTCCACCTCACCAATAACAATGTGGCATACAAACTACTGAGAGGAGGGAAAGGGGGGGAGGATGTGACACAAATTGTTCTCAGGACAGTAAGAAAAAAAAAGTACAGGTTTTTAGAAGGTGCCCTTTTTTCATTAGGCTGGTGTAAAATAATTGTGTAAGTGAATCTTCTACTCCCTTCTTAAGTTTGTTAAGTTTGGCTTGATAAAGAAGGAAATTAATATACTAGTTTGGATCACGCCTGTGTTTCAGCATTCATGATAACTAGGGTTCCTACTTTAACTTTCTGTCTTAATAACGACACTTCTTCTAATCTTTTTATATTTTTCTAGAGTATCAAGATACACCAAGAAAGCTGAGATACCAAGTCTTTTTCTAACAACCAGGAGAGTAAAATTTTTGTATAAAGTAAGAAGTATACTTAACTGTACTACATAAAAGTCCAATACAGCCATGCCATACCTGGCAGGAATTGCATAGCAAGTGCTAATGTGGTTACAGGTGACACAATCTTATCCTTCTTCTGCCCTCCAGAAAGTCCTTGCCCAATAAGTACATTATCTGCTTCTGACATACAACATTATCAAATACTCTAAGGGTAACAGAGGCACACAAAGCTACACTAAGAACTGTTTGGACATTTAACATTGCAACTTGAGTGCTAAAAAATTAACGATACCAGAACACAAGCTGTCCATAAAAACTAAACTCAGCATCCCCCATCCATCCACTTGATTGTGTAGTTGATGCACTGGAAGGCAATGCAAATACTGGCCCAGTCTCAGCACATATGGTGGCTGGATGTGAGTATCTGATCCTCGTCACCACTTTCAGGGACACTGGGACTTCTCACCTGTCCACAACAGAGATCCAACTGCCAGGGTGCTGTAGGCAGATGTGTAGATTAAGTGGAGCCAGTTGCTTTCCACCCAGTCAGCTGGTTGCTTACTACAGGGACAAGTTGTGAGTAGGTGAACTCTAGTGAGAGAAGATGGAAGACTACTGCTGTTTGGATCCCACTTAGTATTCTAGGAGCCATTTCCAGGTCTTGGGGAGAAGAGCACCAAGCCAGATGGAAGTATCCTAAAGGCTGGGTCTGGCTTTTGAACTTCTGTAGGATCACACAGACATACTGATTTTTCTGGAGCTGGCCTTATTCCATGGATGCCTATTTCTCATTTCCCTATTAAATGAGGCCCTATACCTTATGTACATTTTTTGCTTTACAACATTATACAATGCTGAATTCACAAATACTACACAAGTCCATAAGACATTTTTACCAGACTAATGGTTTCAAAAACATTAACAAATCAATCTTCAGAGTACTCCTGTGAAATCTTCATAGTAATTCTGCAATGGAAGATTATTTTTCCAAATTTGCAAAATGGGAAACAGATACCAAGGCTAAAATTGGCACTTGAAATAAGATTAAGATATTGCAGGCTGCCAAAGCTGTAAGGCTGTTTTGTGTCAGTATAGGATTGTATAGGTTCAAAACTTATGCTGAGCACTGACAGAAGTAGCTACCTGCAGATCCAGGAAAACAAACACCTAATGCCTTGTCCAACACCACACAAACACTCTACAATGTGGCTACCACAGACTCCTCATTCTAGCATTTCCTATCCTAAGTTTATACCCCAGCATGCTCCAAATATTGTGGCTGTTGTCTAAAATGACTTAAATGTCAACAATATTTTTTTTTTCTGTTGTTAGGGCATGAGAATGTTCTCTTACACAAATTTTATACAATTTAGTAATGTGCAGACATCAAATGAGAAGACTTAGCTAGCATTTGCTACAATTAGTTTCTCTTTGAAACTTCTATCCCCATAATAGATTTGATTAATACTGGTTTCTAAAGAGGAAAACAAACCTAGAAGAATGCCTTCCCTCAGGGAGACTACAGTCTGCTGCAGTGCTTTTTGAACTAGGGGTTATGGAATACATCTCAGTGGAGGAACACCAGAAACTGAAATAAATCCATGCTCCTGCAACAGCAGACAAGGGGTGGTAGCTTAGAGGGCTATTCAGGGCTAAGCTTCATTTAACCTTCCCATCCCTCCCTCCCCAGGAACCGAACTCACATGACACTCTGCTGGCCCAGATGTTGGCCAATACTTAGCAGGGGTTAAGGATAATACCAGTGAACAGTCCCTTCTTTCCTTCTATCATTTTCTTTTGCAGATGCTCAAGTTTGAGAGCTACAAAAATACATGTATGGCAGGAGGGGAACAATAATGGGAAATAGGGAAAGCTATCATAAAAAGAAGGGAGATTTGATCTAAGAAAGTTTAAAAGTAGCTGCCTCAGTAGTTTCAGCCTTCATCACCCTCAATTCCTCTATCCCAGCATGCAACCTTTTCTTCCTACTCTTCCTCAGGGCATATACTTATCCCTTTTCCTTCTCCCTCCTCTGTTGCCTCTGCCCACCATCTTTTCCTATACCTCCTTTGAACTGGAAGTAGGCATCTCCCACTTTTGTCTCAAGCCTCTTGACCTGGCAGACAACCAATAGCAGAGGAAGCATTCCCCCTTCTCACTTGGGTCTCTCATTACTGACTCGATGCCTGCCGCCTGGGAGATAAAATTTAAGTATCTCACCTATTGCTACAATGGCTGAAAAAGTCTGGCTGCATGTGAAATATTCAGGGATTTAGGTGCCACACCAACCAGCCTTTAAAGAAAAATGCTCAAAACTATTTTCTAGAAACTTGCGATTCTTTGCAAGTTTTCACAGGGAAAGAATAAAGATGGAGCAAGGCTTCTCAGGGGAAGGAAAAAAAAAAAAGACAACCATTTCTGCTCCAAAACAGAGACATTATAACTTTCTCAGAGCAATTGCAAGGGATTATTTTTTTTAAACAATAAGAAACCTTTCCTCTGCCTTCTCAGAAACACTATTTGGTGGGGTTTTTTGTTTGTTTGTTTTAATATCCAAGTTGAGCCACAAAATATAAATGTTTCAGACTACATTTTGAATTAGATATGATAAAAAACCTGAATGCCTGGTTTCATAGTGTGAAGTATTAAACAATCTTATTTATAGAAGATACGGTCAGTTCCAAGTATTATATACACATACAGTCATACAATCCTAAAAAGATGAATTCTTTGTTGCTTACTTGATGATAGCAGCCCCAGTCAAAATGAATACCTACCAAGATATTTTCCACTGCATCAATACACTTAGCATATGCATAAGTGTGTCTTTCCATATATAGCGTAAATTCTAAAACCAAAGCATGAAGAGAAGGACGCATCGCTTTTATTTTACAGCTAGGATGTTGAGGCAGACAGATAATGTGACCTGCCAAACTCTCACAGAGACAATGCACAGAACAGCGGGACAATGGACAGAGGAGAACGTTTCTTATCTCACAGTTAGCCTGGGATCGCATGAACGGTCAGCCTCCTACGTCTGAGCTACTAAGCATTAAGCCACAATACCTTCATAACTTATATTAGAGTACAGGCAAATGAATGCATGTAGCACACCAGACCAATCTCTCATCACCATGGCTATCCTTAAAAACATTTATAAATATCACCACCATTTGGAGCAGAAATAAAGTATGCTTTTTCCTTCTTCATATGTATCCCCATAGCCCCTCTCAAATATACATAGACTATGCCAGTACAAAGAGATTAAGTTTCTCGCTTTTAGCCACTGCTCATTTTACAGTACAATATCCTCCATATGACTGACATCGCTGGAGAAAGAGCCCTTAAATTTTTCTTTGCTCAGCAAAATACATGGTCTGTAATGGCAGCCTGGAGGTATTTAATGCCATTCAAGAGTCCGCCTTTCCCATCCTTGAAGGATCCATATATCTAGAGGGAAAAACAAATACTTGATAAAAAAGGACAAAAACAATCCCAGAGAACTTAATGGCATTTCCAGTACTAACTTCATAAACTATGACAGAAAAAGGTCGATACTTTTAGATGAAATTTTCTATAGTTAAGCACCTAATAAAACTTAATCTACACATAGAAAAGCTCACTATAAAAAGAATTTAAAAGATTGAAGGCCTTGCTTTTGCTTCTCCAAAGTGAAGCAGTCTTCCCTAACAGAGAAATAAATATGTACTAGACCAAGCCTGCTATGCTATCACTCAAAACTAATTCTGAAATACAAGTTCAAAAAGGATTTAAATACTATACTACTGTAATCCCAGATTTAATTTAAAAAGCCATTTAAGCAATTACTTCATTTGATTATGTTTTGTAAAAGAAACTGCAAACTTCCAACTGTCTCCTAATTCATAAATTTGTGAATTACAGCATGAACTACAATATCATGAAAAAATACCCTGTTAGAAGTGCTTATCTTTTTCCAGGCATTTGCTTGAAAGGGACAGGATTTAGTTTTTATGTCAGACATATTCTTTTGCTACATCTTTAATATATGTTGTATAAAGCCAAATCTATATTTTACTCAAACATCATAAATCTTACAAGAATGTATGAAAATGTTACAATTTTAATACATTTCAAGGTATCAGTAACCATGATGAAAAACACTTATTTAAATAATCATCGACATTCCCGGGTACCCTCAAAGTTCACCAGAATATACAAACAGTTGCACTGGATTTCACAAATACAGGATCCTGTCTCCAGAGCATATAAGACTGCATGGTGCAGATGAAGGGTGAAAGAAACCTCCCATTTGTCCCATGCCCTAAACATGAACTCTTAAACTTTTTGGATTTGAAAGCAGTCTGACAAGTTATCTCCCTGCCAGTACGTTCTAGCAATTTCTATATTGCCATCCATATAAATATCAAATCTCTCTCTCAATTCTGTGAATCCCCAAGAAAGCCCATGGTAGTGAGCTCATCAGCCTAATGAAACACAGCTCAAAAAAAATTACTCCTTTAAAAATCAGTATTTAATTTGCTACTAATCTTACTGAGTATCTTCTTGTTCTCACACTATGAAATGAGAACAGAAATTCTACCTTATCCTCCTCTTTCTCTCATCTGAACAGAACTGCCACCTAGAGAGATGAGAAGCCTTGGAGCAGCAGGGTTAGCTGGGGAAGCCAGTGCATGACCAGAGACTGACAGAGGGAAGTACTGTATAAATCTTTGCATCACTTAGAGCTACATACAGCCACTTGTAATACAGTAAATTACATATTTTCTAGATTTACAAACAAACAGTTGAAGGATACTTGTTTCTGCTTTTGTCAGTGCATTAGCAGAAAAACAGGAAATGAATCAGACTGAAATAATAAACCTTGAGAAGAAACACCATGAAATTTTTTGGTCTTACATAAGATTCATTGTTCTTTAAAGTGACAGGAACTTCAATAGACAAATTTATTTAAAAATCACAGTTTTAATAGATAGTAGAGTAACTACGGATTGTTCAGAAAAGAAAAACAAATTTGTGTCTTTTTATTTATTATGGCATATCACAGTCTTTCTGATGTATCACATTTTCAGCTGGCTATTGAATAAGTGGCATTTAAGCAATCCATATATAAGTGCATTGACTGATGGAACACTAGCCAAGACAAGAAAAGACAGGAGGGCTGCCAAATAAACATCAGTGCCAAATTACAGCAAACCCTTGATTTTCTTTCCAGCTTTGCCACACGACAGGCTTTATTTCGAACAACTCTGGGCTTCCGTTTTACAGATAGGCTGTTCATACTGCACTTACATTCCGCTAAGACTTCCTTCAAAGATCTTTAAGAAGTAAGATACAGTGACAACAAAAATTAACCTCAAGTTCTGAAATCACTTTCACATGCAAGTGCAAAATCTTGTCATCCTTGAGCATTGTTTCCTCTGGACTGTCCCAACTCTTATTTAAGACGAGTAAAAATAACCATGTAAAAAAAAAAAAAAGAAGCCAAGAGAAGCCAAATATTCAAGAAAATGTCTTTTCACAAAAAATTAAAGTGGCAGTCAAAAGCCAGATTATTTTGACTCAGGATGTCACAGGACATTTTAAGATAGCTGTCTATTTGCATATACAGAAGAGCAAAACCACACTATAGCCCCAACTAGATACCACAGAAATTACTTGAATTTCAACTCTAGACTAAAATATTTTTTCTCCCATAATCAAAACGAGTCTACAGGGGGAAAAAACAAACAAAACTGCATCCTGATCAGGTATGGATTTTGTCTTAATAACAGATTTTACAGCAAACTGACATCATATTTCTTCTCATTTGTGAAGCATTACTAAACTTGTGATAAAATCCCCTTGGAGCATGCTGGATGTCTTTCAGCTGACACTGGTATCTGTTTCAGTGATTTAATCTCAGGCTGCAAAGTTTTCACCGGCCACCTGCAGGGGTCAGAAATGAACCTGTCTCCCCAGCTCAATGCATAACTTCTGTCCTTTCCCAGTCTGGGCTGGGGAAGGGACTTGGATTTTGTTTGGTTTTAAAGGTGGAGGAGAAATTTTACTTCCTTTCAATCATGATATCAGCTACCAAAAAAAAAAAAAAAGGGGGATATAAAGAGTATCCGAATACTCCTGCTGTATTATTAAGATTTCTTATCTTAGATACCTGATGGGTATGCACAGTTAAACCAGGTACCACACTTTGCCTCCGAGGTGAATTCCCTTTCTTTGTTTTCCTTTACAGTACCAGGTGAAGTAACTCCCTGCTATTTCCATATTCCCCTCTGATTACATATAACATTTAAAATAGCCCTTTTTAACACTTTTTATCAAAATCACTGAATTAAAGAAGAATATCTAATATTTTTGTAATAGCAACCCAATTATTCAAAAAAATTATTTTTATTCTAAATCTTATTTTTTCCTCATTATTTTAAATGCCTTAGAAATATATTAATTAGCCATAAACTAATTTGCAACCACAACGGGCAAGAAGGAAAATTTTTAAACTGATGCCTTGGATGTCAGATGCTCTAGTAAATCAAAGTTCTGCCTCTTAAAAAGAGTATTAGTACACAATTTTTGGTGTATTAGTACATAATTTTTGAGCTCCCTCAAATCTAGAACAAGCTTGTTAAGAGTGTTAAACCAAACATATAACCTTGAAGTTAAAATTTTAGGGCCATATAAATATACATTGGTATTTCAGTTTTCTAACAAATATTTTCTTCCAAAACCAAAAATCCTTCCCAAAACACCAAATACAGGATGGAAAGCAATATACTTTATTATGATGTAAACATACTAACCTATTCTAACCTATAAACAAGCTTGTGAAGAAAAGCTTCCTTAAAAAAAGAATCAAAGTAACTTTATTCTAATGAAACAAAGTACATTCTTATCTAGCTGTATCAGGGATTTTTTTTTCCAATAATTTAACGATTTTGATGCTATAACAGTTAATAATATGCCCTGATTAAAAGCAAGAGGAAGTCAGACCAATTACTGAGCTAGGGAGAGCATTTGGTATATAAAACATAGTCCTTCTATTCATATGTAATTCACACCTGGTCTGGCTTGTCAATAAGAATAAAATATTTCACTAATCATGGACTTGGAAAATGTTTCTCCGAACCTACCAAAAAACTGCTGTGAAGTAGAGCTGAACTGATAGAAGTCTTAGAAATTATGTTATTTCCAGATTGCTGAAAGCACTATATTACAGAGTGTAATATTAAAAGAGCACACTGTAATAAAAAGTTTTGATAACAGACCAAAGCAAACAAAAAAAGCAAAACAAAAAAACCCATACACTTACAAACATAGCAAGAGTACACACACTCAGCATCCTAGACGGATGAGGGAAACTAGTCCTTACAGGTCAGATTTGCAAAAGAAATGAACTGCCAATGAAATCTAAACAAGATAGAATTTCAGGAGCATTCAATACTGCAGTTATAATAAGAACAATGAAAACAAATGGGTTTCCAACACTTTTGAACATTTGATCTGTGTGCATATATAAGCTTATTTGAAGATCAAATATCTGCAGGCATCCTAATTAAGCAGCCTTTGCCAGTAAAAACTATTATGTTTTAATTATATTCCTTAAGTAATGTCCTGGTTAAGCAGAGCATGAGAACAGATGCTATCTAGTCTATTTTTGGGATACTCTAGGTAAGGAGTCATTGAAGAAGAAAAGACACTGCCCTGCAGCATCACTGCAGAAAAATTTAGCTGTATTGCCTCTTCCCATCCAGAGAGCTTGCCTCCAAGGAGAACTTTTCTTTTTACATCACCGTAATAAAGATATGCAACAGATGAGAATAAATCCAGTAAATCTTTTCCAACACTAATTCACAGAATCATAGAATCATTTAGGTTGGAAAAGACCCTAATATCGAGTCCAACCATTAACCTAACGCTACCAAGTCCACCACTAAACCATGTCCCTAATGTAACCTAATTCAAGGTGTCCTATACTAATAATTCTTTTCCTATATAAGATCTAAGATGAAAATCCCTGTAGATTTATATACATGGATTAAAAAAAAAAAAA